>OZ024795.1:6835000-7299316 GCA_964017045.1 Omphiscola glabra | reverse complement strand
TACACAAATCTTAGTAGTCTTAGCCCATACACAAATCTTAGTAGTCTTAGCCCATACACAAATCTTAGTAGTCTTAGCCCATACACAAATCTTAGTAGTCTTAGCCCATACACAAATCTTAGTAGTCTTAGCCCATACACAAATCTTAGTAGTCTTAGCCCATACACAAATCTTAGTAGTCTTAGCCCATACACAAATCTTAGTAGTCTTAGCCCATACACAAATCTTAGTAGTCTTAGCCCATACACAAATCTTAGTAGTCTTAGCCCATACACAAATCTTAGTAGTCTTAGCCCATACACAAATCTTAGTAGTCTTAGCCCATACACAAATCTTAGTAGTCTTAGCCCATACACAAATCTTAGTAGTCTTAGCCCATACACAAATCTTAGTAGTCTTAGCCCATACACAAATCTTAGTAGTCTTAGCCCATACACAAATCTTAGTAGTCTTAGCCCATACACAAATCTTAGTAGTCTTAGCCCATACACAAATCTTAGTAGTCTTAGCCCATACACAAATCTTAGTAGTCTTAGCCCATACACAAATCTTAGTAGTCTTAGCCCATACACAAATCTTAGTAGTCTTAGCCCATACACAAATCTTAGTAGTCTTAGCCCATACACAAATCTTAGTAGTCTTAGCCCATACACAAATCTTAGTAGTCTTAGCCCATACACAAATCTTAGTAGTCTTAGCCCATACACAAATCTTAGTAGTCTTAGCCCATACACAAATCTTAGTAGTCTTAGCCCATACACAAATCTTAGTAGTCTTAGCCCATACACAAATCTTAGTAGTCTTAGCCCATACACAAATCTTAGTAGTCTTAGCCCATACACAAATCTTAGTAGTCTTAGCCCATACACAAATCTTAGTAGTCTTAGCCCATACACAAATCTTAGTAGTCTTAGCCCATACACAAATCTTAGTAGTCTTAGCCCATACACAAATCTTAGTAGTCTTAGCCCATACACAAATCTTAGTAGTCTTAGCCCATACACAAATCTTAGTAGTCTTAGCCCATACACAAATCTTAGTAGTCTTAGCCCATACACAAATCTTAGTAGTCTTAGCCCATACACAAATCTTAGTAGTCTTAGCCCATACACAAATCTTAGTAGTCTTAGCCCATACACAAATCTTAGTAGTCTTAGCCCATACACAAATCTTAGTAGTCTTAGCCCATACACAAATCTTAGTAGTCTTAGCCCATACACAAATCTTAGTAGTCTTAGCCCATACACAAATCTTAGTAGTCTTAGCCCATACACAAATCTTAGTAGTCTTAGCCCATACACAAATCTTAGTAGTCTTAGCCCATACACAAATCTTAGTAGTCTTAGCCCATACACAAATCTTAGTAGTCTTAGCCCATACACAAATCTTAGTAGTCTTAGCCCATACACAAATCTTAGTAGTCTTAGCCCATACACAAATCTTAGTAGTCTTAGCCCATACACAAATCTTAGTAGTCTTAGCCCATACACAAATCTTAGTAGTCTTAGCCCATACACAAATCTTAGTAGTCTTAGCCCATACACAAATCTTAGTAGTCTTAGCCCATACACAAATCTTAGTAGTCTTAGCCCATACACAAATCTTAGTAGTCTTAGCCCATACACAAATCTTAGTAGTCTTAGCCCATACACAAATCTTAGTAGTCTTAGCCCATACACAAATCTTAGTAGTCTTAGCCCATACACAAATCTTAGTAGTCTTAGCCCATACACAAATCTTAGTAGTCTTAGCCCATACACAAATCTTAGTAGTCTTAGCCCATACACAAATCTTAGTAGTCTTAGCCCATACACAAATCTTAGTAGTCTTAGCCCATACACAAATCTTAGTAGTCTTAGCCCATACACAAATCTTAGTAGTCTTAGCCCATACACAAATCTTAGTAGTCTTAGCCCATACACAAATCTTAGTAGTCTTAGCCCATACACAAATCTTAGTAGTCTTAGCCCATACACAAATCTTAGTAGTCTTAGCCCATACACAAATCTTAGTAGTCTTAGCCCATACACAAATCTTAGTAGTCTTAGCCCATACACAAATCTTAGTAGTCTTAGCCCATACACAAATCTTAGTAGTCTTAGCCCATACACAAATCTTAGTAGTCTTAGCCCATACACAAATCTTAGTAGTCTTAGCCCATACACAAATCTTAGTAGTCTTAGCCCATACACAAATCTTAGTAGTCTTAGCCCATACACAAATCTTAGTAGTCTTAGCCCATACACAAATCTTAGTAGTCTTAGCCCATACACAAATCTTAGTAGTCTTAGCCCATACACAAATCTTAGTAGTCTTAGCCCATACACAAATCTTAGTAGTCTTAGCCCATACACAAATCTTAGTAGTCTTAGCCCATACACAAATCTTAGTAGTCTTAGCCCATACACAAATCTTAGTAGTCTTAGCCCATACACAAATCTTAGTAGTCTTAGCCCATACACAAATCTTAGTAGTCTTAGCCCATACACAAATCTTAGTAGTCTTAGCCCATACACAAATCTTAGTAGTCTTAGCCCATACACAAATCTTAGTAGTCTTAGCCCATACACAAATCTTAGTAGTCTTAGCCCATACACAAATCTTAGTAGTCTTAGCCCATACACAAATCTTAGTAGTCTTAGCCCATACACAAATCTTAGTAGTCTTAGCCCATACACAAATCTTAGTAGTCTTAGCCCATACACAAATCTTAGTAGTCTTAGCCCATACACAAATCTTAGTAGTCTTAGCCCATACACAAATCTTAGTAGTCTTAGCCCATACACAAATCTTAGTAGTCTTAGCCCATACACAAATCTTAGTAGTCTTAGCCCATACACAAATCTTAGTAGTCTTAGCCCATACACAAATCTTAGTAGTCTTAGCCCATACACAAATCTTAGTAGTCTTAGCCCATACACAAATCTTAGTAGTCTTAGCCCATACACAAATCTTAGTAGTCTTAGCCCATACACAAATCTTAGTAGTCTTAGCCCATACACAAATCTTAGTAGTCTTAGCCCATACACAAATCTTAGTAGTCTTAGCCCATACACAAATCTTAGTAGTCTTAGCCCATACACAAATCTTAGTAGTCTTAGCCCATACACAAATCTTAGTAGTCTTAGCCCATACACAAATCTTAGTAGTCTTAGCCCATACACAAATCTTAGTAGTCTTAGCCCATACACAAATCTTAGTAGTCTTAGCCCATACACAAATCTTAGTAGTCTTAGCCCATACACAAATCTTAGTAGTCTTAGCCCATACACAAATCTTAGTAGTCTTAGCCCATACACAAATCTTAGTAGTCTTAGCCCATACACAAATCTTAGTAGTCTTAGCCCATACACAAATCTTAGTAGTCTTAGCCCATACACAAATCTTAGTAGTCTTAGCCCATACACAAATCTTAGTAGTCTTAGCCCATACACAAATCTTAGTAGTCTTAGCCCATACACAAATCTTAGTAGTCTTAGCCCATACACAAATCTTAGTAGTCTTAGCCCATACACAAATCTTAGTAGTCTTAGCCCATACACAAATCTTAGTAGTCTTAGCCCATACACAAATCTTAGTAGTCTTAGCCCATACACAAATCTTAGTAGTCTTAGCCCATACACAAATCTTAGTAGTCTTAGCCCATACACAAATCTTAGTAGTCTTAGCCCATACACAAATCTTAGTAGTCTTAGCCCATACACAAATCTTAGTAGTCTTAGCCCATACACAAATCTTAGTAGTCTTAGCCCATACACAAATCTTAGTAGTCTTAGCCCATACACAAATCTTAGTAGTCTTAGCCCATACACAAATCTTAGTAGTCTTAGCCCATACACAAATCTTAGTAGTCTTAGCCCATACACAAATCTTAGTAGTCTTAGCCCATACACAAATCTTAGTAGTCTTAGCCCATACACAAATCTTAGTAGTCTTAGCCCATACACAAATCTTAGTAGTCTTAGCCCATACACAAATCTTAGTAGTCTTAGCCCATACACAAATCTTAGTAGTCTTAGCCCATACACAAATCTTAGTAGTCTTAGCCCATACACAAATCTTAGTAGTCTTAGCCCATACACAAATCTTAGTAGTCTTAGCCCATACACAAATCTTAGTAGTCTTAGCCCATACACAAATCTTAGTAGTCTTAGCCCATACACAAATCTTAGTAGTCTTAGCCCATACACAAATCTTAGTAGTCTTAGCCCATACACAAATCTTAGTAGTCTTAGCCCATACACAAATCTTAGTAGTCTTAGCCCATACACAAATCTTAGTAGTCTTAGCCCATACACAAATCTTAGTAGTCTTAGCCCATACACAAATCTTAGTAGTCTTAGCCCATACACAAATCTTAGTAGTCTTAGCCCATACACAAATCTTAGTAGTCTTAGCCCATACACAAATCTTAGTAGTCTTAGCCCATACACAAATCTTAGTAGTCTTAGCCCATACACAAATCTTAGTAGTCTTAGCCCATACACAAATCTTAGTAGTCTTAGCCCATACACAAATCTTAGTAGTCTTAGCCCATACACAAATCTTAGTAGTCTTAGCCCATACACAAATCTTAGTAGTCTTAGCCCATACACAAATCTTAGTAGTCTTAGCCCATACACAAATCTTAGTAGTCTTAGCCCATACACAAATCTTAGTAGTCTTAGCCCATACACAAATCTTAGTAGTCTTAGCCCATACACAAATCTTAGTAGTCTTAGCCCATACACAAATCTTAGTAGTCTTAGCCCATACACAAATCTTAGTAGTCTTAGCCCATACACAAATCTTAGTAGTCTTAGCCCATACACAAATCTTAGTAGTCTTAGCCCATACACAAATCTTAGTAGTCTTAGCCCATACACAAATCTTAGTAGTCTTAGCCCATACACAAATCTTAGTAGTCTTAGCCCATACACAAATCTTAGTAGTCTTAGCCCATACACAAATCTTAGTAGTCTTAGCCCATACACAAATCTTAGTAGTCTTAGCCCATACACAAATCTTAGTAGTCTTAGCCCATACACAAATCTTAGTAGTCTTAGCCCATACACAAATCTTAGTAGTCTTAGCCCATACACAAATCTTAGTAGTCTTAGCCCATACACAAATCTTAGTAGTCTTAGCCCATACACAAATCTTAGTAGTCTTAGCCCATACACAAATCTTAGTAGTCTTAGCCCATACACAAATCTTAGTAGTCTTAGCCCATACACAAATCTTAGTAGTCTTAGCCCATACACAAATCTTAGTAGTCTTAGCCCATACACAAATCTTAGTAGTCTTAGCCCATACACAAATCTTAGTAGTCTTAGCCCATACACAAATCTTAGTAGTCTTAGCCCATACACAAATCTTAGTAGTCTTAGCCCATACACAAATCTTAGTAGTCTTAGCCCATACACAAATCTTAGTAGTCTTAGCCCATACACAAATCTTAGTAGTCTTAGCCCATACACAAATCTTAGTAGTCTTAGCCCATACACAAATCTTAGTAGTCTTAGCCCATACACAAATCTTAGTAGTCTTAGCCCATACACAAATCTTAGTAGTCTTAGCCCATACACAAATCTTAGTAGTCTTAGCCCATACACAAATCTTAGTAGTCTTAGCCCATACACAAATCTTAGTAGTCTTAGCCCATACACAAATCTTAGTAGTCTTAGCCCATACACAAATCTTAGTAGTCTTAGCCCATACACAAATCTTAGTAGTCTTAGCCCATACACAAATCTTAGTAGTCTTAGCCCATACACAAATCTTAGTAGTCTTAGCCCATACACAAATCTTAGTAGTCTTAGCCCATACACAAATCTTAGTAGTCTTAGCCCATACACAAATCTTAGTAGTCTTAGCCCATACACAAATCTTAGTAGTCTTAGCCCATACACAAATCTTAGTAGTCTTAGCCCATACACAAATCTTAGTAGTCTTAGCCCATACACAAATCTTAGTAGTCTTAGCCCATACACAAATCTTAGTAGTCTTAGCCCATACACAAATCTTAGTAGTCTTAGCCCATACACAAATCTTAGTAGTCTTAGCCCATACACAAATCTTAGTAGTCTTAGCCCATACACAAATCTTAGTAGTCTTAGCCCATACACAAATCTTAGTAGTCTTAGCCCATACACAAATCTTAGTAGTCTTAGCCCATACACAAATCTTAGTAGTCTTAGCCCATACACAAATCTTAGTAGTCTTAGCCCATACACAAATCTTAGTAGTCTTAGCCCATACACAAATCTTAGTAGTCTTAGCCCATACACAAATCTTAGTAGTCTTAGCCCATACACAAATCTTAGTAGTCTTAGCCCATACACAAATCTTAGTAGTCTTAGCCCATACACAAATCTTAGTAGTCTTAGCCCATACACAAATCTTAGTAGTCTTAGCCCATACACAAATCTTAGTAGTCTTAGCCCATACACAAATCTTAGTAGTCTTAGCCCATACACAAATCTTAGTAGTCTTAGCCCATACACAAATCTTAGTAGTCTTAGCCCATACACAAATCTTAGTAGTCTTAGCCCATACACAAATCTTAGTAGTCTTAGCCCATACACAAATCTTAGTAGTCTTAGCCCATACACAAATCTTAGTAGTCTTAGCCCATACACAAATCTTAGTAGTCTTAGCCCATACACAAATCTTAGTAGTCTTAGCCCATACACAAATCTTAGTAGTCTTAGCCCATACACAAATCTTAGTAGTCTTAGCCCATACACAAATCTTAGTAGTCTTAGCCCATACACAAATCTTAGTAGTCTTAGCCCATACACAAATCTTAGTAGTCTTAGCCCATACACAAATCTTAGTAGTCTTAGCCCATACACAAATCTTAGTAGTCTTAGCCCATACACAAATCTTAGTAGTCTTAGCCCATACACAAATCTTAGTAGTCTTAGCCCATACACAAATCTTAGTAGTCTTAGCCCATACACAAATCTTAGTAGTCTTAGCCCATACACAAATCTTAGTAGTCTTAGCCCATACACAAATCTTAGTAGTCTTAGCCCATACACAAATCTTAGTAGTCTTAGCCCATACACAAATCTTAGTAGTCTTAGCCCATACACAAATCTTAGTAGTCTTAGCCCATACACAAATCTTAGTAGTCTTAGCCCATACACAAATCTTAGTAGTCTTAGCCCATACACAAATCTTAGTAGTCTTAGCCCATACACAAATCTTAGTAGTCTTAGCCCATACACAAATCTTAGTAGTCTTAGCCCATACACAAATCTTAGTAGTCTTAGCCCATACACAAATCTTAGTAGTCTTAGCCCATACACAAATCTTAGTAGTCTTAGCCCATACACAAATCTTAGTAGTCTTAGCCCATACACAAATCTTAGTAGTCTTAGCCCATACACAAATCTTAGTAGTCTTAGCCCATACACAAATCTTAGTAGTCTTAGCCCATACACAAATCTTAGTAGTCTTAGCCCATACACAAATCTTAGTAGTCTTAGCCCATACACAAATCTTAGTAGTCTTAGCCCATACACAAATCTTAGTAGTCTTAGCCCATACACAAATCTTAGTAGTCTTAGCCCATACACAAATCTTAGTAGTCTTAGCCCATACACAAATCTTAGTAGTCTTAGCCCATACACAAATCTTAGTAGTCTTAGCCCATACACAAATCTTAGTAGTCTTAGCCCATACACAAATCTTAGTAGTCTTAGCCCATACACAAATCTTAGTAGTCTTAGCCCATACACAAATCTTAGTAGTCTTAGCCCATACACAAATCTTAGTAGTCTTAGCCCATACACAAATCTTAGTAGTCTTAGCCCATACACAAATCTTAGTAGTCTTAGCCCATACACAAATCTTAGTAGTCTTAGCCCATACACAAATCTTAGTAGTCTTAGCCCATACACAAATCTTAGTAGTCTTAGCCCATACACAAATCTTAGTAGTCTTAGCCCATACACAAATCTTAGTAGTCTTAGCCCATACACAAATCTTAGTAGTCTTAGCCCATACACAAATCTTAGTAGTCTTAGCCCATACACAAATCTTAGTAGTCTTAGCCCATACACAAATTTTAGTAGTCTTAGCCCATACACAAATCTTAGTAGTCTTAGCCCATACACAAATCTTAGTAGTCTTAGCCCATACACAAATCTTAGTAGTCTTAGCCCATACACAAATCTTAGTAGTCTTAGCCCATACACAAATCTTAGTAGTCTTAGCCCATACACAAATCTTAGTAGTCTTAGCCCATACACAAATCTTAGTAGTCTTAGCCCATACACAAATCTTAGTAGTCTTAGCCCATACACAAATCTTAGTAGTCTTAGCCCATACACAAATCTTAGTAGTCTTAGCCCATACACAAATCTTAGTAGTCTTAGCCCATACACAAATCTTAGTAGTCTTAGCCCATACACAAATCTTAGTAGTCTTAGCCCATACACAAATCTTAGTAGTCTTAGCCCATACACAAATCTTAGTAGTCTTAGCCCATACACAAATCTTAGTAGTCTTAGCCCATACACAAATCTTAGTAGTCTTAGCCCATACACAAATCTTAGTAGTCTTAGCCCATACACAAATCTTAGTAGTCTTAGCCCATACACAAATCTTAGTAGTCTTAGCCCATACACAAATCTTAGTAGTCTTAGCCCATACACAAATCTTAGTAGTCTTAGCCCATACACAAATCTTAGTAGTCTTAGCCCATACACAAATCTTAGTAGTCTTAGCCCATACACAAATCTTAGTAGTCTTAGCCCATACACAAATCTTAGTAGTCTTAGCCCATACACAAATCTTAGTAGTCTTAGCCCATACACAAATCTTAGTAGTCTTAGCCCATACACAAATCTTAGTAGTCTTAGCCCATACACAAATTTTAGTAGTTTTCAAAAACAAAATGAAAAATGTGCCTGATGTAAATTCTTTGCACTGATTCTTTGTGGTTCTTACTTTATCTTCAGTGTTGGTCAAAGACAGCTCATTTGTTTAGCTCGAAGTCTTTTGAGGAAGACTAAAATTTTAATACTTGATGAAGCCACTGCAGCAGTTGATCTAGAAACAGATTTTTTGCTACAGAATACTATAAGAGAGGCATTTAAAGACTGCACAGTGCTGACTGTGGCACATCGGCTCAAGACAGTCATTGATTATGATAGGTAATAAATAGGAGAGTTATTGATTATAATAGGTAATGGTACATCATTGATTATGATAGGAAATAAATAGTAGTCATATTATGATAAGTAAGTACAGTCATTGATATCATAATGACATTTATAATTTATTTATATTTTGGAGGGTGCTTTTTTTTTTACTATAATTGTTTAATTTTTAGTTATAATGTTTAAATTTAAATATTATTTTATCATTAATATTCTGGAATTGGTGTTATATGGATGTTGTAATGGATGTAATTTTTACCTGTCTTATTTAGGAATAGTTACACTTTGAACCAACATTCCCAAAGTCTTTGAATCTTTTGACTTTGGGGGGTTAGGGGGGCTTGTCAATTTGCAAAGTCTCAAAATAAAGCATTGCATTAACTCATTTAATTTCATCTAATTTCTACTTTCTATTTTATTCAGAATTCTTGTTTTGTCCAATGGAGAAATTTTGGAATTCGGAAGCCCTGTAACTTTGATGGCTAATAAAGAAGGAATGTTTTACAGTATGGCTAAAGAGTCTAATTTAGTCCAGTAAAACAGACAAATCCAAAATGTGGAATTCAGCCATTTTCAGCAGATGTTCAAGTGATTTATTTTACAATATAAAATAACTCATTTGCTGTATCAGTATTATTTACCTGTGTTTATTAACTATGTTTATGGCCATATGTGCATGTTACTTATGAAAAGAGTGTGAATCAGTCATTAGAAAAATTAATTTTTTTTAATTTCCTTATAATGCAATTAAACATTTTCCCTGTCATCTTAAACAGAGAGGACCACCATTTTATCTCTGTTAAAGAAAAGTGGTAAAATCATATGTAACAATAATCACATCTGCTTTAAACATTTTATCAAATAGCTCCTACATTTTAAATATTTTTGATACTCGAGAGCATCTGTACTAAACAGACTTTAAGATTATCTACTTACCCGATTCAGAAAATAATACAATAATTTGTATGGGGCAAGAAAAGGAGTTTTTTCAAATTTTAACATAATCATCATCTATGGGTCTCATTATATATAGTTTATAGTAACAAAGAATGCATAGCTCTTCTTGTACTGGGATACATATGTTGTGCACTCATATCTCAGTTTTACATTTTAAAAAGCGTTTACTCATATAAGTTTTTTGTACCTATATTAATAACTTAATTTAGCTAAATGAAAATGTGATTAAATTAGAAAACTATTATTTTTAACATGAAACAGTACAGAGTGAACCACTCAATCTGAAAACATCTCATTGTTTTCATATGTATCCTTTCCACAAATAAGAATGGATAACTGCACCTCAGAGCAGAAGAAGTACTTGAAAAATTCCTAGGCCACATTATTGAGTAGCTTAAGAAGTACTTGAAAATATTCCTAGGCCACATTATTGAGTAGTGCTATGTCATCATTTAGCTGTGTTACATAATTATAAAGCAATAGGTAGCCCTACCATTGCTGATTAAGAAGCAGATATGTCAATTTAATCTTTGACTAGTTAGTTTTGAAATAATCTGAGATGATCAAAACTAAACTTGTTGATTTTCATCTCTTGTTATTGAAATCTTTTATTTTTTGTCAAGGAGCTTGGATTCATCTGTCTTGAATCAGCTTCATTCAAACTATTTGTATATTTGTTACTTCTCTGATTCATCATAAAAAGATGAAAATGTGGGGGTGGGGTGATGGTAAAATTTCAATTACATTTATACTTTTTTAAAATTATACATGGGCAAATACAAGTAATTTAAGTATTCAAAAATTTGTAGTTCAGTCAAAGCAGTTTTAAATAACCAGGAGCCTACTTCACTACTACAGTTATTAAAACATTAATCTTGAGTGGGAAAATTCCACAAACCGTAATAATGCCTAGTGCCTTCACTCACAATGCTCAACCTCTTTTGATAGCATGATTCATATTTGTATGCATTCTTAGCTTCTTGTCACCAACATTCCATTATTTATTATTAAACATTTTCTTATTTTCAATGAATTCTGCTCACAGAGCTTTGGAACCTTTGATGAGTGTGACATTGAAAGATAACAAAACATACTGTAGATTAATGGGATGTCTGATTTTTGTAGGTGGTGCTATTGGTTTTTACACTTTATCCCAAAATTGTTTCATTGAGAGAATATCTACTGTCATAATGTCCCCATGATTGTTGATTATTGACATTTGTCATTGTCATATTGACATGTCATTGTCAAGTTAACATTTTAATACTAAATTTTTGATAAGTTTTAACTAGTAGAGTTGATCAAAATGTTATATTTTTAATGCATTGTGAATAAATATTTCTGAGATGAGATCTACACATGTTCACAGAACCATTTTATGAGATTTTAATCAAATATATTATGAACTTTTTAGCATTGTTCGTTTGGATTATTAAGCTTCATCTTGCAGAGAATGAGTGATCCATAAAATTATAACAATATTTTCTCTTAACTAAGACATTGATGCTCATCATTTCTCTGTGCCATGTTCAGGTGCTAACTGTACAACTTAGCATTGATAATAAAAACAATTCCTTGCAATAGGATGCTTTTTCTTGAGCATGATTGAATGTTTTATTAAACATTGTAGCATTGCATTCCAACTCCATTCCATTGCATTTTTTAACATCTTATCTGGTATCCTTGCAGGTTGCTAGGAAATGTAAACATTCAATCAATTAAAGTTTTTTTAATACAATATAATGTGTTCCAATTTTAATCTTTGGTCAATTGAATAACAAAGGAAAGGGTTTTTGTTATTCGTGTGATACATTTGTTGTACATTTAATGAAATGTAATTCAAGAAAATAATTTAGTTAACTCAGTTTTCTATCTATTTGTTAAAACATTTTAAATTTCATCATTAAATAAATAGATGGGGAAAATATCTATGACTGCTAATAATATAAATTTAAGCAGGCGTCCTCTGGCTAAAGTTTGAACATCTACCAACCAAGGCCCCCCAAAGATTGGGTTACACTGCATTTAGGGTACCATCCAGCCTTGGAGTAATAGCCAAGTGAAATGGACTCTGCAGCCCATGGAGACATACCTACTCTAGAGGAGGAAAGTCCTTCCACTTCTATGTTTCATTAAATAAAACAATAAAAAAACAAAGATACAAAATTGTCAAGTCTTTGGGGTTTTGTGCTTTTAGTTATTATTTTCATTTTGTTGGTAAAAATAAAACTTGATAATCATTATATTCAGTAAACCAGCCAATATTTCTAGATTATGGATTTGATAACATTCTTATAAAATAAACTAATATTTCTGGATATTGCAGTATTAAAGTAGATTCCTGTACCATGATTAAATCATCAAAACACAACAAAGGTTATTACTTAACTCTACACCTATGCAGTGGCATAGCTAGGTTAGTGCAGCCAGGGAATTATGACCCCAACAATAAAACTGCAAAAGGGCAGCTTGAGGCGGAAAGCTCCGTCTGCACCGCATTTTATGTATTTTTTAAGTGCCCATTTTATCTAACACATTTCTAACTTTTTCAGTTTTTATCAGTTTTTTAAATATATTTTTATATCAATAATATCATGTGACATTTCAATAGTTATTTATGCAGAAATATTTAGCAAGAATAAATTGCACTTTTTTATTATTATTATTAGAAGTTTTCTATAGCGTGGTACCCCAGCCTACATACAATTTAACAAACATAACCATGAACTTAAAAATTAACATACATTAATTAAATAAAACAAAACAAATGTCTATTCACTCTAACCATTCCATAACTATTTAAATGTCAAGCCATGGACAGCACCCATCAGCATCGTTTATCGGTCAGAGGGGGGAATCAGTCAGGATAGTGGAGTTTAAAGAGATGTGTTTTGAGTGCAGTTTTGAAGGCTGTGATGGTTGGTATATTGCGGATGTGTAGTGGAAGAGAATTCAATTGTTTGGGGGCACAGAAAGATCTTTCACGTAAGTTTTTGTGCAAGTCTTGGGGACAGAAAGAATATGCGCATCTGCGGAGGAGCGAAGCTGTCAAAGGGGTGAGTGTGAACTTTAAATTTTACTTTGGGCAGATACAGTATGTCTTGCCTCAGTTAAACTAACGGCTCATGTTATGCTTTTAACTACAATAAGCTACCATTTTCTATTTTCTTAAGTTTCATATTATCTAACATGGGTGGGTAGCAAGTCTAAAATAAATAAAAAAATTCAATTAAAAACAATAATTAGGAACTTCTTTATAAAATCTGCATGTAAAAAAATAAACTTATTTTCTTCCTCTTCCAGAATATTAGCTTACCGGAAGTGTTTATGTTGCGTGCAAGACATTGTTCATACAAGAGAAGTCGAGGATTGTTTAATAAAGAATTTTTTTTTAATGGATTGTCCTAATACTGAAATAGAATTTCTTTCTTGATTTCAAATGTTCACCCAAGTTTGTAAACATAACTAACAATGAAAAGCAAATGGTTTCTTATTGTTTTCAACTTTTTTTGTAACCCTTTGCAATTATTTTCTTTGTTTTTGTAGCACTCCTTTTGTGTGTGATAGTGTTGATGTCATGTTTGTGAGCATCAGAAAGTTCACTTTTATCTAAGAAATTGGTTGAATAGTTACAACGAACAAAGCAGGCAGCCATCGTATCAAGCAACCAAATGTTAAATTATAACAACTAAAAGGTATATATTCTTATTATCTCTTCTTCAAATTTTAGTTATCTTTTTCAATTGAAGATAATATAACATTTTATATAGGATGCACTGGACTATAATTGAGGTACTTTTCTAGTGTTTTCCAGTGACAAAATATCAGTGACAATATCCACAAGCTACTACTTTTCTATTTCATTCTGGTAGAACCGTTTAAACAGTCCTGAAGTTACAGTTACAGCCAGAATTCATGAATGTGTCTGTATTTTCAGTCATACCTAAAGATTTTTTCAAACTTCCATTTATCCCAAAATTTATTAAAATACCATAAAATTAGAATTCATCCTCACCAGATGCATCCCTAAACAGAAAATTTAAAGTGAAAATTATTTACTATTATCAAAATTCATTAGACTTTTAAAAATATTTTGTCATTTGTACCATCATCTTTTTAGAAGGTCTTTTAAAATCTAGATCTAAAACAGTATTTTGTTTTACTAGTCAAAAACTAGTTGAACCAGCAATACAGTTTTCTTTGAAAAGGGAAAATTTATGCATATTATTTGATCACATTATTGCGATAGTATGTACGACTGATGATTATTGTTGTGTGCATTGAGTGAACTTTGTGACCTGGTTCCCTGTGTTGCTATCATGTACTATGAATGAACGTGATGAGTTGTTTTCATTCATGAATGTTTAAACTTAAAGGTGTGAATATTGGATGGAGAACTGGAGTGAGTGATCATGTGATGTGAATACTGGTTGGAGAACTGGAGTGAGTGATCATGTGATGTGAATATTGGATGGAGAACTGGAGTGAGTGATCATGTGATGTGAATATTTGATGGAGAACTGGAGTGAGTGATCATGTGATGTGAATACTGGTTGGAGAACTGGAGTGAGTGATCATGTGATGTGAATATTGGTTGGAGAACTGGAGTGAGTGATCATGTGATGTGAATATTGGTTGGAGAACTGGAGTGAGTGATCATGTGATGTGAATATTCGATGGAGAACTGGAGTGAGTGATCATGTGATGTGAATATTGGTTGGAGAACTGGAGTGAGTGATCATGTGATGTGAATATTCGATGGAGAACTGGAGTGAGTGATCATGTGATGTGAATATTGGATGGAGAACTGGAGTGAGTGATCATGTGATGTGAATATTGGTTGGAGAACTGGAGTGAGTGATCATGTGATGTGAATATTGGATGGAGAACTGGAGTGAGTGATCATGTGATGTGAATATTGGTTGGAGAACTGGAGTGAGTGATCATGTGATGTGAGATATAAAAAGAATAAGAACTTTAGATCGTTTGTTACACAGATGAGTTGGCATCATATTTTACTATTACAAGTATGGCTTGTGTCTAGGAATAGGAACAAAATTTACATACATACGTTGAAAATATAAGAAAAATTTATGAACTGTCAATATTGAAATAACAATTTAATGGTAAAATTGAACATGATACAACTGCAAGGGTGGATCATCATAAGAGAGGAATGAAATTTTATAACACCTGGCAGCACATATAAATATTATTTTGAGCTGGTAAGAAAAAATATTCTCATTTTCTCATGCACATTAAACAAATTAATTAAACTTCAAATAGCAAATAATTCAACAACAGTGAACAATAACTCAAAGAGCTTTAAGTTTTTAAAATCATCTATCACTATGAATAAGAATAAGTTACACAAATAAATATGTGAAAACATGTCATAAATGTAATATTCTTGAAAAACAATTTCATAACAATTTTACATTCTATCTCACACAGTATCATCATATGATTTCATGGTCCTTGAAAAACAACTTTAAAGCAGAATTTTCAACCTTTTGGGACCCTACTTAATAAATTATTTATCTTACAAATTATTGCTTAAACTTATTTTTAACTCATGTTAAGATCAATTCATCGGAATTAGATTTGTGAATGTACATCATAACAAGGAATAAATGCAAGTATTCTTTTAATTTCTAATAACATTTTTTTTAAACCAATATATATAAATACTCAAGTCTATTAATACTTAAGTCTAACTGTTGCGTACAGCATCATAAAATTTTAATAAGTTTTATCATTAATCTTTTTTCTTTTATTTACATTATTTGCTCTAAATAAATTAAAAGTAGTGCAGATTTACTCAAAATTGTTTGAATAATGATCACATAATAGAGAAGCAAAGTGACCCACTGCACTGATCCAATTAAAATAGGACCTCTTAATGGGATAAAGAAAATCACTTGTAAAATAAAAAGATTTCAGTGTAACATTAATCAAATTTGAGTCAGCTGCCCCACAGAAAACACATGACAAACCCAATAGTGGTTGAGCCCTATTAGTTGGGACCATGTGATTTATAGGATTAACATCTGTGATGATTTTCTATATTATTTTATGTTTACTATTCTAAGCTTTCAAATATAGGTTGCTAAACCCAACTTCAAAAAGAAAGTCAGACTTAAACAACTTTCATCTCTATACTGTACTGGGTTGACTACCAAAGGTATGCTTGTAATAGAATTCTTGAATAAGCTTATTAATTCAATACTTCACAAACCTTTTTATAAGACAAGCAACATAAAACTTGAACATATTTTTTTAGTTAATGAGGATTAACAATTAGAAATTAAATTAAATTTCTATGACCATAAAAGGTTGATTTTTTCCTCAAGACATAATTATGAAATTCTTGACATTCATCAACATAAAAAATATATTTAAAACCATAACAAAATATCTAATATTAGAAATATCAAAGCAAGTCATAGAAGTAGTCTAAACCTTGACCAACCTCCCAGATTGAGATCCCAGTACCCATTTCCCTTGCCAGGTTAAGACGGTCTTGTATGGATTTCAGAGAAGGGTACACCATGCTAAATTTACCTTTTGAATCTCTGTAAACACAGTTGGAAACATTTATTAAATATTTATATGGCTAAAAAATCACCTCACATTAAAAATTTGCCTAGATTACAAATTAAAATTGTCAATACACGATTTCCATTCTTTTAAGCTGTAAATAAAAAATGACTGTGCAACTGAATTATATTTTGATGACATTTCTAAACCAATTTATTTCAGCCAGGATAATTTAGATGTTATAAAATGGATTATAATAATTGCTTATATTTTAAAGTTAATGTATGATGCTTACGTGTACTCGAAGCTATGTTCGGCTGTCTGACTGTTCCAGAGCACACGAGATGACTTTGACTTCTTCAAATACTCAGCAAATCTGTACATATATCAAAATTAATTTATCATTTTAATAGCAAATGAAAATACTTGCAAGGACAGGCTTTCATTCTTTAACAGTGATCAGCATCAACATTCTTTCATTCATAAGGGCGTGTAATAATACTCCAATGTATCACACATTTCTGACTGATATAGCATTACTTGCTTAGCCATATTAATCAAATGTATCATACATTTCTGACTGAAATAGCATTACTTGCTTAGCCATATTAATCAAATGTATCACACATTTCTGACTGATATAGCATTACTTGCTTAGCCATATTAATCAAATGTATCACACATTTCTGACTGATATATCATTACTTGCTTAGCCATATTAATCAAATGTATCATACATTTCTGACTGATTTGTTAAGTCATGGTTAAAGTTACTTAAACAATTTAAACAATATAAAGACTCCTATCCATAAAATGGTTTTGCCAATGATGTACTTACTGAGATCCAATAACATGCTCTCCATTCATTAATGTTCCTTCTTCACTAGCTATGTAGCGTAAACCATAAAAATTCAGTCCAACTAGCAACTTTTTTCTTATAGGAGAATCTGATTCAGGGGCCAGTTTAAAAATACAATCCTTAACCCACTGTAATGGGCTGTTTGGACCTGGTCTGTTCATACAAATTAGATGTTTTATTTGCTTAAAATAACAATAAGTATTTTATTTCATGAATTTTATGTAGATTGAATTTACTTATTTTAATTAAAAGTGTTAATATGAAATTATAAAATTGTGTAAAAAAAATATTTAAAAATGAATGTCTATTAATTAAGAACACTAATTTAAATGGCCTACTTTTCAAAGCATAATTTGAATAGCTAGCTTCCACCTATGTTTTGATTCTCTTGATAACAAAATCTGCTATTTAAAAATCTATCTGTGTTGGCTTTGGTGAGTTTTTTGTGTGTGCACCATTGATCTAAATAAAATAGAATTGAGTTAGACTTATTTACCTGTTGGGACCAGAAAAGTCATAGGTCATCAGACTAAATTTATCCACATTTTTAGCCATGGCATCAACATCCTCTTTGCTTATCAGACCCTCAACATCTCTGTAATACATTGTTTGAACATTTCAGTAGCATTCTTGAAGCATCAAGGCAAAAGATCTTAAATTTAATACAGCATGTGTTACAAAGAAGCAGGTGTAACTAAAATGTAAGGTCCAATTTACTGGGATATAATTAAAATACCATTGTTTCCTTTAATGGTTTTAATGAAAGAAAGAAATGTTGTTTTTTTTAATATATATATATATATATATATAACCCTAAGAATGTCACTTTTGGGATGGATAAGGCTCAACCTTGGGAAAGTATGCTAATTAAAATAGTGGGCTCTTATTTCAAAGAAATAAGTAGAGGCTATTAACAAATTGTAGTAGTCCCTGAGTTTTACCGGCCATAAAGAGGAGGTGGAATTACAATGATGAGTTCTTTTTTAGCAGCATGAAACATCTCTCCCATGTGATTGATTAGGTGAATAAGTTCTCTGAAAGTCATAATATGAACATAATTATTTGTTAAACATACTTAGGGACATAATTTCATTTTATGTGAAATCCCCAATTATTTCTGAAACTTTTTTCAAAGGGAATAACAACTGCTAAAAAAAGAGTAAAGATTAAATATAATAATTTAAAGCAACTTAACATTTAAATTTATACATTTGATCATTCAAATTATTTGTAAATGCCATGATATAGATTCATTATTTGCAGCCTTTAAGAGATTTTATTTATTTATATATAAAACAGCACATTGAATCATAAAATATAAATCCTATATCTGCACCAATTGTATTCTTTAAAATTACCTGAGGTATTTTAACATGTCAAATGTGTCATTTCTGAATGTCTATTTAGTTATCATAATGCTCTTAAGTGCATCTCCCAGAAATGTATTCATTAATATTAAGATATATGTAAAATGTTGAACCCAATCTATTAAAGACAGATAAATATATATATAAAATGTGTTATTTTTTAATTTTAAAACAGAATTATATTATTTCTTATAATTATGTATTTAAAATATTCTGCACAATTGGTTTACCGTAGTCTATATATTGCCTTTCAATTTAATTGTCTTGCGTAAATTTGTTGTTCTATTTATATAAAGGGTTAGGCACAATTAATTGGAAATTGCCATAAAATGTAATTCTATTTAATTCTCTGAAGTTAAATTACTTTCAGTTCATTAATCATAATTTATATTAAGCTTCAAATGATGCTTTTTTTCCCCATTTATATTTCAATAGATTATGCACATTAAGTAAATTACTTTAAAGTAAGGAGGACATAGTGGGATAAGGTGGAGTATCAAATGGGTAAATGGCAAAGGGAGTGGATGAGAATGGGGCACCGGATGGAGCTTGAGGTGGGAGTTAGTAGGGGTGGGAAGATGGTAGGAGTGACAAGATTATGGGGCACAGGCAGCCTCCGATGGCATGAGATCTATTAGTATATTAGTATTTATTTTTAAAGATATATCTGTATAGTAACTTACTTTCTATATTTGCCACCAAGCTGAGACCAAACTTCAATTACGGCACCTGGCCATTTGTATGTCTGTAAAAAATTTTTTTAAATATTTTACAAATAAATAATAAAAAGCCTCAACATCTATTAGAGTATTATCTTGTGCAGTTTAATATATGGATTACATAAAAGTAATAATTGTAAACTTACCATGGTCATTGATAAAATGAGTTTACACTTAATTCACATCAGTATTAGTTAAAATATGTTAAGATTAACAGGCATGCAAGTTACATGGGGTTCTTGATGTCTCAATGTTCAATTTACAAACATTTTGCATTAAATAAACAGAGAAAATCATATAATATTATTACTCTGAGCAGGCATATGAAATAAACAAAATGGTTAAAAAACATGAATATTCTTTTCCTTAATGCCATTTTGCAAAATTAGCTGTTATGTAATCAAGAAAACTCTTTAACTACAGAGTGCACATAGATGCCACTCACTGAAAGCTGTGAACCCTGAAATCACTTTCTAAAAGTTTTTGAAACCTGAAACTTCATTTAAAAATTTTTCAAACCCTGAAACTTAACGAAACTCAAAAAATTCATACACTGTAGAAATAATTTCTTGTGGAATGATTACATCATATATGCATATTATATTTATCACATCCACAAAATGCATTTTGAGAATTTAAAAAAAAAAAATTAGATATACAACAGAAACGTGCCTAGTTCAAACTGTAGTAATTTAATTGAAATGACATCGTTGTCTGCACAAGTAACTTGACACAGCAAGAAGTGAGGTGCTTGCAAACAAAAGCAAAAGGTCGCAGTACCTGTTCTATTTATGGCGAGCCCCTTTCTCTTTCTTTCACGGGTTCTTACACTTTGATTTTTTAAAACCCAGAATCCGTATTTGAATAAACTGAACTGGCGAATCCGGGGCTAGAGAAAATAAAAACTTGCAAATCCGGAGCTGAAAATATTTAGCCTCACGAATCTGGAATTCCAGAAAAGTTGCAAAATTTTGTCTTATTATTATAATTAAAAAAGTAAACAGAGACACTTCTTTTTTAGAAATTTTTTAATTTTGATGAAAAGTTTAATTTTTTAACTGAATTAACAGCATTTTTTCTAGAACATCAATATAATATTGCGACATTTTAAGTACCCTGATTTAAACTGAAATTCAAAAATGGCTGTACTTTTTACATAAGTATTTTGAGCCAGCCATAATTTGTTTAATTCACAAATTTTTTAAAAACAAAGGATTGGTAAAAGAACAAATTATTTCAAAGTGAATTTTAGCTCTACAAACCTTTATTGTATTCAATATAACTTCAATACAGTCTTCCATGAGATCTTCATTCTTGAATATAGCATTGTAATCTTCAGGGCTCCATCCATCAAATAGTACCCTTGGGACTGAAAGAAAGACATTTTAATGGCTGTCTGTAAATCTTCTCATCATTGGTTTTAAAATAACCAAGGAAATAAAAGTATCGGTGTTCGAGAGAACCTGAAAAAAGGACGCAAGAAAACAACTTCTTCGTTGCCTGACTGCAGTCTCTCCCCTGATTATCATAAAGTAACCAAGTTATGAAAATAATTTATAACAAGTGATACATTATTGTATCATCAACACTGCATGCTGATAGTAGGCCTAATAATATTGATTTCTCACCCAAATGTGTCTTACGACCTTGTACAACATCAGCAATCCAACCTAAGGGGATAGAAATTAATCCAAAAAAATTAATTTCAGGGGGAGACAATTGGTACATTTTGTACTTAAAACAATTCTTTGCAACAAAGTGATGAGAATACCATAATTACATGAAAAATTGTTTAACAAAATTTAAATTTTAGGGGGAGGCGACCATTATATTAATCAATAAAGAGCCACGGGTATAGTGTAGGACTGTCTGTAGGCCTAATGTTTAAAGGCCAGCAGGTAGGGTGTAGGCAAAGAAAAATAAAGTCCCTAAAAAGGCTGCATATCTAGAGGGATAACAATAAAGTTGCTACATTCACCATGAAATTAATTTACCAGCTGAAATTACAACAGTCATTGAGGTTTCTTGCTGCGTATCTAGAGGGAATCTTGCCGCCTATTGTTTAAAGGCAGGCATATCTTTTAGAACATGAAAAGTTAACTATTTTGTTTGTAACACTTGGACCCGCCGGGTATTTTCTCAAAATACCTACAACAGGTGTAAAAAAACTGCACCTGTTTAAACCTTTGTGTATATATATATATAAATTAAATGTCATTTGGTTCCTCCTTAAATTATTTATACCATTTGCTCTTGATTCTGATGTTTCTTTAACTAATTGGAAAACAAATGCTCTACTTCCACAGAAACAAAATTACATGTTTTGGGAGCATGTTTGCATCATTTCTTTGATAAGTGAACATGAATTGGATATGTAAATATTGTAAGTGAGAAGTGAGAAGTTTTTTAAGTGGAAATTAAGTAAGTAAAATCACTAAAGAATAGTGGACAGAGAGTTAAATATATGCGGCTTAAACTAATTTGAAAAATTTAATATGACAATGTTTATAACTAACATACCTTTGTCAACATCATGTGTACCCTGTATTTGAAATGCTCCTCCAGGCTGACGCTTCACTTGAAGCCAAACAGGTGAAACAAAGTTAAACTTTGCTCCAAACAGTTTAGCAATATCATAACCATGATTATTCCACTGGATGGGTGTCAATATTTAGTCATTAATTGTTTCTAGCAATTATCACAAAAAATAAAAGGTTACGAAAACTGCAAGAGAAAAATCATAACTATACACTCCTGAACACTGTGGCTTCCATCAACCACAGCCAATTTAAAGAAACACAATCTAATATTATTAATGATTTTATCACACTTAAACAAGATCTTAATTTAATATAATTAATATTAACTGCTGGTAAGTAAGTTTAAGTAAATTTATTTATTGTCCTCAGTGCACACAAAAAATAGCTTTGATTTCTTAGTTTAAACAGACACTTACAGGTGTTACATATGCAAGAGTTTCTCCTTCAAAGTTTTTCACT
This sequence comes from Omphiscola glabra, assembly GCA_964017045.1. Classification (NCBI taxonomy): domain Eukaryota; kingdom Metazoa; phylum Mollusca; class Gastropoda; family Lymnaeidae; genus Omphiscola; species Omphiscola glabra. Next base: position 7,276,723 of record OZ024795.1, on the reverse strand, counting down.
TCCCTGTCTCTGTCAAAATATTGAGAATGTTCACGAAGAATTTCTCTAATGGTTGGATTTATTGTTACAAGCCCTCTGTCAACAACATTTTTGTCAGCAATTTCAACCTGCAAATAATTATCTTTTTAAATTAGAAAAATCTGACTTTAATCTTAACTCTCAACCATATAAAATCCAGATATAATACAAATTTTGCCCTTTCTGCAAAGATCCCAGTGAGGCAGTTCCGAATTGTCTCTTTCAATGCATAACATTTCAGAATATATATTTTGACTACCATTCACAATTCCTAGGTTACATAAACACCCTACAAACACACCTCTTCTGTAGGAAACCTACAGATTCTTCACCATGGTCTCAGGCCTAAATGGCCACTTGCTCTGGATGGAGATGAAGTCAAATAACTTTTTAAACCAATTAACTCATAGTATTTGTCTCATTTGGATTGTCTAAATAATAGAATCACATTATAAAAAAATAAACAGAAACAACTTATACTAAAGAACATTTTAATTATATATTACCTTTTAAAAAATGAAAACAAAAACAAACATAAAAGTCATTGCAGCAATTAATTATTTATTTATTTGAATATATTGAGAATTCAAAACAGAAAATTACATCTAAAATTTAAGCTTAAACTTCTTTTTATCTCATAATTTCTTTTGAATTAATGATAGTAAATTAAAGAAAATTTTTAAAAAAAAATTTATATATATATATATTAATAATTAATTACCTTAGTTTCCTTCTTTTTCTTTCCCCTTTGACTTTTTGAAAGGGTAGATTCAACATCTACTATTATGAAACAAAACACTAAAACTGTCAAGTATAGGCATACTATGCCCAGTAGAGATGAAAATGGATTCATATTATGACTGATATAGGACAGGATCACTAAAAAAAATGGAATTGAATTGTTTTATTTTAGGTATTCAAGATATTATTTTTACAGTTGAGTAAAAAAAAGCAATTATCTCAACAACAAAAAAACCAAAGATGTTACAGATGTGAAAATTATTCGTTAGATTCTTCTTTATAAATAAGGCAGCATTGTTCCCCCTTTTCCAAAATCCAGTTAAGGGTTATGAAAGGGGAGTGTGGAGTATTTTCATAATAGATTAATGGCCATGACAATGAAAAAAGTGAGAATTAATGACAACTAACATCTTTCATCATACATTCACTATCAAATAATTTTTTTTAAATAAAAGGGATCATTGGTAGTGAGTTTTCACCACTTTGCCTAAAGGTCTCAGTCAATCTGTCACTGGCAAGAGCACAATCCAAATGAGATAACACAATGGATGTGATGACACTACACAAAGTCATTGGAGCACACTTTCTTACATTAAGTATGGCAGTCATATTCTAGGTTGGAATGTATCAGAACAAATAACTGATCCTTCTTTTGAAAAATGGGATGAATTCTTTATGTCTCTTGACAGTGACAACTAAATGGATGCTAATGCATAATTTGATAGCATGTACCACAACAGACTTTCAAGGAAGAATACTTTTCACATGCCCAGTTTATTCTGACAAGTTCCAGAGGGAGCACACCTAATAATCTCTAGTGATCCTAACAAGCGAAGGGAGAACCAGTAAATTAGTTTATAAAGAATTACTCAATTATTTTTTTGTGTGAGTATGTTGTAGATGCAAATAAGACATTTTCAGCCTCATTTTTTTGTAAATACAACACACAAAAAATTCATAGATGCACCTGAATGGTGAAAAGATGTCTGCCAAGCACACTGCTTATGAGTACATTAAGTACTCAACCTTTAAATTATATTTTGTTTAGTTTGGATAAAAAAAACATTTTAAAACAAATTTATTGTATGAAATTGAAAAATCTGCACCAGCAAAGCCACATGGAACTGCTAGTTAATAATATTGTACAAAAAAATAAAAGACTTTAGTCCAAAAGTATGCTTGAATAATACTGGAGTCCTAGGCAAGTAAGGATGAAGACAAATATTAGAATTATAAACTTTATTAAATGTTAAATCTGTACTACTGTATGAGTCAGAAACTATTGGGAAAGACTGCGCAGAATCATAAACATCACAATAATCACATGTTTCCACAAAATCACTAATACAACATTGAGGGAGATGACATCACAAATCCCAGTGGAGCAAGTAATTCAGAAGGTGGAGATGAATCAGTCATTCCATAAGAAAACTGACGCCAAGTATAACTAGGCAAAAATTTGAATGGAAAAGTCAAAGATCAAGTGGAGGTCCCTAATGCCAAACACACCTGGTGTAGAAAGGTAGAGAAGAATGTGCTTAATTAAAAACAGACATTTGGAGAAGATTGCAACTTCAAGAGATTGGAAGAAGTGAAAAGATGCTTATTTGATCCTTCACTATCATAGTGAGTTGAAAAGTTCAGAAAGGCAAAGAAAAATATAGTCCCTAAAAAGGCTGCATAGCTAGAGGGATACAATAAAGTTGTTACATTCACCATGAAATTAATTTACCAGCTGAAATTACAACAGGACAGGGGGCGACCACAAGTCATTGTGTGTTTTTTGCCCCATATCTAGAGGGAATCTTGCCGCCTATCTAGAGGGATACAATAAAGTTGCTACGTTCACCATGAAATTAATGTACCCGCTGAAATTGTTTCATTAAATTTTATCATTTTATTCCTATTTTCATTTCTTTCAGTAAGTTGCTAAAACAGCTCATTCTCTGTCTTATGTCTCCCCATGTTAGCAGACGTGTGTTTGCACTACTTTTCTTTTTACACTTACACTGCCACCATCTTGGTTGTCATGACACATCTGAGGTCATGGCAACCAAGTTGGCAGCGGTGGGGAATAAGTGGCGTGCGGAACATAAATTTACCAAAGCCTACAAATTCTCATTTTTGTAAGGTGGTCCTAGAGCCTAGAATTTGTCATTAAGTATGAAAGAAGGTGATTAATTATTTAATAATTATTAATGTAAAGCCTTCGGGAAAGGGACAGGCTCCTCAAACATTTGCTGTGCTAAGGATCATTGTAGTGATAACGGACGAAAGTGGAGTGAAGACGAGTGGAAGCAGCTGATGAGTGAACGTTGGTCTAGTCTTATTTTTTAATTGTAAAATTGTAGTCTGTAGTTGTTGAGTCAGCGAGTGTTTCAGTAGTTTCACTCACTAGTTTCAGTTTGTCGATTCCTTGACTAACTTACTCTTACTTGATGCTGTTATTTTATACGATAATTAAAACTGCAGTATTTTTTTAAATAATATTTAGTGGGCCTACTGGACCTGCTTCGCCACTTGCCTTTTTAATGTTAGTGCTTCAGAATAATAACAAAGTTGCAGACGAAACAGCGGATATTCAAAAAAATTGTAAACTTCAAATCTGTAAGAGTCTAAATACAAAACCTGGACTGGATTTGTTTAAACCATAATATGGCTTCATGACTGATACCAAGGACTTTTCTGGTTTTGGTAGGGTACATTGCTGCATCCATGTACTATGCGCAACGGTTGGGGAGCGATGCTGCCATCCTAACGACTCGCCAGGGTAGCCTTGAAGCTTTCGATAGATGTCGAGTTCATGGCGGTGTTGTTTTGGGGCTTTTTTATTTAACTTTTTTCTCCCCAAAGCTATATGAACTTAATCTGAATAAAATGCAATACTGGGTATGTAGGATTTTAGCCCAGCGGTTCTCAAACTATGGGTCGTGACCCCTTTGATTGGGGGGTCACCACAATATAGGAACTGTATTAAAGGGTCGCGGCTTTAAGAAGGTTGAGAACCACTAATTTAGACAAAAGTAAAGGGAGATTACAAAAAATAATCCCTTCTTATTTTTACCCCCCACACCTTTTCCGCACAAGAAAAACACCTTTTTCTTTTTGCTGCGAGGACCGAAAAAGACACCACCTAGTGCCACTCCCAACCTCATTTTTGTTTCTACGTTAGTGTGTGGTTAAAAATGATAAACTCTGAAATAAAAACGATGACATTTTTAACTTTTTTAAAAATTTAAATGGGGTAAAACTACTTCCACCCTTTAACAAAGGTAATAACTAGTGATTCGCATGATGATCGGTCGCTATGAAAGCTCATGGGTTTTAAATATTTTTAATTGCCAGAGTGTCACGATAGTCAAATATTTAGCTATTCAATGCAATTTGAGATATTTTAAAAATTATTTTCGACATAAAAAATGTGGGCCCCTTAATTATCCGTGGGTGTTGCAGGGCCCACGCGACGGCTCTGGTCACACCTGATCACAAATGTAGTGACGGTTGATCAGGGGCGTCATAACAGGTTTTTTTTCAGGGGCTTGTTAAGTTGTTTATTACTGGAGGCGCCACAGTACACACCAATTTAAATAAAGCTTGCAAATTGGGGGGGGGGGGGGGGAGAGAACCATGTTACTGATTTATTTTTCCTTTTGTAATCGCATTGAACAAATTGAAATAACATTTGAGGGCAATAATAAGAAACTGGTCCTGGATTAACCAGTGGCGTAGCGAGCTTAACTCGCGCCCGAGGCACAATACCTTTTTAGCGCCCCTTCCCCTATTCGAAAACCATACAATATTATATGTAAAATATACCATTTGGCGCCCCTTTGTGAGTAGCGCCCGGGGCATGATGCCCCCTTTGCCCCCCCCTCACTACGCCACTGTCAGATACACCAGCCAAAGTGGATTAGGAGAGAAGACTGGTTAACAGTTCTGGTACGTTGTTAAAATATTCTTTACCGGTACTTAACCTCACATTGACATTCCACGGCCACCTTTCCTGTTAACATATACAACTCGCACTTCCGAAGATCGGTACTTCAAACCGTTTTCTTAGTTTTTTATATGACCTTATGCCAGTGGATTTCACCTCTGTTCGATCACGATTTAAGTTGTACGTTTTTTCAACTGCTCCATTATTTATGTTCAAAAGAAAGACGTCAACTTGTATGTCTCTTTTCAAGCTCTGACATGATTTGCCCAACTAGATTTTAAACCACATTTCTTGATGAATTAACTTAAGCACATAATCTCTTGCTATGTCAACAAGGATACCTTATGAGTGTTTATAAAAGTGTGATGAAGAGGAGAGAGGGGAAAATGGAGATAAAGTAGAGTGTTCTACTTATAGAATGAGTGGGTAATGTAAAGAATTAGAGGATGATTGGCGAAATATAAGGATCGGCAACTCCAGGGTGAAAGAAAAAGCCTATAAAGCCTTTGTCCGGCCACTTATAGTCTGGGACCCATTCACCCAGAAGAGCATCAACAAGTTGGAGGCGGTCCAGCGACAGGCATCACGCTTTGTCCTGAACCGCTACAGGAACACCTCAAATGTTGGCAGCATGCTGAAAACACTGGGCTGGTCACCATTGGAAGAACGACGACGATTATCCAGGCTCTCTATGATATACAAGATTTTAAAAAATGAGCTGGTCCACTGCTCATGTATTAACAGAAACTCACCCAAACCTTCTCTAGACAGCGACGACCCCATGACAAGCAGTTCCGGCTCGTAACAGCAAGAACACAGTACAGGAACTGCTCATTCCTGCCAAAGACAATCAGGGACTGGAAGCTTCGAAAAGGAACAGTTGAGGTGACATACTTGACACATTTGCGGCTATTGCCTCAGGACTTCCAACCCCCAGTTCCTGATACCCTCGCTGAGTATAGCCCTTGCAATCCTCTTCAAAACCATGCACAGAAACATTGCAAATACCCTTTACAAACATAGGAGCCATAATGATCAATACATTTATCGTGGGCCCTCTAGATAGTAGAAGAATAAAGAGAATGAGAGGATGGCTGGTTAATGTAGAAAAAGAGTGGTTAACGACATGCGTCCATCAAAAATCCTCATTGATTCTGTGTTCTATTTCTATTAAATCGTTTTAAAGTTAGTTTTAAGTTCACATCCTTTGAAATTTAATTTCCTTTGTGAAAATTGTATCTTTATTTGACTGCAATTTTACAAACGATATATTGAAGACTAGCGAGTACCCGGCATGCGTTGCAATGCCACTCATCGAAATAAAGTGTCCGTGTTTTAATAATTTTTTTGTAAGTTCTTCTAATAAACACCTTTTTTTAACCGTCTGGTGCGTATTCGAATTAATTAGAAGGTTTTAAGAATTGTCAGCAGACCACACGCAGCTGTCCATGTGGGAAGCATGGATTTTCCAAATTTAGTCCCAAAACTTATAGCGATTGATCCCCCCATGCAAAAGCTATGTTTGAAATTATATTTATATGGCTCATTTATTACATATAAACAAATTTAGGGCCCCCGGCCCCAAAAGTAATATTGTGAAATATTTGTACTAAATCAGAAACCTATTTATTAAGTCACATATACAAAATGAAATGTCACAGTTTATATTGAATGTAATTCCATCCACTTATGCAATAGCTCTGCTTGACGTTATATTTACATAACTCATATAAGAAAAAAAAAGAATTTAAGGCCCCCGGCCCAAAGCGGAATATTGTAAAATATTTGCACTTCTTTAGAAACCTAATGCGGGCCTGCACACAACAACTCACTGAAAGTTTATCGCATTCAGATGAATAGTATAGGAACTCATACGGAAATTATATTTAAATAGCTCATATTAGAAAGAAAAACTACTATAGGGCCCCGGTCCAAAACTGGTAATTCTTTGTAAAATGAATGGGTTTTGATATTCATGGATATACTTTTGTAAATGTACTTACGTTGTGTTAACGTCATTGATTTTCTTAATTCGTAAAATGAGAATATAGCATCTATTTTTCACAACAGTAATATCATTGTATTTAAAGATATAAAATTGTACACACCTTATTTCCTAACCCCCATTAATATGTACCTAAGAAGGCAAATTATTTGTCAAATTCATTTTGAGACGTATAGTGTGCTGCCATGTGCAAATTAAACTATTGAATTACAACTTCCCCCTCCCCCAAACAGAGTTTTAAAGAAATTAATAAAATCATCCACGGGATTGTAATCCACTTACTTACGCAAAAACAATTTTTTTGCATTTCAAATGCTTTGTTCTTATTTAAATGAGTGATAAGTGCATTAGTGGATGCTATTTGGATATGTAGTTTCGCTGCACTGATTGCATTAAACGGCATTTTCGTATTAAAAGTATATTTAAAGGTTATATTTTTTTATTTTTTTTACTAATTTATAAATTTCATAAATGTATATTTTTGGAAAGAATAAAAGTAAAAATTTATGAAACGTTAAAAATAAAAAGCAAAAACGTGTTTTCTCTGCTCTTGCTACAAATTGATGTCTGTTGGCATTTGTTCAAGGGCGGTTGAGTTGATAGCTCTGTTTGAAATTATTTTGATAAAGTTTGTTAAAGAAAACAAAACGAATTTAAGGACATCGGCCCATGCGAAATATTGTAAAATGTTGTTCTAATTTAGAAACATTTGCGGGAGCGCGCATATCAATTCACCAAAGTTTTTATCGCAATCGGATGAATGGTATAGGAATGCATACGATAATTATATAGATAATATAAGGGTGGAAAACGAATTAAGGCCCCCGGCCACAAATGGAATATTGTAGAATTGTTGCATTACTTCAGAAACCTACTTATTATATCACAAAATTAAAAAAAAAAGAGAAACATATTACTGAAGTTGTATCGCATTCAGATAAATGGTATAGGAGCGCATACGGATATTATTTTTTACAAAGCTCATATAAGAAAAATAACGATTTTGGGGCCAGCGGCCAAAAACGGATTATTTTAAAAGTGTTGTAATTAATTCAGAAACCTACTTATTATGTCACACACACAATTTAATGTCGCTATTTGTATTTGATTAAAAATCTATCCATCCACACATTAGCTCTGTTTGAAATTTTATTTGTATAGCTCATATAGGAAAAATAGAACATAGGGCCCTTGGCTCAAAACAGAATATTTTAAATGGTTGTAATAATTTGAAAAGCTTTGCGGACGTGGGAAAAACATTTAACTAAAGTTTTATCGCATTCAGATGAATGGTATATGAGCGCATACCGAAATTATTTTGTACAAAGCTCATATAAGAAAAAAAAAAGAATTTGGGGCCAACGGCTGAAAACGGAATATTTTAAAAGTATTGTAATAACTCATTAACATGCGCGACATTATCGACAAACTTTCAAAAAAGTTTTGTTGCAATCACATGAATGGTGTAGGAGCGCATACGGTTTGAAATTATATTTATATAGCTCCTATCAGAAAAAACGAACATGGGGCCGCTGGCTCAAAACGGAATATTTTAAAATGGTTGTAATAATTTAGAAACCTTTGTGAGTATGCTCGCAACATCTCTTCAAAGTTTTAGCGTATTCGAATAAATGATGTAGGAGCGCAGACGAAATCTATTGTTTACAAAGCTCATATAAGACACACAAAAACGATTTTGGGGTCAACGGCCAAAACGAAATATTTTAAAAGTGTTATAATGACCCAGTAACATGCGCGAGTTTATGGAATACAACTCTCCAATGTTTTGTCGCAATCGCATGAATGGTGTAGGAGCGCATTCGGTTTGAAACTATATTTATATAGCTCATATAAGAAAAAACGAACATGGGGCCCCTGGCTCAAAACGGAATATTTTAAAACGGTTATAGATATTTACAAACCTTTGTGGGCGTGCTTGCAACATTTTACCAAAGATTTAGCGCATTCAGACGAATGGTGTAGGAGCGCAGACGGAAATATTTTTTACAAAGCTCGTATAAGAAAAAAAACGAATGAAGGGCCAACGGCCGAAAACGAAATATTTGAAAAGGTTTTTAATGACGCAGTTAAATGCCCAGGTAGGTGGCCAACAACTCACCAAAGTTTTGTTGCAATCGCATGAATGGTGTGGGAGCGCATATGAGACAAACAGACATACATACATACAGACATACATTCATTTATATATATATAGATGTTATTGGCGTAAACACCATGGAGAGGGGTCAGCTCGACCTGTCCATAAACTTTATCGGCTCTTTCCACACTTCCATTAAATTTAAATCCATTTCATCTGATAATTAAGCAAGTTTCTTGGATACAAATATACAGCTGTGACTTTAAAGGCAGATGGTTTATCCTTATCCACCAGCCTATTCCAAACCTACTGAGACAGCCACAGCTGCTGCTATCTATACTCTTCTTCTCACCTTTAATCATGCACGGACTCTATTCCCTTTTCACAACAACTTTGTCAATCTTATGAGGACTTTTGTGACAGGGCACACGAGATGATTGATTTTTTGTCCGTGGTATAATAGGAATTACCCGGAAGGGGTTCGTTCATTGGACTAGCAACGGATAAAAAAAATAACATATGTGCTGAGCCATTGAAATCCCATGCTATTGCTGATGGGGACAGAACCTAACTTATCATCACATATTACCCTCGTAATCCATTGCTTGTATATTTGTTTAAAGAATCCTGATTTCTCATCACCCTTTCTCATAGTATTTAGACCCGATAGGAATTGACGCGGTTCATAACAATCTCCGAATAAACCCATTTTGGAACTAAGCCGTGCGGTCGTAGCTGCTGTAAGACCGGCACTTACACTATTCAAATTAAACAAATTGACCTTCCCAAAGGTTCTTTTCTAAATTTAAAAAAAAATGGTTTCTTCTGTATCAGCCATAATGCTGTTCACGCTATAGTATTATTAGTATGCAAACAGTAACAGTGCCAAAAATGCTATGCGGGTTTTAGGTAGATTCAGTGAACACCTGTGTAACATTGTTCAAGAAAAGCAATGTCCCGTCTCTTCTCACTTCAATAGAATTACGGCTATTGTTTCCTCGACCAATACGCAAGCAAGGGTGACTTAAGGAAAACAAACCTATACACACCTATGAGACCCAGGGACCACAATGTAATGTATGAATGTCTTGATCTCTTTTATTTAAATATCCTCTCTCTCTCCGCCCTTTTACATTATATTTTATATTATATAATTACCATGAAGTTCCTTTGCCTTCTTCCTTTTGAGCTATATATTTGCTATATTTGTGAAACCACCTAATGTTAAGAATTATATGCAGTTAACTATTCATGAAGGTTCAAAGTCCTTTCCAATCATTCTTCACTGACTGCCAAATTTCTGAACCATACAAAAGCAAAAACTTTCTGATCATTTCTCTCTCTCTCCTTGTGTTAGGCTAAATTTCCAAATATCTGTAGGTAAAGTAAGAACACATGTGCCTCCTAAAATGTACTTTCCATGATATTTACTTCATATCCAACATCCTGGCTAACTTTACTTACGCAGTCCTCACCGTTTAAAAGTAATCTTAGATTTCCCTCTTATTTTATTAATTTATGATTTTTAAAATTTCCTGTTAATCATATTATCTTACAAGCAAAATCTTTGATTTTAGGGTCACTTCCTTAATTAAAAATGTCTACTATTTCCTGCCAACTACATAACTTTACAACAAGCTACGAGTGTTTTTCTGTTTCATTGCTGTCAAAGTCTTTTTGTTCGAAATGTCTGTTTGATTTTATTTGCGTTGTCCTTTTTCAGGATTTCCTCTACCCTTTGTTTATTTTTATAAATAGCTTACTTAGAGCTTCAACCTGAATACAGTTGCTCTCTCCGTATTTCTTTTATTCATCTATAGTATAGAACTGTAGCCAATCAATGTCAGGCATTTGTAGTACAGAACTAGTCAATTAATATCAATGTCAGGACATCTGTGGTATAGAACTGTAGTCAATTAATATCAATGTCAAGCCATCTGTAGTATTGAACTGTAGTCAATTATTGTCAGATCATCAACACAGAGAACTTGATCCATGGATGACAAAATATGTTAAATAATGTAATGTAAAGCAGTAATTAAGAGCTTAGTGACAAGCCATAAGATTAGAGAGTATGAAACATTTTATTTATTGTGTTCAACAATGAAGAAAGTTATAAAGTAAAATTTGTGATAATTCCAAAAACAACAAAATTGCAGTACTGTAAATCATAGACTTTTCATCAACGACAAGGCATCTTCTTCACAGTTCACTTCACAGTTCATGTCACAGTTCACTTCAAAGTGCATGTCACAGTTTACATCAAATGACACTCACTAAACATACACAGATTCAAACCTAATTTAATTAGTGTTTTCTTTCTACAATTACCACCAACAATAAAAAGCCATCCTAAGTCAATCTTCTTTCAGCACTATTTTCAGTCAGTGTGTGTTTTCTGACAAACGATTCAAAATTCAAAGTTAATGATATTACAGTGCACAGTATTTTTATTTACCCTTTGCTTGATAAATCCACATTTTCTTGTCAAATTTCACAGAAATGTTTTAAATAGTTTTTATTCCTTCCATATGTTACGCACAGATGCTAGAATTTACGACAAATCCAAATATTAAATGTCACGCAATTTCAATAACCTGATATGTATTTTTATTTTGAAACTAAGACTACAGGAATGAAGAAATCTTACTTTCCAAGAGAAATATGTCCCCCTGCACCCCAATTTAAAATAATTCACACAATTATTCAAAGTTAAGTATCAGTTCATTTATGCAGTTCCTTGAAATTTGGGCCATTCACATATCTGCACTTTCTAAGAGCACAAATTTAATACAATTTATTGATTTTTGGTGTCTTCACTACAGCAGAAGCAGTGTGCATTGCATTTCCATTGCACACAACCGATTCAGAAAAATAAATACAAAAATCACATGATGGTTGGTTGAAGCATTCTTAATTAATTAACCTTCAAATTTTCTTTATTCTTTCAAAAATTAGCTGTTTAAAACAATGACACATTGTTTAGAAAATATAAAAATCCTGACTGACTGATGAGCATGGATTCTGACGTTGAAATATTTTACAAGGATCATTAACAAGAAATTATCAAGGCATGTACACAAATGAAATGTGGGGAAGATGTCAATATCACAAAAGTTTACATCAAATAGTTCAAGGTCTGTGAAATACAAAAGCTATGATAGTCCATTCAAGTTTAGTTAATCAACTTTCATTTTCTCGAACCAACTATTTAAAAAAAACAACCATGCTTTGTGTTGCTAAGCAATTAATAGTAAAAACTGAGGTCATTTTGTTTAGCCCCATGTCCACAGGTTCTTTTCAAAACATCCTCATTCTTGTCTTCCATGGTGGAGTAAATCTGTGTCAACAAATATTAGCCATTAAAATGGCATTGCTTTTTTTTAAAAATACCTTTTGAAACTTCAAATGCACTGACTCATAAAGAAAACTTTGGAGGCTGTAAAGCATCCGTTGATGGGTCCCGACCTCTGAATCTACGAAAGACTTCACTTGCTGGAGCTCCACCTCCCAACGATAAGTAAGTTTCTCTAAACCTGGTGATGATACAACATTATAGAATGGTGGTAACATGCTTCTGCTTTGTTAGCTTTTAAAATATTAATTTTTTTGTATCTCATTAAAATAAATTAAAAACTTTTGTCAACAGTTGTTGACAAGGGGGGGGGGGGGGGAGTAGATTAGTTGACGCAAACAATCATGTTTTCTTTATTAACATTTTAATCTTAAAAATTGACTGGTTATCACAGTTTGTAAGTCCAAGAGAATTCAAAAGTTGTCCTCTCTTCACCAGTAGATTCTGTTTGTCGCAAATGACTAGGGTGGTATGTTTGCCATCATGTTGCAGGTATGGAACAAGGACAAGGTTCAAGTGTCATGTGCAGTCAAGATAAATGATAATGATAGAGTAGGAATACAATCTTTTGAGAATTAGGGCAAATTATAGTAACAATCATAACATTGCTGCTTGAACGGACTTGCAAAATCTGTAACATCTATTTGAAAAAGTCATGTTGAAAAAGCATGGTCAACAGCACTTACAATGTCCTCTTGAGCATAAGAAATTACCACCTGCTCCTCAACAAAAAAGGATTTGACCAATGCAAGTAGGTGCAAGGATATATAGAGAGCTTATGGCAATTATTGCTCACACCGACAATGCTTTTATTTTAAGTCCAGAATGGTTTGATGAGGATGATGTTGACTTGTCTGGTATAACTGTTCCGCAAGATGAAAATGATAAATCAGCTACCATTGACTGCCCATCAGGGGCGTCATTTCAGTTTTTTTTCAGGGGGAGGAGGTACAAAACCAAAACTTGGTCGGCTTGTTAAGTTGTTTATTACTGGAGGCGCCACAGTACATTGCAATTTAAATAAAACCTGCAAATTCAGGCGGGGGGGTCATTGAATCTTTGACAGTTGACAAAGGGGAGGGGGGGGTAAATATTATATAAAAATTGTTGACGTAATTAATGGACGACCCCTAAGTCCAAAGTAAAGGCTATTTTAGCTCAGACATGTTATATAGTTACCTACATTTATCAAATGATTTTGGAACAAGAGACGGTAAAGAGTTAAGATTATCCCTTTAATTCTAACCTTCTTCCAAGAACTTTAATTTCCTGTTCATTTTGAAAGCCAACTTCCTTGAAAGCAGCAAAAAGATCTGCTGCAATCATCTGTGATGTGAACACAAGTTAATTGATTGATATTAACATTTTAAAAGTATAATTATTTAGTAAGACACAATTTCTAAAAGAAGCAATTGTTAGTTCACTATATATAGTCACATACTCATAAGACAACAATAAAAAAATACACTTTTTTTTTGATGAACATGAGGTGAAGGTTTTAAAACATCGCATAAACAATTTATGAAAAATACTTCATTAAAAAATTTAATAAAGCCATCTGTGTTTATATCATAAAAATCCAAATTTATTTTTAAATTTAAGGGTCAAAACAAAGTTGTTCTTCTACTCCCCATCATTAGCTGAATTAATTGAATTTACCTCTGACCACTTGTGTGAATAATATGCAGCAGGATACAGCTCACAGAATATAGGAGTCATGGAGCAAGGGAGGCTATCCTTGTCGTCAAGTGGTATTGGCAAAAACATCTCCCACAATTGAGTCATTATGGTCTTCCACTGCGTTTTTCTATGTTTAGAAATAAAATATAGGTGTAATTGAAACCCAATCGCTGTGATGGTCCTCCACTGGAGTTTTCTAAGTTTGGACATAAAATATTGGTATCATTAAAATTAATCTCTGAGATGGTTTTCTACTTTCTTACACATGAGAAAGAAATATTTATATTATATCAATTGTTCAATATTTATTAGTCCCAGCCATAATTAAATAACAGTTATAAATGACAAATAAAACCAATTTTACATTGGAAAGACTAGGGACCAAAGCGTTTATGCACAGGTATATATTTTCATCATATTTTTAATGTTATGAGATTTAAAGTGCTTTGTGGCAATGTTGGTCAATTGAATTTTTGTCTACTAATTATTAACATGTTTCACAGCCAAATGAACATTATAGTCATTACCTTTGGTGGTTGTACTTGACATCTCTAAGGAGAAGATCAATTTTGAATGGTATTACCTAATAATTATCTATTAATGGCAAGACTCTGCCCAGGTTTAACCAAAGTGGATTATCAGTATCAGCTATTAAAAGTCATATTCTTTAATTGTCTCTAAACACTACCCCAATAAATTCCCCAAATTAAGCCCATATTGTATTTCCTGGTAAACGTATACTCCATAAAGCCAGCCAAAAAAGAATAATTTATTTATATTGTAGAAGTAGATGAAATGATAAAACTGAGCAAAACTGCAAGGTGTGTCTATGCTTAAAATATTGAAACTCTAAAAAAGCCATTCTTGATGTTTTTATCATGTTTCCACAGTCAGAAGAGTGAACACAATACTCAGATATTAGCATACACAAAATTTCTACTTACGTCATATAAATTTCCATGTCAAATGCAGAAACATAGAGTTGATACATCATGTCAAAATTGTAAGAGTAGTGACTAGCTGTGGGAATGACAAAATAAAATAAACATAGATGGAGAGTTCATGCTAAAATTTATAACATGTGAACATATTTATCACAACTATCAAAAATATATGAATCAAATAGAGAATGCAATCCCCTAGAAAAATGAACGTATAACAGCCGTAAAATCTATTTTTACAAGATTCAACAGAAGAGTGGCCCACCTTTCACAGCATTCAGCAAGATTTCATCGGGTACAGGCTCGTTGGTCTGCCAATGTCCACTCAGCGATTTGACAACACTGGGTATCGTTAACCACTGACGCATGAACTTGGCACACACCTGTACGGCATCCCACTCAATGTTTTTCTGACCAGATATTTCACTGTAGGGCACTTTAGTTAACATCTGCTGTAGTCCATGTCCAAACTGAAATAACAACAAGTGTGCTCAATACATTCCACAAAACATCTTTTAATTTATTTCAAACATTAAATATGAACAATAAATATGTACAATAAATAAGAACAATAAATATGTACAATAAATAAGAACAATAAATAAGAACAATAAATAAGAACAATAAATAAGAACAATAAGTCAATGGCAAAGCTATGATTTTGAATTAAAGTATGATTATAATCAAAGATTGTGCAACAACCTCTTGAAATAATGACTGCACGTCCTCAAGCCTCATTAAAGCTGGATCTGATGCTGTCGGGGGACGTGGGATCTTCAAAGACAGATAAGAGTAGGGCCATGTTTTCAAAAGGTCACTCTTCTCTGTAAAGGTGAGTGAAACTTATGAATATATTTCTTCTGCAATCATATTGATGTACGGTAATCATATTGATGTACGGTAATCATATTGATGTACGGTAATCATTAACATTTTCATTTTAATAGAAGTATTTCCGGTATGAAATAAGTTTGACTTACCCCTTCCCACATCCATGTAGACTGATGATGATTTCTCTGGTCTTGAAAATGGATCAAAATACAAGGAGCTGATGTGTTTCCCTAGAAAAATTGACAATAAAAACATGGTGAATTTTTAAAAAATCAATTTTGTATGTGTTTAACATGCCATTAATTATAAAAGTATAAGTAAAATAAAATATACATGCCATTAATTATATAAGTTAAATAAAGTATAGTTCATACCATTTTCATCCATAATGTTGAAAAACCGAACATCCGAATGCCACAGCTCGACTGAAGGGGTTACCTCCTATTACAAGGAATGATTTGTTTTTAATGAAAATCTCAAATAAATTATTTTAAAAAATTAATTCCACAATCGAGTTTTAATATTAAATTATTATAAAATTTAATTCTGTGATGAGACCATACTTTTACAATGCAATAAAAAGCAATGTTTATGGGAATATTTTTGTGGTTAATTTAAGGCACACTTTTATCACTAACCTCAAAATTGATACCAAATAGCTTTGTACAGAGATCAAAGAGTCCTAGCAATACTGTGTTCACAGGGAAATATTCAGAGATTTTGTCCTTTTCTTGCCTGGTCATAAATGGTTATGATAATGGGTTATGATAATGCATTACTTTGAAGAATTATAAAATAATAAAAATAAGGTGAGAAATTTATAAATTTAAAAAATTAAATAAATAAATATTGTGAACTTGTGAAGTAGAGAAACAGTTAGAGATTCGCATCCCAAATACAACAATGCCATTCTACAGAAATACCTCACATTTTTAGCCATTTATAATAGAAAGAGAAAAAGATGGGAAGATAACATCAAAGAATGGACAGGATTACAACTAGGTGATGCTATGCATAGGGCAGGAGACCGAGAGGAATGGAGAAGAATAGTTTTTATGTCATCAACGGTCGAAGGACTACGGGACATGATGATGATGATGAATTATTGGTTCAAACAATTATATCTTCATTAATTTTCACTAAAATGTTCTGGTAAACAGAGACAAATCAATAGAAGTCAGCTAATTTAGTGTTAAATGAAATGAATTTCAATTGATACTTTGTCACTGTTTCGGTCTGTTCAACAGTTCATCTAAGCTTGCTAATAAACTTCTCAAGAACTTGGTTAAATATAATAAACATCTACGTTTTGTAACTCAGTATTAAAAGAAGATAAAAACAGGATTCCGTCATAAAGAAAAGCACTATTCTCACTAGCATTAATTTTAGCAGTGTTTCATGGGTGGTTAGGTTGCTAGGCAACATGAACAAAAACTTAAATACAGCAAAAGGCTATCAGCATCCTGGAAGTAGAGCAAATATGGTTCATTGAGAGGATGCTGATCAGCACATATGGCCAGAGTGGCTTAGCTTAAATTCATCTCAAATTTTGTTGTATTTGGCTGAATTTTTATAAAAATTAACACTAAATGCACAGACTGAAAAACCTATTGTAAAAATTGTGCTTTTTAATATTTTAATATTCACCTGCCACCAACAACAAACACTTTCAATGCCCAACTTAACCTTAGAGGTGTTCTTTGTGAAAAAAGATTTTCAATCCCTCACTCACCCATAGAGGTGTTCTTTGTGTCTCCTTTGCCAGTAGCTAACATCCCACATCTCAAGTTTGTGTGTGAAACCCTCAGACTGTGCATACTTCTGCAACTGTGCCATCTCCTCCCACAAAACGGGAGCAAACCTTCCCTTGAGCCTAAGGAATTCATGTTTATGTAAACTTATTACTTCTATAAGAGCAAGTTGAGAAGAGACATTTTCTTTAAAAGTTCTACTTCACTGTCACAATTAACAACATTATTAATTTATTCTGTTATCAAAGAATGTCAAGTAAAAAAAAATTATTAACAAATTCTATTCAACCCATTAGAATTCAGAAATGATAATCTTAGCAATAGTTTATTTTTAGATCTGTTAATCAGAGTCTGTTAAACAGAGTGAAGACGTGAACGATTAAAAAAAATTAATGTATGCTTAATTTTGTAGATTAAAATTGCAAAACTTGCACACATTTAGATACTTAGTTAATACGTTTATTCTTACGTTTCAATCATATTGAGAACATTTTCAGCTGAATTAGCCATCTTTGTTTCCATTGACATTTCTACAAAATTTTTGTATCCCAACATCTGAGCCAAGTCCAGTCTGAGCAGTTTGAAAACAAAACTTGTTCCATTATGGTTATATTTGATTTTAAACATGATGTTACATATACAGTCTGCATGGAATGATGTGTGGCATTCAATCAGATAACAAAATATAGTTATAACAAACTTTTAACATTTAAAATTGCAAGGCTAGTGGATTCCCATTCATACAACTATGAATTAAAAACAATTATGGTAGAGTGATTAGATCTACCATTAGCAGCTGTGATTGTTGCCAAGTACAAATAACAGCTGTGACTGTTGCCAAGTACAAATAACAGCTGTGACTGTTGCCAAGTACAAATAAATAGCTGTCACTGTTGCCAAGTACAAATAAATAGCTGTCACTGTTGCCAAGTACAAATAAATAGCTGTCACTGTTGCCAAGTACTAGTAGCTGTCACTGTTGCCAAGTACAAATAATAGCTGTCACCGTTGCCAAGAACAAACAACAGCTGTGACTGTCCTTTCTCAACTGATTGAAAAGCTTGTGAATTATTATATTTGAAACAGCTCAAAAACATCTGATATTTTGGAATGTTACTGAAACAATGGAAATTATCAACTTACTTTTTATCCAATTTATCTTATTAAAAGTATAACAGTTGAATTTCTTTTAACACTTATGTCTTTACTGGTGTTAAGTTAATGCCTTGTCCTGATTTTTAAAACAATATAATTCTCTATTCAAAAATAAATTAGTTGAAAGCAGGTGTTATATATTTGAAATGATTTTTCTTAGCTACATTAAACACAGAGAGCAAATGTACCGATGAGATCTCAATTGTTCTAGAAGTTTGTTGTTGTTGAGAAACTTTGAAGCATGTATGAATGAAGCACGATTGTGGTATGCATGCCACAAGTTCCAACGCGTTAATCTATCACTGCAGTAGCTCATCATAGACTGGTAACTGGCAGGCTGCAGTGTTGCTCTCCAAGGGCCCCTCGTAGGATTGTCTCTACAAAGAAATGCACACAAAAATATTCTTTAAAAAAATTGCCAAAATATGTAAAGTCAAAGGTAAGGAACAATAATGAAAATGTTATGCTATCTTAATTTCATATTTATCACTTATACTTGACATAAATCCTTACTTATCTTTAGACATCTGTGCAAGTAATGGCCATGGCATTTCTTCAAGGCATCTAAAGTTTGTTACATCATGTGAAAACATCTCTGTACAAATACGAACTTTGTTCCTGAAATTACAGTGGATTAAGCAAATAGTTATTATATATAGCTATGTCTTTTCTTTTTTTTAAACCCGTTATTACCATACATATTCTGACATCAATTTGGAGCTTATTGGGCTTCCACCACATTTGTTGGTATCAGATATTTTGAAGAAAAAAAAAGAGATTGTTAAATAAATTACCTGAAATTACTTGCTTCTTGGGTTATCAGCTTAACAGTGTCAACAAGCCGCCCTCTGTCCGCTGCAGGCAATTCCATTCCATTTAACTTTCCCTCTAGTAAATAGAGGTCAACAAGCCTCCTTTGATATTCACTAAGATTACTGCTGTTGGCATCCAATTCCTGTGGTAAAAAAAGGATATAACCTTTATTTTAAACAGCTTTTAGATATAGTTTCCACTTAATTTAAAATTTCACTAAGTAAATAAAATAACAGGTTTTTATGCATTTACTTTCTTGTCAACATTTATGGATTGAAAATATTTATAGCGCATTTATGAATGTTTGAAAAGTAAATTTAATAGTAAGAAGCTAATTTAGCATTCTTTGCTAATTTTATTTAGAGTGGAGATATTACTGATTATTTTTGTGCGAATTTAATGATGAATAAATAACATCTGAGTTATTATGTCTATCCAATGCACTATTTCTCAACTTAAGTTATCCAATAACCTAATAATATTTTTACAATAAGTTATTATACATAATAAATGATATTTTTTCTATACAATCATATAGCAGAATGTGGCTGTAAAAGATTTAACCACATGTGACCAGTTGAAAAGTCCCATAAGGGCTAAATGTATCAGAGTGAATTATAATATATTGTATGCATCTGTGTATTTTGGAAAAATATTAAAAATTAAAATAAGCATATTATTTTTGAAAAAGATCTTATCCCTAAAGCTTCAGGAGAAGTGATGAGTTGAAGATATTGTTTGTTTTCTTATGATTGTTTACTTGAGGACAAAGGTAATATATTTAAATGAGTACTTGCAGCATCTGACTAGATTAAATAGGTCACCAAACAAGTATACGCCTATACATAAATAATATAAGGTTATCCTAGTGACTATAATTTTGCCACTTAGTGATGCTGAATGGGATGAAAGAAAGCCTCTCAATAAAAACAGTATACATTCAAATATATTGACTTTATTCTTATAACACAAGATCCCCATTGCTTTTTTTAACTTAATATTTTCCAGTGACATTTTAAAATGTTTCTCATAATTGACATAGTTATGGTTCATTTCAACCACAAAAAAAGTGTCATAAAAAACATTATTACTCTAATTTTTCAATATATATACATGCATATATATATGGTGAGTACTTTAGAGAGTTGATTTTTTAAACACCCAGTATCCAAACAGCCCATCTTTTATTTTTATTATTATCATACAAACACTAGAAAATAATGAACACCCTTGTCACACAATCCAGGTAAAATCTAGGGACCTACTGTACATGCAATGACATAGTGAGCTTGGATATTATTCTAAGCACCATTCATCTATTTTCAGAAATACAAAATTCCCTAGAATGGAAATTCCAATCCTCACAGGTTTTTGACATCAATCAGCTGATCACTGCACAGTTTGGTACTAAATATTTTGTTTTCTTTGCAAGAACTTCTTTAATAAAAATCTTAGGTTGCTGTGTTTTGTTTCCAAAAGAATTGTTATCTGACCGCCATCCTTAGTTTGAAAAATTGACAATCTACACACATACACAAATAAGTAATATACTTTACTTACTTTAAATGCATAGTACAATGTCTCATTAACCCATCTTTCATTTTTAGCCCTTTCAATTTGTGGATGAACCTGATATTTAAGAAAATATACAAACATGATAATGATAAAAATCATGTGAAAAACGGGCAGAAATGTTATTAGGTTTGTTCTGGGAAAGGTTTTCTTTTTCATAATCTACAAAAAAAATCTACTTTTGCTATGTTCTCAAATGGATTTGTTAGGACACATATTAAATGAAGAGTTAAAACTAGGAAAAATAAGCTTGCTTAAAATCTTAAAGATTTAGAAAGCAATGCCTTTTAAATCTTGATACCAAGAAAAATTAAAACATAAGTATTTCTTTCTAATTGAAGAAGGATATTCTTTGTGAGAATACCAGTAAAGTTTAGCAGTAAATTTTAAGTCATTTTGTATGGGTTTAAGGTGGCTTGGTGCCCTGAACAAAGATTATCTGCAAAAGGTGTGTGTGGGAAATAGGGAGGGAGCCAAATAGTGTGTAAGCTAGGAGTGAGTTAAAGGCAGAATAATAAGCTTTTAATAATTTTTTTCCTTAAAACCGTTCTATAGAAAAAGAAATGACTATTTACCCTTGAAAATGCCTTATGGTAATCTTCAGATGCTGAGACATAGTTCAGATTCTTTACAGTAGCCCATGCAGTGTTGAGAGGAACTGCTATTTCTTCAAGCGGATTGTAAACATCTTCAAAGGTTTTACCTTTTTTAAGGTCTAGATACAAAAAAAAAAATCAATGAAGGAGTGGTTAATGTGATGATAGCAAAGTAAAAGAAATCATTTAATTAAAGGGAAGCAATGCTTTTTACATTATCCTTTTTCTAGTGTAAAAATTAATATTACATTTGAGAGAAAGATGCCTTTATCACCAGTAATCATAATCAATGGCACACAATCAAAAACATGATGTTAATTTATTATGTAAATGGTTGAATATTTATTTTTCTTCATTAATTACTCATGTTTAAGCTTCTATAAAAGAATAATTATGGTGTTTCACACTTTTTAGGTTTTCAGCATGATTTTCCAATTTTGTTTCATATTCAATCGCAAATTTGGCACAAGCTGCCACACACTTTTGTGCTGTTATTTCTGAGAACTGTGGAAGTTGGTCTATTCTCATAACAGCATTAGTTTCAGCTGTATCAGGCGGAACTTCTGGTAATCTGAGATAAAAATAAAACTAATTAATTGCCAGGAGAGTGGATATTGGCTGTATATTTTTTAATAAATAATAATTTTCATTTAATTTAATTTTTTCTTCATAAATGTAGTGAACAAAGCAGTACTCAATTCTGATTACAAGTCTCCTGTTTTTCTTGATCTTTTATAAAGTGCCTAATATTTTTATATGATTCTTATAACCTGTATCCTTCCAAGAATAGAGTAAAAAATTCATCCTAGTAAGCAATGATACAAAGCAACACATTTTTTTAATAAATATTTATGACAAAGCAGATATTGCAGGGTTATCACAGAGATTCATCCCTAATTGAACTCAGCCCCCACTACACCTATTGAACATATTAGTAGTATTAATAAACTAAAATATACATTGAATAATAATTAAACAACATACATGCCAACCTGAACAGTTAACCCATACTTTGTAAAGTTTTTATACGATTGCCAAGGTGGATGGCTGTACAGGCATTTGTACAGTTTTTCACTGGCTTTGGAAAAGACACATTTTTGCACAAGACACACGTTCAAAACTGGTGGTGCAATATATTCAATGTTGGACAACAAGAATCTTAAATCCTATTTCTCTGTTCAAAATGACCAATTTGAGGATCAGTAGGCCATTTAAACTTAGAAAAAGCGCAGTTTCATTGACATTATTTGTTAGTACTCAGGTAGGCAGTACGGTAGTAACTACTTTGAGTGGTAACCCATAATTACAAATGTGTTTGTGTAATAATGCTAAACAAAAACTTCAGTGTTAGAAAGTGTTCTTTTACTTTATATTGAAAATTTAAACATGTTTATATTACGATCAATCACTGACTAGCATGAGTTATTATTCTTATTTATTACATGGGCATGACTTAATCCCTCTGGTACAGTGAAAAACAAGGTTATAAAATGTAAGTAACCAAAGCAACAATGTCAAGACGGACAAATTTTATTTTCCATCCATGTGGCTCTACAGCCCATGTAGGGCTTTGGCCTGCCTAACTACTTCCTTCCACCTAGACCTTACTAATGCTTTTCTCTTCCATGCTTGGATTCCTAGTTGCACATCTTTTTCCACATCATCCATCCATCTAAGCCTAGGTCTGCCTTTGAGCCATTTTCCTCTGGGGTTTTGGTGATGCACCCTCTTCACTCCTCTATCATTTGGCATTCTCTATAAGTGTCCTGCCCAGCCTTGCCTACCCTCCATCTGTATTCATCCTTTGTTGGTCCATATATTTTACTGAGACATTTTCTCTCCCATGTGTTTAATAGGTTTTCTGCCATTTTTGTTAGGGTCCAAGTTTCACTTGCATATGTTACAACTGATCTGATTACAGTTTCATAAATAGGTTTCTTTGTTTCTCTTGTAATGTTTTTACTTTTGTGTATTTTCTGACTACTGACGTATGCCCTGTTTCCGGCTGATATTCTCTCTATTATTTCAGTAAGTAATTCGTTTCTTTCATTTAATAAAGATCCTAGGTATTTGAATTGATTTACTTTTTCAAAAGTCTGGTTTCTAATTTTAATGGCTTCATCTGTCTGTTCTTCTCTCATCATAGTCATGTATTTTGTTTTTTTGGTTGTTAACTTTCAGCCCTGCTTGTAGTGATGCGTCTTCTAATTCAATAAAGGATTTTGATATGTCTTTAATACTTTTCGCTAGCACTAGCAGTGCTATGTCATCAGCATATACAAGATACTGAAAGGGTTGACTGTAGAGAGTGTACATTGGTTGTAGGTATTGGGTTTCCCTCAGAAAGTATCCTGTTATTGTTCCTCGGGTGTCACTCTCTCTAATGTTGTGTTAAATGTTACATGTATCAGTCTTGTCAGTTTGTTGTGTATGCCAAACTCATGCAGTCTCATAGATATTTTCTTTTGATGCTGTCATAGGCCAGTTTATAGTCCACATAGAGTTGATGTACTGTGATATTATATTCATAACATTTCTCTAATACTAATAGGCATCTGATAATGAAAAGCTGATCAGTCATTGATTTGTCAAATCTTTTGCTGCCCTCTTGGACACTACTTCTAAGCTAAGTGCTACATTATATTTTTTGATACATTATTTAATTTTATTCGTTTTTCTGTTTGTTCGCTGATGAAGGCTTCCTGCCGACACGTTCGTTGTTTTGTTGCGTTCCTTTTATCAGGTAAACCTTACTGTGTTTTACTAATTTCCTACTCTATTGTTAGTTTGCTGGAATCCTACTACTTTGTAAATTTAAATACAGGAATCTGTATTACTAAAGCTAGCATCATTAACATAATAATTATCTCTAATTACATCTAAATTACTATGAAATTCATCATCTGTCCATTTTTTTAAAAAATGTCTAAATGATGTAGACATAATATTACTTAAATATGGCATTCATACCAACTTGAAATGAGACCACCATGCATACACCAATTGACAAACTCCTCGACATTCCCAAAGAATCCAAAAAAATAGGGCTGTACCAAAAATCTATCAAAACCTAGACTTGAAAATGGCCAAAAAAAAGTTTTTAAACTTACAGTGCTTGTTGCACTGGAGCAACAAGTGTGACTGAGCACCCAACAATTATGTAATGGTATTTTTACAGCAAGTTCCATCACACATTTTATAATTTTTCTGCATAAAAAGTACCCCATTTAAAGACATTTAACCATTTAAAAAAAAAAGAATATAAAATTTTTGTAAATTTAAGCAATATGCGCCATTTATTTCCCACGCCGCCATCTTGTTGCCATGATCCGTCCCATCACAGCTCATGGCAACCAAGATGGCGACCATGCAAAAAAAAAATTGTGCAAACACACATCTGCTAGAGTGGGAAGGGAAAAGAGAGAGAATGTGCCGCTTTAGCTAATTACAGAGGGGAACAAAAATAGCAACTTAACTTGTAAATTTAATGAAATAATTTCAGCCGGTATAATAATTTTAAGGTGAACATTATAGCAACTTTATTGTATTCCTCTAGATATGCTGCAATAAGTTCAATGACCTGCGGTCACTCCTTTTCCTGGCGTAAATTAAGCCTGTACATGCTCCCTTCCCGCAATTAAAAAATGTGTGCAACATTTACACAATGTGGTAAGAAAATAGTTAAAAGGAAGAAAAACAAAGAAAATAATTTGAAAATAATGAAAACCCAACTTACAATTTCATAGAATACATGTTCACATACTTTATTTCAGGTTCCACAAAATAGAAAATCCAAAAGTTGTCAGAAAATCAATACAATACTATACAATATTTTACCCATTTTCCAAGATGCAGGAACATTTATATATTATAATTAACCACCCAATGAAATTATCATTTAAAACATTCCATTGTCGATTTAAAGAAATGTTCATTCTAGTAACAATCCAAGAATAAACAAAAGGGAGAGGAATCCTAGACAGAAACTCAGAGTGACCCAAAAATGGTTTCTTAAAAAATTGAATCTCTTAAACTTAAAATGCAATTAATTAATATGAAAAGAAAGTGAGAAAAACAATAATTTCACTAAACATTCTATTGACTCATTGACATATTAATTTATAAAAAAAAGCAAAGTTAACACTAGTAACAATTCATGAATAGACTAGGGGACCCACTAGGAAATCGTAAGTTAACCGAACTTAGTAATTTAGCTACTTTTCAACTATTTCTTTTTACTATTTTTATTTCTAGTCTATTTTCTAAGCAGGCCAGTTTAGTCAGTGATAAATAAAATATTTAAATAATATAAATTATATATGCCCATGGTCCATAGTCTACCTTTTGGCTAATGTGAAGAGATAGCATCGCGACTTCATTAGGGTTAGGGCTACATTTAGGGTTCAGGTTAGGTTTAGCTTAGGGATGGATTTAGGGTTCAGGTTAGGTTTAGGGATAGATTTAGGGATCAGGTTAGGTTTAGAGATACATGACATTTAGTAGGAAATTTTTTCATTATTTTTAAACGTTTTATTCTTAATTTTACGGGTCACGGCAATCAAGTTGGCGGCTATGGTAAAAAAACGTGGATGCTTTCTCTTCGCATTTACCATGTTATTTATTGTCATTCACTCATTGTAATTGTAGCGTTGCACATTGTTGACAGTTGTGTGTTCAGTGTTAGTGTTGCCAGTGTTGCTGTGTAGGCCTCATACTCATTCATTGATAAATTGCACAGTAAATAAACAAATGCATGCCGGTGGTGCTTGGGTGATTTAGTTCTTTAAGCACATGATACGAGGATTATTTTTTAAGTTAAAGTTTAAAATAAGCCATCAATACTTACAAAACATAATAAGCAGTTTTTGATGCATGACGAACAGACTTCCACAGATGCGGTGAAAAACACTTTGCAGAGGCTCGACCTCTAGCTAATGCAACCGCCATCTTTATTCCTTAGTAGTTTCCCCTGTATTTTTAAAAAAATGTGAATGTGAATCTGTTTGGTTTTTTAATAAACTAATGACTAGTATAATAGTAAAAATTCAATGTAGCAATACTAGGTGCACGCTGTGTCAATACTAGAATTTATAAATTTACACCATGATGCTTACACGGTAAAGAGCCCGAAATTCTTTCAAAATGAACGTGTTTTGGCTTCTTTGCCATTTATAATTTATTGAAAAATTCGAAATTACTGTCCTTCAGAGCCAGAAATATGCTCCTCCACAAAAAATTAATCGCCTTCAGCTATAATTAAATAAATTAAAAAAATTTTTTTTCCTAACTTAGTCGTCTTTCCAAATTATTTTTGTTTTCTTTATACATGGATTTGAATACATCACTCAAAAGTAATATCACGAAGAAAAAATAGGTTGATATATTAGGGGTAGGACGAAGGGTTGTTAGTTGAGTGAGATAAATAATAATTGAATTATGTTTGATTTCAAATTGTTTTATGCAATACTGACTTCACGCACACACATAAATATTTATTTTTATTCAATATCTGTCATCTACGCGCCATGGGTCAGCTGCGTCCTCAACTTAATAAGAGAACAGCCAATGCCGAAGCACTCACTCTAATCCAATCAAGATTAGATTACTATAACAGTTGTATGTGGGGTTTACATCAAAACCAAATTTGGAGACTCCAGAAGGTACAAAATACTTCAGCACGCATTGTCAGAAGGTACAAAATACTGCAGCACGCATTGTATCGCTTAAAAAGAAATCTGACCACATCACCCAAGTTCTTAGAGATCTTAATTGGCTTCCTGTGAGTGAGGTGCATTGACCACAAAATTCTGACCCTGGTGTTTAGCTGTACAGAAGGCTTTGCACCTGAATATCTTCAAAAACTGATTTCTAAACATGTATCCTTACAGACCCTGCGCTCTTCAACACAGTCCTTACTGAGGGTTCCCAGTGTGGATGGACACAGAAAGGTGTCATACAGAGTGCACTCTTTTGAAGCTATTGCCCCTAAATTATGGAACGGTTTGCCTCAGACTTTGAGGGAAATTGAAAATGATAGAAAGTCATTTTAAAAAACATATAAAGACTTTTTCTTTAAACAGATTTTTAGGACATCAGAGCACTGTGAGCATCCTAAAATAGCATGGACACAAGCGCTATAAAATTATTCAATCAACAACAACTAAATATTTCTAAAAGAATGAAAGTAGTCCCTAGTGGTTTATCTTTTAATTATTTAAAGCATATCATCAGAAAACATTCTAAAAGCAACAGACTCAACTCAACAGTTCTGTTTTTCTAAATTGAATTTCAGATACTGGTATTTAACATTTTAGTACCGTACACTGTTTTTATATATATGTAATATTTATTATTATAAAATTGTTTATTTTGTTCTTTTCTCTATAAATTAGTTTATGGTCTCACTAATATGAAATCAGACGTTTTTAAATTATTTCAACAGTAATGAACAAAGACATTATCAAAATAATACAAAGCTTTGGAATGGACTCAATGTTAGATTCTTTAATTTATTATCATTATCATCATTAGTAATTTCCAAAATGAAGAGCTTTTTGATTCAGCAGCTTGTTGACAGTTATTCAATACAATCAATCTTGTGACCATGCTGCATATATACACAAAAGACAGCCATTTGTAAATGTTGCTTTAGAAAGTTGACGTGCATTCACTCAGACAGAACTCAGGTAAGATACATACATAAAAAGTTAGCAGTGCAAAATGTTCATGACTGTATAAGATCCATTATAAAATTAACAATACTCCAAGCATAATAGAAGATACTTGTACAAAAACATTTACGTAAATAGTATATATGTGTGTGTTACAAAAAAAGAAAAACTTATTATTGGTTTCTTTATTTGGTTATAAAGCTATTTGTTAAGGTTTGGCAATACAAACATTATTAATGAGGAAAAACTGTTTGTTTCATTAATTGAAGTTCAAAAAACTCTCTTCATGCATAAATCAGGTTTATCATAAATGCTTCATACAAGTATAATAAAAAATATCCTCATTTTTACATCCGAACATTTCCTTTAAATGTGACATTGCAATATTAATTATAACCACAAAGATGTTTCATTGTGTAATTAATACCATGAACATTTCCTTTTTCCTTTTAGTTCATTCACACACCTGAACAATGGCTCAGATTATAGAATAGTTATAGCTCAGAGTATTAAGAGTTAATGCCCATTCTTAATGTGATTGTGTGCCACCCTCCAGTATATACAAGAATCACGTTTATTAAATATGGTAGATAAAAATCTCAATGTGATTCAACACAGTAATGCTGGAGTTTAGTTTCTTGTACATCTTGAATGGGAAGACATCTTCTTGGTTAAAATAAGACATTTTTCAAAGGATATTACAGAGCATAGTAATGAGAAAGCACCTTTAACACTACATCAATAAGTCATCAAGGCATTTTCACTTGAAAAATTTACAGAGATTTTAAAAATAATTCTTTAACAATGTAATTGTTTGACTTTTAAAAACACACCTTGTATTCAGTTTACATGTGACTAGGTTCTAATTTGATCAACAAAGTTCATTGGCTTTTTACAATTGTGAAGTGGAACTATAAATTGTGTCTATGAAATTAGAAGTTTATCGTCACATATGGCAGAATGTTAATTTCTATCCTCTGAATTGAACTAATAACAACTGTAATTTTTAACTGGCAATGATGCCATTATTAAATGTATGTCTTTAACATTTTACTCACTGATACATTATGCTATGATGCATTCTTGAAACACCCAGTTTCTTTTCACCCATAAAGCAGTAATAGTATCCAAGTCTATTCAACACAACATTAGACAGTGCAGTAGGAACTCTAACATGATGACTATAATAACAACCACTTTTCAAGAATCTATTTAGAGCACATTATAACTATCCCAGGGTCCCAATGTGAAACATATACTCAAACACGCAGTACATGTTTTTGCTATGCATAGAGCCAGGTTTTGACTAAAAAAGGTTAGGAGTCCAAGAAAATATTCAACAGTTCTTTGTTCTTGTTTAAATTAAGGAAAACAAAAATGTTATTGTTATTTGTTTCAGGCATTCTTTCAGATTAAGATTTTAAAGATTTTGACCACCTTCATAAGTTTAAAAAAAAACAACCAAATATTTGTTTAAAAATTACTTTCTTTGAAACTATGAAAGTAGACAGTTGCACATTTAGACTTAAAGCAACAGTCACCGTTACTCAATAATATCAACATGAGTTCGCTATTAAGATAAAGAATGAGCATATTCAATACAGAAGCTTGTAGTACCAATGTCATCTTAATATAAACAGTGTGGCCAATGCAAATATGTAGACCTTCACAACATGAATCAATGACAAGGACTAAGTGAGGAAAAACTTATTACAACAAGAGCAGGTACAGTAGATATAGTATAAACATTGATATTTACATTCAACAAGGACATGTTCATTACAAAAAAAACCAATCAGTTCACCAAGTTCAGTCAATTCAACCTAGGATGGGATTTGAACTAGATATCTCTTTCATGGGCTACCAGATCGCAAACCTGGCTGTTGTTGCAACAAAACAAACTCCACCTTTTATGACAGTTTGACTTTGAGAAATTAGCTGAAGTTGTCACAAATACAATACAAAGCATTAAAATATTTTATAATCATTACACTTTGCTCTCATTACTTGAATCACGAATAGAAGAAACGTTAAATAAGTTTTATTTATTTCTTGCTTTGCAGGACTAATTAGTGATGCTGTTAAAATGTAGCAATAGCTAATTTGAATAAAACTGGCTCCCACTGTTTTCATTAGTATTTTTTAATTGTACAATTTATTTTAATTGACACTTTCCAAGATCTCATCCCCATTACACATGCCAGTACCGATTGTTGTATACAGATTACTCAGTCAGGATATTGAAGTTATGGATTTATCAGTCATGTGTTTTGTTTTTTGGTCCTTAACTGTAATCACAACAAATGTTCATTTATTTGAATATGAAAAAGAGAAAGCCATTTAGGGAACGCTATTTCCAGAGGAGCTTCATAGTTTGACCCTGGGGAAACAGAGTACTATCAGCTTCCTGTTGTACGTCAGAACCATAAGCATAACCATGTAGGGAGGATGCAGGGGTGTAGCATGAAGAAGGCACCCTAAGTTCAATGTGTGACATTATGAAAAGTTAATCACAACACTTTAATTTGCACAGATGAATGAAGGAAAAATAATAAACTTTAATTTTTGCTACATTCATAAACAATACCACATACAGATAACATAAAGAACAGATGCTCCTAAATTTTATAATTTTCTTCATCATTTTTCTTATCTTAACTTTGTAAATATATTTACCATAATCACATAAATAAAACTTAAAATGCTTTTCTGATTACATAAATATTCAAGTATAGCCACTGAAAAAGATAGTGATTTCCTTAGTGTTTGTAATCCAAATTTTGGATAATCAGTTTTCTCTGATATTGAATGACCAGTACCGTAAAGCATTTATTGCAAAAAGAGACTTGATAATTTCCACTGTATGTTATCATGGTACAAGTACTGAGTAAGGGGCTGCATTGATCTGTATTTAATAGTTAATAAGACTTAATCAGAGACCAGTAATCTGTATTGAAATGTGATCCATGAAGTTCTCATTAGGATAATGAGGTGTACCCTAGATAATATTATAATAGAGTGGAAGACAGCTTTGTCATGCACACAGCATAAGATCAGTGACACAGGAAGGGGGTGCATCAAATAAACAATATGCATGCTAGTCTTTTATCTAGTCTTTGTCATTAGTATAAAAATCTCTTTGTATCATGTTGGTTTTATAAAACAGAATAAAGTTACAACTTAGAAGCACATGTATACCTGGAAATGTTAAAAAATTTCACAACATTAAGAGGCAAGATCTAACAGGGTGTCAATAAAACTAGTTGAGTACATCTTAGATCACACATTACAGCTAAAAAAAATTCCAGGATTCCCTGCCCAGCATAATGGTTCCAGGGTTACTCAACCAGTGGCTGTCTTTAGAAGCCAGCCAAAAGTAAGTTGATTTCATTTAACTCATCTATATAACCTGTATCTAATTTTATTTTATTTAAAAAAACAAAAAACAATATACAGTAAGATTATCTTCAGTAATTAGCTACGACGAAATATAACTTTCAATAAATGGATCAATGTCAAGAAATGGTCAGCTCATACAAAATTTAGAAATATCCTCCTTGTGAATTTTGTTTCTATTATCACACTACACAATGCACAGTTTAACACAGGCATGTATTAACATGGTACCTATAAATATTGTAACTGGAGAAGATGCCACATAGGATTTAGGTTGGTGAGAGGACAATGTGAAATAAATGTCTAGTCAGTGGTAAAGTAGGATTCAGTCTAGAAAATAATCATGAGCAGCTCAAACACCTCACCCATAGGCTGCACAATACATGCATTTGGATGAAGTACATCACCCATAGGCTCCACAATACATGTAGTAGGATGAAAGCTGCACAATACATGTAGTAGGATGACATCATAATTGCTTGTCAAATAAGACCCAAAAGGCTAATGAGAAAATAGTCTCAGAAATAGGATTAGCATAAGGCACACACAAAAAGTAACATTAGATAAAATAGAATCAGAGGCTGTGACATTGGATGAAACAGAATCAGAGGCAATGACATTGTGATGTTGAATGAGGAGGCAAGAACAAAATAAAAGGATTAAATGACAAGTGTGGTTTCTCTCATTGTTTGGATTATACTGTGTAGTAACCCTATCTTTGTCTTAGCCTTAGTCCTTAGTCTTAGTCCTAGTCCTTAGTCTTAACTCTTAGTCTAAGTCCTTACTCTTAGTCCTTACTCTTAGTCCTTACTCTTAGTCTTAGTCCTTACTCTTAGTCCTTACTCTTAGTCCTTACTCTAAGTCTTAGTCCTTACTCTAAGTCTTAGTCCTTACTCTTAGTCCCTACCGGTACTCTTAATCTTAGTCCTTACTCTTAGTAACTATTCTGGGATTGTTGAGTAATTCCATCTGGTCACATCTTATTGCATGCGGTATGAAGTAAATATTGTTATCAAAATGCATGAACATATCAAAAAAGAAAGAAATATTCCATTGGATATTCACAGAGATGTTTCAACATTCAGAAAGAAGGCCGTGGTAAGGAAGCCCTCTATAGTGTATAGTGGTAAGTAAGCCCTCTATAGTGGTTTTTTAGTGGTAAGGAAGCCCTCTATAGTGTATAGTAGTAAGGAAGCCCTCTATAGTGTATAGACTGTAGAGAATCATGCAACAGAGGTTAACAAACTCATGACCTTTTTTTATTGGAACAAAGATGAATCAAATAGTTTTTGAAACAAATTATTTTAATTATTTATAGAAAGAGACCAAACATCAATGAGATTCTACCTAGACACACACTCATACATACAGACATGTATACACACATAAAAAACACACACATATAGCATAGAACTGATGAAGCTTTACAGAGGCTTCACTCTGGAAAGATAACTCTAAAAGAATCGGTCCCCAGGCTCAAGCTCCACCACGGCAACAGCTAATGCAGGGCTCAAGACAAAGGGCTGACCCGCAAGTCAAATTCACGCACACAGCAGACTTTGTGAAGACACCACAGAAAAGCGGCAAAGTCGTTTCACAAAGTAAAAAAAACTGATCCATTTCTTTGACGGTACACTATAATATGGTCAACTGTTCAACTATAATTAATGAAGTCAGGGTGTGTTTTCATGAATCTATTCAACTGATTGAAGATAGTCCTGCACAATGCATGAGAGCAACAGTTCTATAGCTATACACCCTTACTCTGTTCAGAACAATTGACATCAATGGGATGCATATAAATGTTGAGTACAAAAACTAGCTGAATAGATGTGTCATCTAGGATAGTACTATAAGAGAACGCATACAACTGACGTCATCTAGGATAGTACTATAAGGGAACTCATACAACTGACATCATCTAAGATAGTCTATAAGGGAACTCATACAACTGACTTTTTCTCTTGCTATATTCTTCATCTCTTGCATTTTTATGGGCTTCAAGATTTTTTCATATGTTAAGTTATTTTGTTTACTTTTTAAAACAAAAAGTCTGATTAATTAGTTAAGTAAGAATATTTATTCCTAATTTATTGAGAAAGCTGTCTCAATAGTAGATTCTTTGGTTAAACATCATGTTCGTCAGTGCAGAGCAGTAAATAATGTTGTATCTGACAAAAAAATTGGTCCCTCATTTTTGCAACATACATTTTTTTTATATTGAAACAACTATTCTTGCTACCAAATACATTTTCTAGGACAGATTTAAATTTAAACGTAACATGTTCTACACAAAGAACGGGTTTCTATAACATATTGACTCTGTGGTCACTAGATCTAACAGTTTCTATAACATTGACTCTGTGGTCATTAGATATAACAGTTTCTATAGCATTGACTCTGTGGTCACTAGATCTAACAGTTTCTATAGCATTGACTCTGTGGTCACTAGATCTGACTCTGTGGTCACTAGATCTAACAGTTTCTATAACATTGACTCTGTGGTCATTAGATATAACAGTTTCTATAGCATTGACTCTGTGGTCATTAGATCTAACAGTTTCTATAACATTTACTCAAGTCATCCAAACAGGTGTGAGATGCTTCTCAAAATTCAAATATAAAAAGAAATGAAATATTCTAAGCATGAACCAGGTATTTAGTGTTATTTTCTCCATTGGATTTTGTTCATGAAAATTGCTGAGTCAGATGTGTTCTGTTCAAAACTAGACATGACATATATTAATTAAGTCAAAATTGACATGACAGTAGAATGAACTAAATTATGAGGAACAAATATTAGCGCCAGCAAGAAATGCTACTCTAATGGTCAGCAGCATACACAGATCACATCCAGGGGTAAAGGTTGGCACAATGCCAATACAGCAGTAGGGGTTAGAACCAATACACAAATAAATAAAACCTAAGTGTAAAATAGCATGTATATATTTATAAATACGTGTATAGGGGTGGTCCACACCT
This sequence comes from Omphiscola glabra, assembly GCA_964017045.1. NCBI lineage: Eukaryota > Metazoa > Mollusca > Gastropoda > Lymnaeidae > Omphiscola > Omphiscola glabra. The sequence goes on along the minus strand of OZ024795.1, from coordinate 7,242,181 downwards.
GCAGACTTACAAATAGACGTAATGCTGCTACATGGTGGTCAAAATCAGCTAACATCAACATAAATATTTTGGTGGTCCTTCTTTTTAATCATCTACACATAAATGCTATGCTACATGGATCATTTGTATATGACATGGATCCTATTATACGTGACACTGATCCTATAGGATGTGACATGGATCCTATTGTATATGACATGGATCCTATTGTATGTGACATGGATCCTATTGTATATCTCATGGCTCCAGAGAGGGCAAGCACAATATGTCTATTCAACAGAAGAACAGTTTGAAAAGCTGGTTCAGCTTCTCTTGGCTCTAGTGCTAATAATGGATACATGAAAACTGCTGACAGCGTCAACACAATTCAGCTCCCACTGGATTGACCAGAGGTCGTTCTGAACTTTTTGAAATGCTTGGGTTGGGAACGAATTAGGAGCAGGCCTCATATTGAAGAGCCCTCTCTTGGCCCTTGTCAGCAAATGCAGTGCAACATTTGTGACAGCTTCCAGTCTGTACAGATCTAACACAGAGACTATAAAAATAAAAATGTAAATAGAAGTCTGATTTTAAACCTAGAGAATCAATGTAAACAACAACAAGCCATTGAATATGAGAGTGATGTCCCCTTCAGACTAGTACAAACAACAGCTCAAAATTAAGGCAATGTACAATCAATGAATTGAAATGGGAAGTTTTGTTTCAAATTGAACATAACTACGGCAAATATAAGAGTGGAAATTTAAATGTTATAACTAACTATATAATATGTCATATGCCTATCATAAAACAAGTTATAAGAGAGTTACCTGTTGTTTGAACTGAATTATTGTTAAAGTATGTAGTTCTGACCTGATAACATGTATGTAATTGAGACCAGATGGCATGAATGTAGTAGAGACCAGATGGCATGAATGTAGTTGTGACCAATGGCATGAATGTAGTTCTGACCTGATAACATGTATGTAATTGAGACCAGATGGCATGAATGTAGTAGAGACCAGATGGCATGAATGTAGTTGTGACCAATGGCATGAATGTAGTTATGACCTGATAACATGTATGTAATTGAGGCCAGATGGCATGAATGTAGTAGTGACCAGATGACATGAATGTGGTTGTGACCTGATAACATGTAGTGTAATGTGTAGAGGCACAGTAAATCCCTCTGTAACGTGATACGGTATGTAAGAATTATGTACAACACAACAGTAAATGGCATAAAATCATCTAAACTAAGCGTGAGCTATTTCAATAGTAGCCCGGTCCATCACATATTTATAAAAGGCAATACAGCAGCAAGCCAACGGTCAGATTGTACAGCAGCAAGCCAACGGTCAGATTGTACAGCAGCAAGCCAACGGTCAGATTGTACAGCAGCAAGCCAACGGTCAGATTGTACAGCAGCAAGCCAACGGTCAGATTGTACAGCAGCAAGCCAACGGTCAGATTGTACAGCAGCAAGCCAACGGTCAGATTGTACAGCAGCAAGCCAACGGTCAGATTGTACAGCAGCAAGCCAACGGTCAGATTGTACAGCAGCAAGCCAACGGTCAGATTGTACAGCAGCAAGCCAACGGTCAGATTGTACAGCAGCAAGCCAACGGTCAGATTGTACAGCAGCAAGCCAATGGTCAGATTGTACAGCATCTCACCTTGCAAATATTAACGCACCATGGTTGTTGAACAGTTTAATCCTCGTGAGCCACACCAGCGGCTCAAGCCTGATCTCTACATGCAGTCTGTGAGTTTCTATTATTGGCTTATGATAAGTGTATTCATTTTCAAAGTTAACCCATGCTACTTGATGGACTGGTGACCCATGTCAGTCACTTCTTTTTCTTATTTCTTTGAACTATTAAAAAATGTGACCATAGCCCTTGCACCAGTTGCTAAGTGGGTGTGGTTGTGAGCAACCCCAGCCCCCCTCAAATGTCCCATAGATTATGAAATCTATGAATGAGTAATGAAGATATTGATTGATAAAGGCAATCAGAGTGATTGAAGTTTGAAAGAGATTGATTGATAAAGGCAATCAGAGTGATTGAAGTTTGAAAGAGATTATTTGATAAAGGCAATCAGAGTGATTGAAGTTTGAAAGATAGGGGATCAACTTACTATAGTCAGGTACATTAAGGGGAGCTAAGAAAGGTGATACTTCATTCCAGTAGTGTGCAGAACATGTTTCTTACAAATCAAATGTAGAATAGGAGAAGAACATTTCTGTATACAAATAGATTTTCCATGGGTGGTCAGTTGTCTATGGCCAGTTGAAAACTTTGAACACTTTGTTTAATTTTTCTTGTCAATCCAATGAGACTGTATATTACACAACTAAAATTAATTTGCCTTACCAATAAAACTTGTTCAAATCTATGTTCAAATTGCTTGACAGTTATGGGTTGTTTTTGTTTTTTTTCAAAATCATCTTGTGACTTATTGCCAAAGTTTCCATATCTTCACTCTCTGTAGTTAGTTACATAAATGGAAGCTCATTATACTGAATCAAACAAGTAACACTATTCACTCTTTTCTCCTTCAACAAAAGTAGATATTGTTTTTTTTATGCACTGGACAGTTTTAAAAGTAAATGCACATGCTATAAATAGATTGTTTCAACCAAAAGAAAGAAACTACAATTCTACCATCATTGTGGCTTGGCAAAATGGACATCAATAAAACAACATTTGTAAAAAAACATTTTCAGATAGACATAAAATTGCACTTTTCCAGCACTCATCCTTTGCTATTAAACCATAGGAATAATCTTACCAAAGCTTTAATTAAGCCTTGTAGAATAAAACATGAGAAGATATTTGATCAGCTAGATGATATCTCAACCAAGGTTAAAGCCTTGTAGAATAAAAGATGAGAAGATATTTGATCAGCTGATATCTCAGTCAAGGTCATTGCCATCATTTTTTACCAAAAAATCTTATTACAAACTTCCATGCGAATCATTCCTCCTTTTTTAAAAACTAAAATAGCCTCTAACCAAATTTCCAGTTATTCCCTCAGTTTGATCCCAGTTACAACTTAAATAGTCTCAAACCGAATTTCAAGTTATTCCCTCACAGTTTTACCACAGTTACAACTAAAATAGTCTCAAACCAGTTTTCCAGTTATTCCCTCACAATTTTACCCCAGTTACAACTAAAATAGGCCCTAATCAAATGTCAGTTATTCCTCACATTTCTGTATTCCGTTTTATTATTCTAAAACCCTGGAGTAAGTCAAAGGATGAGAAAAAAATATTAAAAAATCTTGAAATTATACAAATGAAAGCATTCCAAGATTAAAACCTTGCATAAGTGTCCACAGCAAAGTGAAAAAAACATATCTCACAAACAACGTACACACAGATGTACATTGTACACACAAAACTACCAAGAACTGAAATGACACATTGATACAATAAAATACAACCCTTCTGAGAAGCCCTCCTGTGTAAACACATGTTTGGTCAAGTTTGTTATAAAAGGACTTGTTGTCAGCTTGCCTGTGATAAATGACTTCTGGGCCATGCAATCAAACACAAACATTAATCAGGGCTTTACAAAAATAGTTTTTAAAGTTTTCACTGCAGCATCAGGGAGCGTAGATTATCGTGCAAGATTGTATCCTTGACGTCCTGAAACACGTGTTTAATGTTCTCCGTGTCAATAGCCGTTGTAAAATGGTGAAATAGAGGCTTGCTGCGTTCCCTGCGCCGCGAGTCAAACATGTTGCACAGGAATCTCTTGACGTCATCTAAATTTTGGGGGTGCCCCTGGAACTCCAGGAAATAGTCTGCGATGTTGACGTACTTGACTTTCTCGGCCAGGAGATCCATCTTGTTCAGGAAGAGGATGATAGAAACTGAAGCAAAGCTTCTGTTATTGATGATCGTCTCAAAGATGTTGCAGGACTCCACCAGTCTGTTGGTCTTACGGTCCTCCATCAACACCTGAAAGTCAACACAAACTTTCAAAATTATTCATTTGAAAAATAATAAGATGCCCGTTTAAATGTTGTGTATCACACTAGTTGAGCTTAACAAGCACAAGTCAGAACTGTGTCATACTACATAAGAGAGATGGTCAATTGCTTTTTTTCTAGAATTGGTTTTATACAATTTGAATTTTCAGCTTATAAGTGCAATGGCACCCATCCATGCACTGGATTAGATTGAAAAAATTAAATGGCATCCATCCATACACTGGATTAGCTAGAACAAATTCAGTGGCGCCAATCCATGCACTGGATTATTTTGAACAAATTCAATGACTCCCATCCATCTATTAGATTAGATAGAACAAATTCAGGGGCACCCACCCATGCACTGGATTAGATTGAACTAATTCAATGGCACCCATCCATAGACTGGATTAGATTAAACATACACACCCATCCATCCACTGGATTAGATTAAACATACACCCATCCATCCACTGGATTCGATTAAACATACAAACCCATTGGATTAGTTTTAACATACACACCCATCCATCCACTGGATTAGATTGAACATACACACCCATCCACCCATTGGATTAGTTTTAACATACACACCCAACCATCCACTGGATTAGATTGAACATACACACCCATCCATCCTTTGGATTAGATTAAACATACACACTCATCCACCCATTGGATTAGTTTTAACATACACACCCATCCATCCACTGGATTAGATTGAACATACGCACCCATCCATCCACTGGATTAGTTTTAACATACACACCCATCCACCCATTGGATTAGTTTTAACATACACACCCATCCATCCACTGGATTAGATTGAACATATGCACCCATCCACACATTGGATTAGTTTTAACATACACACCCATCCATCCACTGGATTAGATTGAACATATGCACCCATCCCTCCACACCCAGAGAAAGAATAAAATGTCAGCATGTCAACAAACCAATAATTGTTCTAAATGTTCTGATCCCAACATGGTGGAGTAAGTGGAAGACTTTAATAGAAAACAGCAATGGGACATTAGGAGATTTAAAGTTGATCTCAATGGCCAAGTTACCTGATCAAATTCACTGGCTGATGCTAAAAATAGAATAGAGGTTATGCCTTCAAAACACTGAAACCATTTTTGTCGCTGTGACCTCTGACCTCCAACATCAATGAACATGAAAGGGACACCCTTGATCATGATCTGATGTTCGATGATACCTTTGGTGGCCTTCCTTGCTAGTAAAATATCCTGCTTGGTTGGGCTAAAATTCTGTGGAGACAAAAGTCAACTGTCAAATGAAGACACAGCTCTAATTACAACACAACACAAATTACAACACAACACAAATTACAACACAACACAAATTACAACACAACACAAATTACAACACAACACAAAAGACAGAAAAAATGACAATGGAGAAGGCATCAGAAATTATTAGAAGACCACACAAATGACAGACGGCACAAATGACAGACGGCACAAATGACAGACAGCACAAATGACAGACGGCACAAATGACAGACAGCGCAAATGACAGACAGCGCAAATGACAGACAGCACAAATGACAGACAGCACAAATAACAGACGGCACAAATGACAGACAGCACAAATGACAGACAGCACAAATGACAGACCGCACAAATGACAGACAGCACAAATGACAGACCGCACAAATGACAGACAGCACAAATGACAGACCGCACAAATGACAGACGGCACAAATGACAGACCGCACAAATGACAGACGGCACAAATGACAGACGGCACAAATGACAGACGGCACAAATGACAGACCGCACAAATGACAGACCGCACAAATGACAGACCGCACAAATGACAGACCGCACAAATGACAGACCGCACAAATGACAGACAGCACAAATGACAGACAGCACAAATGACAGACAGCACAAATGACAGACGGCACAAAGACATTCTAACACAAGATGTTAAGAATAGTTATCATGATAATGAACCGTTCAAAATGATAACATCCGAAACCCCGCACACATATTTTAGATTTGGGCAGAGGAAAAGGAGAGGAATTAATTGTCACATCTGTATGTACACAGTACACAGTGTATCATGGGAGGATTAATTGTATCATGGGAGGATGAATTGTATCATGGGAGGATGAATTGTATCATGGGAGGATAAATTGTATCATGGGAGGATGAATTGTATCATGGGAGGATGAATTGTATCATGGGAGGATGAATTGTCACAAACTTATTTCCATAGTATAAATTGTATCATACTTTTTCCAAAAGGTCAGGAGTATGATGTGGATACAAAAACTCAGTTTGTCATATCAACACATATTCTTCAATGTACCGGCTTTCTGTCAGGGTGCACGCTTTCTGTCAGGGTGTCAGCTTTCTGTCAAAACAGAGACTTGTCACTCACTTGTAACTAAATTTAGACATTGACATCATTCACTACTTGCCCGGTTCATTTTTTGAACGGAGTCGAAGCCAAGGCGAGTTTTTAAGAGGCACTGAATTATCCAATGCGGGAAAGAGCATGACATTGGTATTCAGGCTACTGCGTGGCCGAGAATATAAAGCATCAAAGTTTCCTAGCTTTAGATGACAGAGCATCGCAGTGGTCCAGGTACATTAAGCAGAAAGTGAGCTCTTGACCAAGAAGTTGACCCTAAGAAGTTGACCAAGAAACTCGACGATGTGATCAGGTCCATGACCAAATTTTTTCGGAGGAAACTATTATATTAGTCAGTAAAAAGCCACGGGTGTGGTGTAGGACTGTCTGCAGGAATGTCTGTGTGACTGTCTGTAGGACTGTCTGCAGGAATGTCTGTGTGACTGTCTGTAGAAATGTCTGCAGGAATGTCTGTGTGACTGTCTGTAGGACTGTCTGCAGGAATGTCTGTGTGACTGTCTGTAGGACTGTCTGCAGGAATGTCTGTGTGACTGTCTGTAGGAATGTCTGTGTGACTGTCTGTAGGATTGTCTGCAGGAATGTCTGTGTGACTGTCTGTAGGACTGTCTGCAGGAATGTCTGTGTGACTGTCTGTAGGACTGTCTGCAGGAATGTCTGTGTGACTGTCTGTAGGACTGTCAGCAGGAATGACTGTGTGACTGTCTGTAGGACTGTCTGCAGGAATGACTGTGTGACTGTCTGTAGGATTGTCTGCAGGAATGACTATGTGACTGTCTGTAGGATTGTCTGTAGGAATGTCTGTGTGACTGTCTGTAGGACTGTCTGCAGGAACGACTGTGTGACTGTCTGTAGGACTGTCTGCAGGAATGTCTGTGTGACTGTCTGTAGGACTTTCTGCAGGAATGACTGTGTTACTGTCTGTAGGACTATCTGCAGGAATGTCTGTGTGACTGTCTGTAGGACTGTCTGCAGGAATGACTATGTGACTGTCTGTAGGACTGTCTGCAGGAATGTCTGTGTGACTGTCTGTAGGACTGTCTGCAGGAATGACTGTGTGACTGTCTGTAGGACTGTCTGCAGGAATGTCTGTGTGACTGTCTGTAGGACTGTCTGCAGGAATGACTGTGTGACTGTCTGTAGGACTGTCTGCAGGAATGTCTGTGTGACTGTCTGTAGGACTGTCTGCAGGAATGACTGTGTGACTGTCTGTAGGACTGTCTGCAGGAATGTCTGTGTAACTGTCTGTAGGACTGTCTGCAGGAATGACTGTGTGACTGTATGTAGGACTGTCTGCAGGAATGTCTGTGTGACTGTCTGTAGGACTGTCTGCAGGAATGACTGTGTGACTGTCTGTAGGACTGTCTGCAGGAATGTCTGTGTGACTGTCTGTAGGATTGTCTGCAGGAATGTCTGTGTGACTGTCTGTAGGACTGTCTGCAGGAATGACTGTGTGACTGTCTGTAGGATTGTCTGCAGGAATGTCTGTGTGACTGTCTGTAGGACTGTCTGCAGGAATGTCTGTGTGACTGTCTGTAGGACTGTCTGCAGGAATAACTGTGTGACTGTCTGTAGGACTGTCTGCAGGAATGTCTGTGTGACTGTCTGTAGGACTGTCTGCAGGAATGACTGTGTGACTGTCTGTAGGACTGTCTGCAGGAATGTCTGTGTGACTGTCTGTAGGACTGTCTGCAAGAATGACTGCGTGACTGTCTGTAGGATTGTCTGCAGGAATGTCTGTGTGACTGTCTGTAGGATTGTCTGCAGGAATGTCTGTGTGACTGTCTGTAGGATTGTCTGCAGGAATGTCTGTGTGACTGTCTGTAGGACTGTCTGCAGGAATGACTGTGTGACTGTCTGTAGGATTGTCTGCAGGAATGTCTGTGTGACTGTCTGTAGGATTGTCTGCAGGAATGTCTGTGTGACTGTCTGTAGGACTGTCTGCAGGAATGTCTGTGTGACTGTCTGTAGGATTGTCTGTAGGAATGTCTGTGTGACTGTCTGTAGGATTGTCTGTAGGAATGTCTGTGTGACTGTCTGTAGGACTGTCTGCAGGAATATCTGTGTGACTGTCTGTAGGATTGTCTGCAGGAATGTATGTGTGACTGTCTGTAGGACTGTCTGTAGGATTGTCTGTAAGAATGTCTGTGTGACTGTCTGTAGGATTGTCTGTAGGAATGTCTGTGTGACTGTCTGTAGGATTGTCTGTAGGAATGTCTGTGTGACTGTCTGTAGGATTGTCTGTAGGAATGTCTGTGTGACTGTCTGTAGGATTGTCTGCAGGAATGTCTGTGTGACTGTCTGTAGGATTGTCTGCAGGAATGTCTGTGTGACTGTCTGTAGGATTGTCTGTAGGAATGTCTGTGTGACTGTCTGTAGGATTGTCTGCAGGAATGTCTGTAAGCCTATTGTTGAAAGGCCGGCAGGTAGGGCGTAGGACTGTCTGGATTATTGTTTAAAGGCCGGCATATATTATAGAAAACGAGAAGTTAACTTTATTGTAACACTTGTGTATTTTCTCAAAATACCTGGTGTAAAAAACTGACCCCGGTCACGCCCTATTATATATGTATTAAAGTATATCTAGATATGTGTTAGCTTGTTTCTCATCCATGTTAGATTACCAGATGAAGTGATCAGTGGAAGAAGTTAGTGTTGCAAGGTATAACGTGGCTGTATTGAATGTCTCGTCAACCTGTGCAGATCTGGAAATGTTCACTCTGCATTTAACTCAGTGTCACCAGTACAATAGACTTAATGAGTAGGGAATCTGGACATGTTCACTCTGCATTTAACTCAGTGTCACCAGTACAATAGACTTAATGAGCAGGGAATCTGGAAATGTTCACTCTACATTTAGCTCACAGTGTCACATGTACAGTAGACTTAATGAGCAGGGAATCAGGACATGTTCACTCTGCATTTAACTCAGTGCCATCACTCGGCCCTTGTCGGCTCATTATCTGGTCGGAGGCCTGCACAGCGACAGGCCGACGTTTCCATCACAGGACGTCCGGAGGATGTAGGACTAACAGACAGGACAGCACGTTTAAATGACATGTTCAACAGGATTATGTATTTAATCAAACCCCTTGCCATTGGTACAATCTGGCCCAGGTCGTGCACATTTAATGATATTGTTTTATGCATGCTATGTATAGCATTTAATGGGGCATTTGTTTTTAACGCAATCCGACAGATTGGACATTCATCATGGACATAACACGTGACTCTGAGAAGACCTGGCTGAGGAGATGCGTGTTTACTTGTGAGACGAATGAGGCACGCCGAGAGTTGGGCTAGCAAATAAGGGGGCGATAACCTCACGAGGAGACAGGAGGCAGGATAAGGCGCCAGATTACGGCATCCAGATATAGAAGGCCATGTTTATTGGTGTAAGGCACGGGCCATTGAACTCTTCAGCGACTCAATAAACCAATCGCTTATTCAAAGTGAGTAGACCATTGCAAAAATCCGTTATTTGGAGTAAGGGTGTATGGCAACATGAGTGTGTCTTTTAAAAAAGGAAGGGAATGGGGTAAATAGAATACAATGACCTTTGTCTAGCAAACCCGTTACAATAGACTACAATGACCTTTGTCTAGCAAACCCGTTACAATAGACTACAATGACCTTTGTCTAGCAGGCCAGTTATAATAGAATACAATGACCTTTGTCTAGCAGGCCAGTTACAATAGAATACAATGACCTTTGTCTAGCAGGCCAGTTACAATAGACTACAATGACCTTTGTCTAGCAGGCCAGTTATAATAGAATACAATGACCTTTGTCTAGCAGGCCAGTTACAATAGAATACAATGACCTTTGTCTAGCAGGCCAGTTACAATAGAATACAATGACCTTTGTCTAGCAGGCCAGTTACAATAGAATACAATGACCTTTGTCTAACAGGCCAGTTACAATAGAATACAATGACCTTTGTCTAGCAGGCCAGTTACAATAGAATACAATGACCTTTGTCTAACAGGCCAGTTACAATAGAATACAATGACCTTTGTCTAGCAGGCCAGTTACAATAGAATACAATGACCTTTGTCTAGCAGGCCAGTTACAATATATGATAATGACCTTTGTCTAACAGGCCAGTTACAATAGAATACAATGACCTTTGTCTAACAGGTCAATAACAATTTATTCGATTCCGAAAGTAAACTGCCCCCCCACCCTCTTTTGAAGTCCGTTATTGTATTAACAAGTCTGTCTCTATTAATTTGTAACTCGTCACTCTTCCCCATGCCCCTCATCACCCCTCACACTGCCTGGGGATTTAGTAACAACAAAGAAATGTTAGATGTTGACCAAGGTCAAACAACGTCATGCTACCTGTTGAACAAAGTCAAAAAAGTCTGTCTACATGTTCACTAAGGTCAAACAACGTCATGCTACATGTTCACCAAGGTCAAACAACGTCATGCTACATGTTCACCAAGGTCAAACAACGTCATGCTATATGTTGACCAAGGTCAAGAGATTCTCATTGCGCTGACTTCTCGAATTCTGACTACATTTTATATTTTGAATTATTTTTGTTAATAAACTGGTGTTGCCATAGTTACCACTTTATCAACTTGTGTTAAAAGCGGATTTAGCCTCTCTTTAAAAGTAGTGGTGTTTATCTAATATGTGTTAAGTATTGGGTAGTGACACGTTTGGAAGGCGGTGGTGCGAGAAATGGTCACGTAATCTTGACTGCAGACAGGAGAAGGACAAAATTCCAGCAGAATTAGCCACCAAATGGCGATACAGACCAGGTGAGTTAAATATAGAGGCGCCCTTGCCCCGCGAGTGGGCTAATCTCAACCTTTGTCAGTCTGCATCAACTCACCCGCGTTACAGTTGTGTCCCTTATTCCGCCTAACGAGACATGGCAAAAAGACACTGGCTGGCTCACGTTGGCTTTGCGTGGCTAATCAAAGTCACGAGACGACACAGCTTATTCTAGGCTCCCATCTCATGAACGTCACTCAACCAATGCTTACATGCTACGGAACTGATCGAGACATAGAAAAGATATATAGAGAACCATAGAAAATACTGAACATTAGCAACTCTAAGGAAAATCTCAAGTACTTCAATAGTGCGCAAGATATGTTACGTCTTGAATAGAAAAGACATGACAATAAATCAAACGTTTCGGCTAGATGCCTTCGTCAGCAGACAATAGAAAACAAGAAACAACAAATACTTTAAATTAAAAATTGCTTGTGTATTCGAAAATCTCAATAATGTCACTGTAGCTCAATGTTGAGAACAGAAAGATGTCTATGTTATTGTTAAACAATAATGTCACTGTAGCTTAATGTTGAGAACAGAAAGATGTCTATGTTATTGTTAAACAATAATGTCACTTTAGCTCAATGTTGAGAACAGAAAGATGTCTATGTTATTGTTAAACAATAATGTCACTGTAGCTTAATGTTGAGAACAGAAAGATGTCTATGTTATTGTTAAACAATAATGTCACTTTAGCTTAATGTTGAGAACAGAAAGATGTCTATGTTATTGTTAAACAATAATGTCACTTTAGCTCAATGTTGAGAACAGAAAGATGTCTATGTTATTGTTAAACAATAATGTCACTTTGGCTCAATGTTGAGAACAGAAAGATGTCTATGTTATTGTTAGAAACGGAAGTTACGTTGTTCAAAACCAAAATGTGCATCCCACATTATTCTGTGGTGCCTACTATAAAGGTGAAAGAATTTAAGAATTTTTATGTAAAATTTAAACAAACAAAATTAAGACTACTATGGAGGGAAATAAAGGATCACTAGTAAGAGAGTTTTTGATTCCATTGGGTCACATGGTAACGAAAATCTGAATTAATGTGTTTACACTCTTTACTCTCGCCGGTGTATTGGTGCAAGAAATTAGAACCGTGGTGGATAAATCTCATGTTCCCCTGTGTTTACCTCCGATGAAATGGGATGAGAAAGATTGTTTTGTTCAATATCCCGAGGATTTTCACAGATCCTATGAGCTAGCCTTATTCACGCATCGCTTCATGAACAGGATAGGCCTCTTCGGAAAAAAAATTACATTTCAACTAATACATATAAATCCCCCTTTGATGGTAAAGGTCTCCTTAGGGAAGCCAATGTGTTTAGTTTCCAGTACATGGGGGAAAGTCCTACGATGGCCTCTTGACGTTTAGTCCCAACGTGACAATGATCGGCTCGAAGGCGACGGTGAACCAGAAGATCTCATCATTGTTTGATCCAACCTGAAGACAATAAGTGGGGGGATGAGAATATCATGTTGGTGGGATGAGAAAATCCTGTTGGTGGGATGAGAAAATCCTGTTGGTGGGATGAGAAAATCCTGTTGGTGGGATGAGAATATCCTGTTGGTGTCAGGGTTAGCAAGAGTATATGACGATTCCTCTAGAATATTTTTTTGGCAATCACATCATTAACGAACATCTGAGTAAATTTTAAAAAACCTTTGAACCTCACCCATCCACTCAAGTATGACCCACACACATTTTCGGGTACCAGTTCCTCCCATCAACTAAAGTATGGACCCCCCCCCCCACATTACCAGGGACCAGTACCTCTACAGGTAACTGTTCTAATTGAGTCTTTAACTTTTAGTTAAGATATGTTTAATCCGAGATCACTTACCTCAACTAAACGCGGTATAGGAAGGAAAAAGGGGGGGGGGGGGCAACGAACAGACAGATAAGAGAAGAATGATGAGGATTAATGCACGACTTGAAAGTCTCAGCAATGGGGTCATTATTCACTGCTTGTGCAGCCATCTATGGTAGCCCGATAGTCTCACAAATGGAGACAATCGCGGCTTATGCAGCCATCTAAGGTAGCCCGATAGTCTCACAAATGGGGACAATCATGGCTTATGCAGTCATCCTACGGTAGCCCGATAGTCTCACAAATGGGGACAATCACGGCTTATGCAGTCATCTTACGGACCTATGGTAGCCCGATAGTCTCACTTATGCAGCCAGGTTACCGGAAATTTGATCGAAAGAAATTTCGTCGACGGAAAGTTGATCGACGGTAATTTGATCGAACGGAAATTTGGTCGAATCTTTTTTTCAGTCCGGACGTTAAAATTTTCGTCAAATTTCTTTTTGAACGCACTATACTATATCGTAAAACATAATAATGCGTTCAAAAAGAAATTTGACGCAATATTTTAACGTATAAATTTAAAAAACTATTCGACCAAATTTCCGTTCGATCAAATTTCCGTCGATCAATTTTCCATCGACCAAATTTTTTTCGATCAAATTTCCGGATACGATGCAGCCACTCTACGTTACCTCGTTGCCAACTAAAATAGAAATAAAGTTTAAAGAATCTAACAATGGGCGAAAATAGGATGATTAATTGTGGTGATAGAGGTGGAAAAAAAGGGGGGGAGGGGGGACATCCCAAACAAGTGATTCTAGATATTCTGTTGTGCGTCTCAGGGTGAGTAAAAATATTACCTCCTCTCACCTTGTGCGTGTGCGTGTGTCAGGGTGAGTTAATGTGTTACCTACTATCCCCGTGTAGTGTGTGTGTGTGATTCAGGGTGAGTTAAGGTGGTACCTCCTATCCAGTCCAGATTTTTGTTATCACGTATTGTATAATACATAGAAGTAATAAGAGTGATTTTAGTGCTGTCAAATCCTGTCTATACGTGACTTGAGCCAGTCATACCACATACGTCAGCTGACTTCATTTAATATCAAGCTAATCCTAAAGAATGAATTTTCTAACTCAGGACATTGCACTGCTAGTATCTGAATCAGTGGCGGCTCTAACACAGGACATTGCACTGCTATTATCTGAATCAGTGGCGGCTGTAACACAGGACATTGCACTGCTAGTATCTGAATCAGTGGCGGCTCTAACTCAGGACTTTGCACTGATAGTATCTGAATCAGTGGCGGCTCTAACACAGGACATTGCACTGCTAGTATCTGAATCAGTGGCGGCTCTAACACAGGACATTGCACTGCTAGTATCTGAATCAGTGGCGGCTCTAACACAGGACATTGCACTGCTAGTATATGAATCAGTGGCGGCTCTAACACAGGACATTGCCCTGCAAGTATCTGAATCAGTGGCGGCTCTAACACAGGACATTGCACTGCTAGTATCTGAATCAGTGGCGGCTCTAACACAGGACATTGCCCTGCTAGTATCTGAATCAGTGGCGGCTCTAACACAGGACATTGCACTGCTAGTATCTGAATCAGTGGCGGCTCTAACAAAGGACATTGCACTGCTAGTATCTGAATCAGTGGCGGCTCTAACACAGGACATTGCACTGCTAGTATCTGAATCAGTGGCGGTTCTAACTCAGGACATTGCACTGCTAGTATCTGAATCAGTGGCGGCTCTAACACAGGACATTGCACTGCTAGTATCTGAATCAGTGGCGGCTCTAACACAGGACATTGCCCTGCTAGTATCTGAATCAGTGGCGGCTCTAACACAGGACATTGCACTCCTAGTATCTGAATTAATGGCGGCTCGTGACTAAAATTAATGGGGGGGGGGGGGTTGCTGCTTCGGAAACGGTTGAGGCACGTATTTTAATATCGTGCAAAACGAAATAATACACACAGAAAGAAAACAAAATAATACTCACAGAAAGAAAACGAAATAATACACACAGAAAGAAAACGAAATAGAACTCACAGAAAGAAAACGAAATAATACACACAGAAAGAAAACGAAATAATACACACAGAAAGAAAACAAATAGATCATGATAAACTGAACATTTTTTTAAACTTACATATATGACGGTGACCACTGACGTCAAGAGAAAGAAAGAAAGAAAGTGTGGCATCAATAACTTTTGAGTGGAAACAGGGGGCACTGCAGTTACAATGTTTTATCACTACAGTCCACTGATGTTATGTGAACTGTATATGCATAGTGTTGAATAAATGATTGTTTCTGTTGAGATGGTATATCACCTAGTAACATATGTCAAGATGCCAGTTAAAACTACATTTCAGACTGGTATGTCTGGACACAATTACAGACCGGATCAGCCGCCAAAGGACTACGTGCCGGAGCATACACCTGGACTGACTCTCTCTCTTCGTCATAACAAAGATTTTTGTTATAAATATTCAAATTATCTTTGAAGGCCGCTGCCGTGCCGTTAATTCGATTCACACAGTTTGGAATGAGGGGAGGGGAAAGCGGGGGACCAGTAACGTTCACGTAATAAAGAACGAAAATGTATCACTATTTTATGTTTAGAAAGTTAAGACCAGCATTTAGCGGGAACACAACCACCTCAAACACTATCCCCATCACCTCCAACCCTATCCCTATCACCTCAAACCCTATCCCCATCACCTCCAACCCTATCCCCAAAACCTTCAACCCTATCCCCATCACCTCCAACCCTATCCCCAAAACCTTCAACCCTATCCCCATCACCTCCAACACTATCCCCAAACATCCAACCCTATCCCAACAACTCCAACCCTATCCTCAACACTTCCAACACTATCCCCATCACCTCAAACACTATCCCCATCACCTCCAACCCTATCCCCATCACCTCAAACCCTATCCCCATCACCTCCAACCCTATCCCCAAAACCTTCAACCCTATCCCCATCACCTCCAACACTATCCCCAAACATCCAACCCTATCCCAACAACTCCAACCCTATCCCCAAAACATCCAAACTTATCCCCATCACCTCCAACCTTATCACTATCACCTCCAGCCTTATCAGTATCACCTCCAACGCTATCCCACCACCCCCAACCCTGATTCCACCAGGCCAAATGATATTATCAACACCTAGACCTGGTTACACTGGAACTACCAAACTAGTACAATATAGTCTCAGAATAGTACTTAAACGTCTCAAAATCGCATAACACCTTATTTTACCGGCAGTAAATAAATAAGCATGAGGTATAAAGCATTATACAATGACTATTCGCATGGCCTTTTTAACAAAGGTCACATCTCAAAGTAGATGAAAGACGTGTTTAACATACAGCACATTATTGGCAATAAAAAAAGTCCCCGTCATTGGTCACTTTAATAGACGAGGAAGTGGTGGGGAAGCGGTGAGGACGCCCGCCCAAGTCACCCAAGAAAAAGTGAGGAAGTGGTGGGGAAGCGGTGAGGACGCTCGCCCAATTCACCCAAGAAAAAGTGAGGAAGTGGTGGGGAAGCGGTGAGGACGCCCGCCCAAGTCACCCAAGAAAAAGTGAGGAAGTGGTGGGGAAGCGGTGAGGACGCCCGCCCAAGTCACCCAAGAAAAAGTGAGAAAGTGGTGGGGAAGCGGTGAGGACGCCCGCCCAAGTCACCCAAGAAAAAGTGGACGTGGGGCTTGGTGAGGAGGCTGAGCCCCTTTCTCAGATTTTTTAAAATAAGGGGTCGTTCGTAAATTACGTCACGCAAAAAATGAACTTTTTAGACCCCCGTCTCCCCCACTGTCACGAAGTGTCACAAATTCTTTACCCCCCCCCCCATTCCACGTGTCACGCCACACATAATTAAATCAAAACATACATAACTTTTTCATAAATAATCTAAGATTTTAATATATTTTTTAACAGTTTCCCATAATGGATTGAGATGTAGTATTAGAAAACTGTGACGCGAAACAACGAAGTCATCCACAAGCCGAATGTAAAATGGCCACGACAGTTTTTGTGTCATTTTTCGATATGCGCAAAAGGTGCGAGCGACTGAGTTCATGGTACCTATAATACCTGAGGCGATTTCGACCTCAAATTAATGTTTTAAAAATTAATTAAATAAAGATTTTTCAAAATTTTAGATCTAAAAATAAAAATAATAAAAACCGTGACGTCACTAATCCCCCCCCCCCGTCACAAAGTGTCACAAATTCTCGACCCCCCCTCCCCCCTGAGCGTGACGTAATTTGCGAAAGACCCCTAAGTTCAAAACGCAGTGATGCACTTGTGCGTATACCTGAATATAGTTGTGCATTATTCTAGACTTAATCGCAATGCTTGTGAAATGTTAGGTTCTCCTTTGTTTACATAAATCATCGGTTCCCAGCCTGTGGGTCGCGACCCCGATGGGGGTAGAACGACCCTTTCACAGGGGCCGCCTAAAACCATCGGAAAACACATATAATCTACAGTTATGAAGCAGCAAAGAAAATAATTTTGGGGTTGGGGGTCGCCACAACATGAAGAACTGTATTAAAGGGGTCGCGGCATTAGAAAGGTTGAGAACCACTGACACAAATCCTTTTTATTTTTAGTAGTCACTAAATACAGTAGTAAAACTGTTTTATCATTTATTACTTATTTCAATCTACTTAATTAACTCAGTCCCAAAAAGGGACACCTCCACATTCCATCCTATGCACACCCGTACACTTCCAAGTCAACACCGCCCCCTTTTCTCCACTAAGGCGGTACGTCATATAATTATAGATATTGTAATTCTCTGTCTATTCACCACCAGTTGAACAAAAAGGCCGAAAACATTGTTTCATTTATTTAATTTTTTTAAATCGTAAAAAACTGCCATAATATATGTATATTTGAAGCCCGGTCTCGTAAAAATTGTCGTTCTGACAGGTCTCGATGTACAATCGTAAAAGACGTCTCAAAATCGTACATCGTAAGCCAAGATCATATGAGTGAACAGGTCTGAGAGCTCCATCAAAATGCGACATCGCGAACAGAAACAATATATTACTACTTTAACTTTAAACAAGCTCATTTTTGTATCTTGACTTGTGTATTTTAGTAGAGCCTGCATTAGCTACTTCGAGACTCCTTCGCGCACCCATCTGCACAGGTCGAAGTGACGTAAACACGTTTCCCAATATACCGGGTACGGCCCTGCATTAATTTCGGAAAATTGTATACCACGTCACATTTGTCCATTAAAAATTGCTTTCCTCATCACAGACGTATCAGGGTTTTCTGTGTTACGGTGTTTCCATGAAAATTGTTGTACGAGTGTGTTGTTGTTGTTTTGAGTGTGTGTCACGGACAGGATTATCATACCGATTCGGTAAGCTTAGAACACATAAATACTTTTTTGATAGTTCTTCTTCAGAAATAAGGTTTAGTCACGGGGAATCTACATCCATTTTCGATCGTGAACATATTTTGTTATTAAAAATGACCAATTCAAAGAACAGTTATGCAAATAAAATGTACCCAAATTAACAGTTAATCTTATTTGATCAAGACGCCGGTAATGGCTCTTATGAATTATGAAGTGATTAATGGCTCTTATAACAGTCAATTACGAAGTGATTCGTTATTGTTGAATCCCTAAACATCTGAATAATTCTAAGAAGTTTTACATGAACATTTTGACCAAATTTAAGAAAAGGTTCTAACCAAACTTGAAAAGATGTGGGTAGGGACTAAGTCTGGCTTTTTAGTTTTAATAAGTTAAAAATATTTGTGTACCAATTGTATCTATGAAAAGATGTGGGTATGACTAAGTCTGTCTTTTTAGTTTTCTAAGTTAAAAATTTTTGTGTACCAATTGTATCCATGAAAAGATGTGGTTAGGGACTAAGTCTGGCTTTTTAGTTTTATTAAGTTGAAAATGTTTGTGTACCAATTGTATCCATGAAAAGATGTGGTTAGGGACTAAGTCTGTCTTTTTAGTTTTATTAAGGTGAAAATGTTTGTGTACCAAGTGTATCTATGAAAAGATGTGGTTAGGGACTAAGTCTGTCTTTTTAGTTTTATTAAGTTGAAAATGTTTGTGTACCAATCGTATCCGTTCTTAAATATTGAATTATTCATTTAATAATAGTATACAGAGATAATAATTGTTATTCTCTCTTTAATGAATACTCTATTGGAGAATGACACTAAAATTAGGCCTAAATATAACTTATTATTAGTTATAACAATAACAGTTATTACAATCCTATATTTAGCATAATATTATTCTATTGCTACAACTGCACTTGCAAGCTTAATTAAAGTTAGTATGTTTAGCTAAAAAATGGAGGGCTTATGTTCTACTAGGAACCGTCACCAGATAGACGCCGGTTGATGTTGGGTTAATCTCCAACAGGCAATCGTTAATATAGGCCAGTAGGCTTGGCCCTGGGACCTGCTAGAAATACAATCTGATCAAATCCCTCATAACAACGCTGACCAGATAAACCGTATCTTCCTAGCCTGGGAGCCGAGGTTTATATAACAGACTGGCCTGGGGAGACTTTATTTGCAGCCATCAAGTGGAGGTATTATGTGGTGCTCGCGCGGGGTGAATGGATGCTTTCATGGCAACAACACTGGCTTTATTCAATGGGTCAAACAGCCGCTGTGTTTGTACGGCTCATCGCTACACTACAGTCACCACCACATTTCACATACACTCATACAATGGCGGGGGTTTCGTATGATCCGCCATCATCTTGCCATTCCTTACAGAAGACAAAAAGTAATATGGATTGTCAGACCCCTCACTACTTCAAATCTATCGCATTAGCGGTATGCGCGGAAACACAAAAACTATTGATGTGCATTAAAGACGAGGGGCTTAAACTTGCAACGTCCAGATGTAGAGGATGTTTTGGTGCGCAATACGAAAACCAGCCTTTTGAAGCAAATATAACAATAGTGGTTCACTGATTGTGTTCTGTCACATAGGACATAGGATTCAAGATTTGAGCTCCTGGTGTCAACCTGTATGAACCACACCACTAAACTAGTAGATGAATGGAACGGAGAAAGTACACATAGTTGGCCGTCACTTTTGGGACACTGCTAGTTTTAACACTGGACAAGTTAAATAAAAGGCGGAGTAACTGAATGGTGGGTGTGTGGCCGCACGTGCATTGTGCATCAACATTATATAACATTATATAACTCTATATAAGATACAACCACCTGACACGCCAGGACATAATTTATTTCACAGGGGTAAAGATGTGTTTTGTTTCTGAGATGATATTGTTGAAGTGTGCCCCCCCTCTCCCTGGCGGGGGGGGGGGGGCATGCCTCCGCTCTAAGGATGACATATAATGTTTACAGCAATTGTATCTCTCAACAAGGCAGACGTTATTGCAGATTAGGGTAAAGTTTAGGATGCAGAAAACAGATTTAGAAACAGCCATCTATCTATAAATCCTATTTCCCCGGGATCTCTCAGCATCCAAGCACGTGTTTCGCAACGTCGGCTGCAACCTCACACAATAACCAATAAGATCATGTTCCGCGCTCAACCCAATGTACATCTTAGAGGTCATTACATCTTTTAGAGAACACGTTTGCTCCTGGTGGTAGATAGGCCATTCTTCCATGTACCTTTGTTCTGAATTATTATTTATATCACATTCCGTGTTTCTCTTACTGTCCAGGTCCTCTCTCCATAATTTCTCCAGCAGTCTTCCTATCGGCTATAGTCTGGATCCCATGACAGAGACTGTTCAGTAATATTTGTAATTATGTATTTCCTCAATGTTTGACTAATCCATCTCATTTACTTCACAGCATTTCCTGCTTCACAGGATCGCTTCCCGATTGTTCTCAGCAGATCTTATTTGACACATCTCAAACAATTTTATTTTTTATTTCTTGGGTAAACATCTGCTGATAAAAATCTGTCAAATTTTGGCCATGGCTTTGGGGTTTGTCCCATCATGGTTCACTCCCATAGAGGAGAAAAGACTTTACATTTGAATGGAATATTTTCAGCTTCGTATTTTATCGTTACGCCATTCTAGAAACTTCAATGTAAGAATTCCGTGAGCTCGGTTTTCCGTAATCTGATTCTAATGTCTTCATTGGTGCCACCTAAATCATGCTTCATGGATCATGTTTAGTTCTTATAAATACCCAGAATATTCAACACGTTAAAGCATACACGGTGATTTAAAAAAAGTGTTTTTAAATATAAACAGGTAGCGAAACGACAGCACGTGTGAAGAGAAAGGAAAGAGAAGGCATGGCTGGATTGTCCAAATGGCCAAGGTGAGCGACGCGCACAAGATGCCCCGACACTGGCGTGGGTGCTTTTCGTAATTTCGAACTGCCAACAAGTTTAATACACATGTAGACATAATAATGGAGACATTTTCAACTATTTAAACCATTCAATACTCAGCACTTGCACGTGAAATGAGTTCGATAAACCCAACAAACTACAGCGATACTTTGATGATCATTTAATAGAGTGTACTTACCGAAGTGCCGATTCTTGCAATGTTATCCAAAAAGTACTTGAGTGAATCCCCCTGAGGGAGAAAGAGAAAAGTTAGTGAATCCGGTACATGCAGTTTAAAAGAACAACAGTGGGGAAGAAGGGGTGGTGGTTGCTAATTAAATAGATCATTAAAAATATGTTTGAACTAAGTCTCAGAATATTAATGAGACACATCAAATTAGTTCGAATAGTTGATAACAAACCAAATGTTAAAAACAGGACAATAAGAGAATCCCAGTCCAGAAGGTACATATTATAGTTAGTTATATAAAAATATCGCATTATTAGCACCTGAGTTTGTGGTGTGTCATTGTTACTCTATTATGAGGCAAATTGGTGAAATTATTAATTGAGCCACCTCAGCTCTAGCGTATTTCATAGAGTCTATCTTTGATGTTTGTATCCTCCTCAGCTCTAGCGTATTTCATAGAGTCTATCTTTGATATTTGTATCCTCCTCAGCAATAGCGTAGCATAAAACGGATTACCGAATATCTATACCGATTAATAGATACATGTCATGAAGGGAGTGGTCATACATGTCATGAAGGGAGTGGTCATACATGTCATGAAGGGAGTGGTCATACATGTCATGAAGGGAGTGGTCATACATGTCATTAAGGGAGTGGTCATACATGTCATGAAGGGAGTGGTCATACGTGTCATGAAGGGAGTGGTCATACATGTCATGAAGGGAGTGGTCATACGTGTCATGAAGGGAGTGGTCATACATGTCATGAAGGGAGTGGTCATACATGTCATGAAGGGAGTGGTCATACGTGTCATGAAGGGAGTGGTCATACGTGTCATGAAGGGAGTGGTCATACATGTCATGAAGGGAGTGGTCATACATGTCATGACACATCTTTATTTATAAGCTCCGTAACTCTCAGGTGATCTGCTCTCTTGATTAAATGGACATTTGTGTTAGCTAACGGTCATGTTGGATCGATGATGTATGGCCGGTCAACAAACTGTGTACCGCTACTGGTGTTAGTCAGAGACTGATTAGTTTGACGCAACATGACTTATGAGAGATGTTACTTTAAGCCAGGGGTGGGCAAACTTTGTGTGCGTTGACAAATGAAAAGCTATTGGAGGGCCGCATATATAATTTGCCATATATGCATTACATTACGCAGGTCAACGACTGTTTACAAAAATAGAAAATTGGAAAGAAATTTTATTAAAAATGTTAAAACAATCATAACGGTACAAGAGATTCTGTAAAATTCAAAAAGATAACTTAAAAACAAAGTAAGTTCTTTTATTTCTAAATGCCCTCGGGGGCCGCATAACATCAGTTGCCCACCCCAGCTTTAAGCGATCTGCTGATGCACTGGCGCCCGTCCCTTGCATGAGTTGTGTGCACTTTTTATATAACTAGGGAGTTAATTCACTGAAGCGGTTGTCATGAACGTTGACGTCATGAAAAGGAGTTTGGGGAATGAGCTGCTTTAGGGAATAAGCTGGAGTTTAGTTTCTTGCTTGTAGGTTAACAATATTTTTTTCATCATCTTCTAAACCAGTGTTTCCCAAAGTGTGGTACGCGTGCCCCTTGTGGTACGGGAAGGGTTTGGAAATAATTTTTTTTATTGTTATTAAAGTATATGAAATTATTTTTTTAACGAGGGATACCCAGTGTTACGACACTTACGGTATAGACAGTGGTACACAGACGTTGAAAGTTTGGGAAGCACTGCTCTAAATCTAAGTGGTCACAGTGGTACACAGACGTTGAAAGTTTGGGAAGTACTGCTCTAAATCTAAGTGGAGACAGTGGTACACAGACGTTGAAAGTTTGGGAAGCACTGCTCTAAATCTAAGTGGTCATCTCCATTATTTGATAAAAGACAACATTCCACCAAAATGAAATAAAATAATACTTAAAAAATGCTAATAAACATCGCTCATATTTAACATATCTTTTTACTAACAACCCTATAAGCCAGGCCTGCACAACTCAAAATTTAAGGCGGGCCGTAATACTTTATGAAAAGCTTGTGTGGGCCGTAATACTGTATGAAAGTCTTGTGCGGTCCGAAAGATGATAGGATAGAGGGAAATCTATTAAGAAAATAATAATAATAGAGAATATTTCGTTTTTTCGCGGGCCGCTAATTGGGTGCTGGCGGGCCACTTGTGGCCCGCGGGCCGTATGTTGTGCAGGCCTGCATTAAGCCATGAAATCATACATGTCTTTTTTGTGTCTGGAGTGCTTTACCGCACGTAGGACACACGTGTTTTGGGATTTGAGTATATTATCCTTTTCCTCGTTGTGCGCTTTCTTTGTGCATGAGCGGTGGGTTTATCTGAAGATTGTGTTCCAGCAGTGAGTCTGTCTCGCCAGCTTGAACGATCCAACAGGGAGTCTGTCTCGCCAGCTTGAACGATCCAACAGTGAGTCTGTCTCGCCAGCTTGAACGATCCAACAGTGAGTCTGTCTCACCAGCTTGAACGATCCAACAGTGAGTCTGTCTCACCAGCTTGAACGATCCAACAGTGAGTCTGTCTCGCCAGCTTGAACGATCCAACAGTGAGTCTGTCTCGCCAGCTTGAACGATCCAACAGTGAGCCTGTCTCGTCAGCTTGTACGATCCACAGCAAGTGTTCCCCATGAATTCAGGTCGGAGCCCATTGATTTGAGTGAAGCTTTTAGACAGTCCTAAAGCGGTGTTTTTCTTTTGGTGCCCAGCTGAGCGTTTCACTCTGGGGAATTCACAGAACATTAGTGTGGTTTAGGAAATCTGCTGTCTGGGGAATTCACCGAACATTAGTGTGATTTAGGATGTCTGCCGTCTGACATTCTCGCAACATACCCTGTCTTCTTTTTGTAGGAATGTGAAGATTCCGATAAACTCAGCCAAGTTGTAGGACTTCTGTATCGAGGACTTTGTCCTGCCATCTTATGCCGAGAAGTTTGCGTAGACGGCGTAGGTGAAGATCGTTTAGTTGCCTAGCGTGTCTGCTGTACACTGTCCACGTCTCACTAGCATATGTCATTTGAATACCCAACTACCAATAATAATAATGATTATAGTATCAGATGGGCACATTCCTGGTCCAAAGAACACGCTAACAGAACACAGTCATGTCATAGAGAGCCAACAGTAAACCTACGATTGTATGGTTAACAAAGAAACAACAGAACAATGCCCCGCCCCCTTTTAGCCTAGGAGACTGTAATTTCAATAGCTGAAATCTTGGGTTATCCCGATTGTCTATATGTGGGCGGTTGAGTGAAAACAGTTGAGTACCTAACAAGGTAGGAATGATATCACAAAGTCTGTTCTAAATCTTAGCACTATATCGTAGGTCTCTTTAACAAAGTGTGAGACGTCAATTGAAAGTAGGCGGGAACAGCACCCCTAGAAGCAGGAACCAATGGTTTTTAATTTAAAAAAATAAAAATTAATAATTTTTTAAGGACCTCGCTCTGATATATAGGACTTCTAATTTTGTACCGTACTTTATGAAATCAAAGCCTAACCATACCTTGTACAAAAAAGGATTAAATTAATTGATGCATAATTAAATGCACCTGCCTGTCACTAGTAATACTGTCAACAGAGAATCTGTCTGATGTGTAGAGATCAGAGAAATACTTTCTTACAAGACTTGTGTGGTGAGCTTATTCATGAATAATGGTCAAATTACTTTCATTTGTGCGTGTGCAGGTGCGGGGCATCCGTGTGTTGTGTGTTTGTAGGTGCAGGTCACATGTGTGTGTATTCATCTATGTGTAAAAGACCCTCGTGTGTGTAAAGAAGCAGGCCACTCGTGTGTGTGTTTGTGTAAAGGAGCAGGGCACTCGTGTGTGTGTTTGTGTAAAGGCAAAGGAGCAGGGCACTCGTGTGTATGTGTAAAGGAGCAGGGCAGTCGTGTGTGTAAAGGAGCAGGGCAGTCGTGTGTGTAAAGGAGCAGGGCACTCATGTATGTAAAGCGGCAGGAACTCTTGTGTATGTGTTAAGGAGCAGGGCACTCGTGTGTATGTGTAAAGGAGCAGGGTATTATGTGTGTGTGTAAAGGAGCGGACCACTCGTGTGTGTGTGTGTGTGTGTAAAGATGCAGGGCACTCGTGTGTATGTATGTGTAAAGATGCAGGGCACTCGTGTGTGTGTAAAGAGGCAAGGCACTCGTGTGTATGTGTATAAAAGAGCAGGGCACTCGTGTGTGTGTGTGTAAAGATGCAGGGCATTTAAGTTTGTAGAGGTGCAGGCCAGGACACCCGCTCGTGTGTAGCTGGTTGAATGACACTCGAGAAACATGAGAGAGAATCTGCTCTGTTCAAACATGGCACTAATATTTCAAAACATGATTTATTTATTTTTTTCAAAAGGCGAAAATTGGTTGTTTAATTATTTTTAAATATATATATATATATATATCTTTATATATTTTATAATCGAATTTGTGGGTATGTAATTTCATACTTGGTCTGTGACCTTGGCCCTTCACTTTTGCTTTAGTAGTGTACTTTGTCCGTGCAGGGCAAGCTACGGAGACTTTACTCGCGGGGTTTAATCTTCGCCCCCCCCCCCCCCACCTTACTTATCTGCCGTGGGTACGATGAGCGTGGCAGTGTTTGTCTCATTTCCTTCTTTTCTGGAAGCTCTGAGATTTATACAACCGGGTTTTAGTGTAGGATGCTGGGTAGGGGGGAAGCGGTTATCAGGAAGATAATATTTTAGATATTTGTTTTTCTTCTTTCTTTTTAAGCAGATAAAGAAACGGAACTCGGTGGAGGAGTCAGCAAGAATTTCTCATCTTGGTGATCTGGTTAATGCTGGCAGCAGGAGGGCTAGAGCACTAAACTCATTTCTAATTTAGGCTACTCTTTCTAACAACTCGGAATCCGGACAAACACAGAATTCTAACAATTTTACACACATACTTACTTCAAATTTTTTTTTAAAATGCTAATCAATATTCACAGAAACCACGATATAAGTTATATATATTTTTTATGTTATCAAAATAAATAAGATTTGGTCACACACACACACACAAAAAATTATTAAACATTAATATCACTATAATGGTATTTAAATAAACTCTTATTTTATCACACAATTTGATGTTTTCAAGAACCTTCATTTGATAATGCCCCACAACATGACTTAAAAAAAAACATAACTCAGATATTTTGTCCACAATAAGGTATAAAAAAAAAAAAAAAAGAAGCAAGTAAGCTTGGAAGCCAGGATCTGGTGTTTAGAACACAAACTTTAAACTTTAGGGGACTGTAAATGTAGGGCGTTTTTTTAAAAACGATTGAAGGTGTGATAAAAATAACAGGACTAAAGACACATCCACATTACAAATAGACATGTTACTACAAATTGATACTGGCGTGGAAAAAACATTAGAATGAGAAATATTGCTCCAATATGATACTGGCATGGTAAACAACATAAGAATAAGACATGTCACTCCAATATGATATGGGCATAATAAAAACAATGACTACAACCAGGTCAGTCAACCAATGAGTCCAATGGCTATTTTTATTTTTTTTAAATATTGGAGGTACATTAAAATATAACTGGTAAAGCTGGATATTTTCAGATGAAAATAACTCATGCTAAGCAATAAACACTAACTTAAATTAGGAGAGAAACGCTATTCCTTGTGCAAACAATTTTTAGGTTTAAGATCTAATGAATCTTGCACTTTTATTTTAACTTAATAAGAGTAGGAAATTTCATAAAATCATTAGATACATTGTTTCTTTGAGAATAAAAATATAATTATTAATTGCAGAAATCCAAATTTTAAGTCAATTATATTTTTTAGACGTACATGGGCTGTAATGGCAATGATTAGATAAATGCTTATCATTAGTGGTGGTCATGGGATTAAATATGTAAACGTGAAAGTTTTGGGAAATTAGTGGGCTATAAAAGCAAATTTTGTAATGACTTACTAATACTGTCTAAATTTAAAAAGAATGTTTCTTATGAAAAAAAAAATAATTTAATTCTCCGATTGTTGTATTTTTCATTGCAAAAATAATAATTGAGAACCGTTTTGTAAAACAGCAACAGATTATTGCTTTCTATTTCTATACTGATTCTTTAATGTTAGCTATTGTTTAATCATCCTAAAAATTACTATTTAATTCAAATCTATGATTATTGTTGTGCAAAAATTATGCTAATGACTATTGATTTTGGCTACAAAAAGTATAAGTGTAATAATTTAGTGGTTTGATAATTTAGACATTTGTTTATTTTTGGCGAATAGGCTAAAGGGTTTTAATTGAATCTATTTATGCCTACTATCTTTCTTCTTCAAATAAAATATAAAATATATATATATATCTATCAGTCATTTGCAGTCCTAAGCCTAAGCCTAAGCTAAGGCAAAGCTAAAGTATAGTAGTTAAGTAAGAGTAATCCTGCCTAAATCAAGTGGATATCATAAAAAATGCCTGAACTTCTACTGAGTCCTAATGACTAAGCATTTGGCCTAGGCCTCGTGATTTAAAAGGAATGCTGAATGTAATCATAGTCATAATCATTTAATCATCAATTTCATTGGGAACCAGTTTAAGCCACAGTTTAAGTTTAAGGCAAAGCCTAAACTAAAATATGAGAAAGTAATCTGGGAATATTCAACTAAAAAATATAATTAAATTAAAATAAAGTAAATAATAAACGTTCATATAAATTTCATTTCGTCTTTCATAACAGTTATTAATTGTACTTACCAATTGAAACTCTCTCCTCCTATCAAAGGCTGTACGAATTCCTGAGTCTCCCCACAACTTTTTTAGTGAATCCACATAATCACAAAAAACTGATTGGTCTATCTTAGTATTGCCGTTGTAATCAAACACTTTAGCAGCATCTTTAATACATGTTTCATCCCCCCATGGTATGTTAAGTTTCTGTCTTGCATCTATTAAAACTCGCATTCCTTTAAGAATGTTATTGTAAACAACAGTTCTAAATTCTCGAACTTGTTCATCGTCAAAATCTTGACCATGAATAATTCTCATTTGTTTAAGAAATGTACTTTTACCACTTTCACCGGCTCCTAATAAGAGAACTCTTACTGTCCGTCTAAAAGTTAATCTGTCTCTATTAAGTTTCCTATCAATTTCTCTACTTCGTATCCTCTGGGTTTTTTCATGC
The DNA here is from genome assembly GCA_964017045.1 of Omphiscola glabra. NCBI lineage: Eukaryota > Metazoa > Mollusca > Gastropoda > Lymnaeidae > Omphiscola > Omphiscola glabra. The sequence continues at coordinate 7,213,497 of OZ024795.1, read as the reverse complement.
CCACTAATACAGCAAGACATGACCAACTCCGCCATTTTTTCATGAATTTACTCCACCCCTGACGTCACACACAAACTTCCGGTTTAAACTACACAGGTGCTCTAAATTCTAAATGCTTAAAATAACTTTGATGGAAAACACCTTGTTCTAAAAATATCTTAAGGGTCGGGAGAGGCGGGGACAATAAGTTCGCATGCTGTGCGGCCTTTTGACTGAATCAAAATTTTACTAAACAAATCCTTCTATTTTTATATATTTTTTACATGCACAGGCCTATTAGAAATGTATTATAAAATTTACACTGACGGAAACATCACTAGAGCCACTAGAGCATGGTCCAGCAGGCAGGACCGGCCTTAGCAATTTCTGCGCCCCAGGCTCAGGTAGTTATAAATTTTGGCGCCCCTCTTACACATTTTTGGGTTGTTGTTAATTGTTTAAAAAAAACTTATGGTGCTGCTGGAGAAGACGGAAGATTAGAATCCTAAAATTAAAACGCGTCTTATTCTGCCAAGCAAAGGTGTAATTTAACAACGGCTTGGTATTGGGGCAGTTGCCAAGGGCGCCGGCCTGCGCCAGTTCAAAAGGGCGCCGCTAAATCTCTAATTTGTACATTTTTATTATTTAAAAAATAAATTAGTAGAGGGCACCAAAAACCCAGTTACGCCTCTGACCCTAGCTATGTCACTGCTTCATGGACCACAACGCCCGGTCTACTAAGAACAAGGAATATTATATCCTGAAAGATTCTACCGGCTTCTGACTGTCGTGTCTCATCTCTAAGTCTAAGGTGTTTGTTGTGTAATGCGTCTGCTGTGTCGCATCTATAAGGCATCTGCTATGTCTCGTCTTTAAGGCATCTGTTGTGTCTATGGTAAGCCTAATCATAGATGCCGTTGTATAAAGAAGGTGCTGGATTAAGATCTTCGGGGGCCCCAACTTCCGGTGCTGGATTAAGATCTTCGGGGGCCCCTAGTTGAAATGTTCCCCCCCCCCCTCACCCCCTTTTTTGCAAACTATCTTTGAATTTCATATCCATCCCTTTGAATTTAAATCAACCGTTTGCTAAGTATGACGACTGACAAATAAAACGTATTTAAGCTTAAAATGTTTGCCTGTATAGCTTTTTTGGTATTTGTTTTTCTCAAAAATTTCAATCATTCAATGGAAAGAAAACGTATTAATTTCAAAGTCACTTTACTTTTAATTTTTTTATTTATTTTTTTTTAAATTGGTTCACTAGCCAACTTAATGCTTCACTTCTGATATTTCACAAATCTGGCGCCACATTTTTATTCTTTACAACAAACAATTTTTAAAAAGCGCAATATTATCCAAGAGGCACTCCAACATATAATTTAACACTAACACTGATCATCGGCACATGAATAAACCAATAAAAATATTAATTTTTTTAAAATTATATAATTGTTTAAAAAATCTTCTCAATAAGTTAAATAAGCCTATGAGGAACATTTTCAAGATATATGGGCGGTCAACATTTCCCAAGATGTCGTAATCAGAGCCATCGCGTGACTTTTGGAGACCCATGCCACTCTTCAATTTTGTGCCCGCTGCATTCCACGTTGATAGTTTAATGATTAATATTTATTTTTTTAAATAATATCACAAATTTGGAAGCTTAAAATATCCCGTTGCAGGGCCCACGTGGCGGCACTGGTATAGACTAAATCATTGGCCATTATGTATCTGTTACCAGTAGGCCTATATGAAATAAATATTTCAACTTTTCAAGTTATTTATTTTAATTAACTCTACTTTTAAAATTTTTAGTCACGTTTTATATCTAAAATTGTTGCATTGTGAGTTACATTTTATGTGCTAAGCTGATTTATTGCCAATGGATTCAACTTTTTTTTATCATGCTCTTTTTAAAAAAAAATTAAATCGCAACGGACTCGTTCGTTTTTGTGTTATTTGACTCTTTACCAGCTTTCCCATGCCCATTCACTCACATATATTGGACTTTTAAAAACAAATTTGTTAATTCGAAAGTGTCAAGTACTTGTGGGGGGGGGGGGTGGGGGGGCTAAGATTTGTGTTATATATGACAGGGGGGTGGGGGTATTTTCTTCTTCAAAATAAAAAATAGTGTTACGTACGGTAGACTTACTTTACTTTATAGCCTACTTTGTCTTTTTATGGACGGTAGGCCTACCTCTATTAAAACTAGCCGTCCTGTCCTAGGCTAGGAAAAGTTTAGGGCGTGTCTTGTTTCCACTTAATTCTAAAGATTGTTATTTAAACAGACACATTTTATTATAATTGCTACATTTGTTTGTGTTAGCTTCTATAAAATATTGCAGTGCGAGTCTCTCATCTCCTTCTCTAGCTTCGCTGGGTCTATCTACTAGTGGTTTACTGGTTACTCACTTAAAACTAAACCAATCAATAAATTCATAAACCGGAAGTTCCATTTTTTGATGTCTACTTTAGTGAACTTATGTAGTATGTACTGATATAATTCCTCGAAGTTACCGTGCTTTTAAATTTTATGACTTACTTGACTTAGTAAACGACAAAGTTACAAAGACAAAGGTACTGTTTGAGTTTCATACAGTCCTACAGCTCTTAATTATTTTATTTTCCTATTTGTTTAAGCGGACTATAATTAACAATTAATTATCCATCAATTATTAAATCTAGTATAATTATAAATTAATAAATAGTATAATTAACACCAATCAACTTTTATTACGAAACTTTATTATTTAACTATTTCAGACCCGGGTATCAGAATTGAGAGGTTGGGATTTAAAAAAAAGATAAAAAATATTATTGTTGGTTTTGTAAGGCGAAATTTGGTATCAAATGAAAGATAATTGAATGTACTATATTTGTAAACTTACTTCTTAACTTAGTCTAAGAGTCTAACAAAGTCTAAGTTTTACTTAAACTTAAATAAACTACCACAAGGGATGAAATTGATGAAATACTGACTGACATACGAATTTGATTTTGAGAAATTATCAGAAATAAAATTAAAAAATAAGTTTAAGGCATAATTTACCTAATAACTTACTAATACTAATAAGTTTGTTTGAAATTAAATGATGAATGAAAATTTGTTCCAATGAAAGTTTGTTCAAAATGAAATCATTGTGAGTTGTGAAAAAAACCCAAAAATTGTAATAAATATTATTTTTAAAAGTTTACATGTACCCCATGCTATTATTATTAATATTATTACGTACTCAACCTTCCCCTTAATTTTTTTATATTTAAAAATATGGCCAGCACTACATCGGTGGTGTAGTCTACCTAGCAAATCCGTGAGTTTTGGCCTGCATACACTGCAGCTAAATTGCCAAAATTGAGGTCTCTGCCAGTCTTAGGCCAGACCAGTGGAGAGTGGCCAGGGTTAATGCCACCCGGTGTGGGTCAAGCTGTTTGCCGCCCTCTTCCATCAAAAAATCTCCAGGCAGCCGTAAAAGGGGGGGGGGGGTGGTGGTGTTGCGCCTCTGCACCTCCCTATTTCTACACCGCTATCTGGGCCAGACCTGTACTTGTAAAATTAAATGGCATTCCTGTAATATACTTTTTGGTACGATTAATATGTACCGGTATTTATTGAATTTAAAAAAAAATTTTTGGAGGAGGATAAGGAGGAAGAGATCTTTGGTGACTTAATACAAACAATTTTATAAACATTACTGTAAAGGTTCTGTATGACCTTTGACAATCATACTGTTAAAAAGATTATTTGGCCTATTATCATACATTATGCAATACTCTTACTGGTATTATATGTTTGGTCCCTGGTGTTCCCAAACTTTTAAGTTTGGCAGACAGGTGGACACAATTTGAAATTGCATTAGGGACTTGTGCCAGATTTATTAATTACATTTTCTTTTTAATCGGCCATAAATATTCATGTTGTGCAGACCGGCAACATAAGGCTAAGGCTTGTGGACTAGCACCAGTCCATGGACCACCATTTGAGAAACACTGCTTTAGCCTACAGATTAATGACATAACTATACTCTCAGTATTGTAGCCTACTGTTGAATGACAATACTATACTCTTGATGCTGTAGTGTACTGATGAATGACATTAATATACTCTTAGCTCTTGGTGCTGCAGCTGACTGATGAATAACAATACTATTACTCTTGGTGCTATAGTTTTCTTATGAATGACACTCAAATAGATTACGTACAATTCCTTATCTTCTACAGAAATTTCATAATTGTTCTGTAGTTATTATACCAGAGCCGTCACATGACATTTGGAGGCACCCTCTCGCCTGCCACATAAAAATACTTTCTTTGTTCGTGTCACTTCACAACATAGAGCCCCCTTAAATTTTCTAGGGCAGGCGCTGGGTTGCAGTGTCAATGTGATGGCTTTAATGGTACATGTTACATACCGGTAGATGTAATTGTATGCTCTTTCTTTTGTTTTATCATTTCTTTTATTTTAAGAAATTTAAAATTATTTTCTACTTTTAATGTTTTAAATTATATATACCGGTATAGAAAACCTTTTTTTAACCCAAGGTCTAAGTGCATTTTTCTATAGTGTCAAGCCATTTTGCGCATTTTCATCTGCTTGTCAAAAAGGACAAGACCTTTCATACTGAATGAATTCATAGACCCTTACAAGTATACATTTTCTGAAAGTGAATTGGACAAGGTATCTTATGTTATGAAAAGCCTTAGTTTTTATAATATATACGTTGATATTGACCTTGACAGACAGTGAGTAAAATTTTCTACTCAACATTCAACCCAATTCCATAACTTGTTCAAACTATCATAAAATTAAAGTTTTTTGAGACACTAGAACCAATATTCTGGCAGAAAATGTCAAGTTATAGGTACTTATATAAAAAATTGTAATTTTGGTGAATTTCTTTCATTGACTATCTTCAAATTTCTGTCATACAAAGTACAAGGGAGAAAGCACAAAAGGAGTTTTAAAAATTCTTTTTTAATTGATTTGAAGTTATTCAATCCATTTTTTATTAACTAATACGCCAGAACTTACACAAACATGAATGTATGTGAATCTCTTCAAGGTAAGTCTTTGGAATCCAATCTTTGTCTTTTCTCATCAATTTCCACCTATTTTCCAAATGAATTTGTCTGTAACATTTAGTAACAATACCTGTAAGTTAAGCTTAAGGGTAAAATTGTAAATATCTGACTCTTATGTCGCCATCACAGTTAGAACTAATACGGTCATTACTAGGACATGGAATATCTCTGAAATCATTGCTTTCATTTTAATCCATTTGAAATAATTCCAATAAAGAAAGTCTGTTTTGATTTTGCAATCTAGAGCGGGACATAATGGCAGTAAAAAAAATTTTGCAAATTTTAAACCCAATTAATCACAAAACATGCCTTGAAGGAAACATGTTAACACACAAATAGAGAGGGAAATATGACTGATTTTCTCTTAAACTTAAACAATATACACTAAATCATTCGCATTTTAAATGATGATTTAGCTAACGGCCAGCCGTAAAACCACAGAAAGGGGTCCGTTATGGCAGTAATAGTATAGGGTTTAAAAAAATAGATTTTTTTAGATTTAAAAAAAGTCCTTGTCATTTCCATTTTGATTGATGAAGTTGGGGTGGGAGTGTGGAAATCGAGGGTGAAAATGGGGGTGGGGGTCTATGGTCTGGGAAGGTGCATACCATCACAAAAAAGAGTTCGTTTTCTACATCTAGACTACACAACACTCTAACTTTATTTTAATCTGAATGTAAAAAAAATTAAGAAGGTTCAGTGAAGAAATTAATATTGTCTCATTGACTGATTGATAGTGGAATTGAAGGGGGGGGGGGTCTGCATAGGTAGTTCTTTTTTCTTTATATGGAGGGGAGACATTTTCAGCCTACTGTATAGTTTTTTTGTGGAAGGATGGGGTGGCAAAATCTTCTACTACTCTGGGGCGGCAATATCACTAACCCTGTTTATGCCACTTCCAATTGAGCCTAAGTGATTGTAGAGGGCAAACACAGCCAGTTATGTTATAATCCAAGAATAAAGATGGAAACCAAAGCCATGCTAATACATGGTATCTTTATTCCAACCCTTACTTAACTGTGTAAGACCTGGGCTCTGAAGAAAACTCTTGAGAAAAAACTCTTCACCTGTGAAATGAGATGCATAAGACGAGCAGCTGATAAAATGAGACGGGACCACATTTTGAACCAAGAAATAAGATGAATGTTTTGTTTCATACCAATTAGTCCAGCAGCAAATTGATTGGTTTGGCCCTGTATATTGCTATTGTTGTCATCATTGAATTGTTAGTCTTACCAGCTTAGATGGGCTCAACTGAAATTTTTGTCTTGGTTATTACTATTACATTATTGAAAACCTAAATATAATTCATTGTATGTGGCTTTTGTGCACTGATTAATTATTTATAGATTCAGAAAATATAATATTTTTCTATCACTATGTCATACTGTCTATTTTATAATTTAGACATTTCTGTACTTCATCTTACAAATAAAAACGTAATTATAATAATATGGGGGGAAATAGATTTTTTATCAGGATATCCATTTAAACCACAAGATTCTGGATGTAAAGGAAAGAATGGTGCTGATGATTAAATTGATAAATAGAATTCATTTTTAAAGTGATTTCTTCTCTCACAAAAAAATTCCTTTTTCTCAAACTTAGCTGAATATATTTATTTCCTATAAATAAAATACCATCTTTAAAATCTCATCACCGTTTTATTTTATTTTCTGTATTTTTACATACTTATTTTTACAGTGACATCATGAAGAAATCTTCTGAAGCAGAAAATGCAGTAAATTTGTTAGCTTTGTTTTAGAAGACAATGTGCTTTTCATTTTAATCGTCAACACTTGTTTCCCCCAGTAAAACTTATATGACATACTGAGATGTCTCGCTTTGATGTTAGCAAATTTTGGCCGGTGCCTGATGATGAGTTCATCTGTGGGATTTGTATGAATGTTTTGGACAAGCCCCTGGAGACACCATGCCGTCACGTTTTCTGTGCTGAATGCATCCATAAAGCATTAATGGAACAAAAGAAATGTCCTCTCTGTCGTAAAAAGTGTACTAAATCAAATTTAAAGGAGGTACTTCCACTCGTCCAGAATCTCATCAATAAACTTAAAATGAAATGCTCTAATTTACACAATGGCTGTCTTGACTTTATTCAAATGGAACGTAAGTCTTTCGAATATTGTTATTTGTTAATTATTATCACAATATATATGGCTATAATAATAAATTAAATTATTTTCAAGTTGACTAATGACTATAAATTCAAAATTTACAAAAGCAAAATTAAGATTAGACATAGAATCTTGTACTTTTTAAACATGGAGTTAGAATGGTTTTTTATCATGAAGCTAAAATGTTGCTATAAATATGATGTCATTTAGAGTTGTTTTTCTTCTGTGCTTACAAAAAAAACACTACCCACATATGATATAACGCTATATTATTTTGCCGGATTGAGAAACAATTTTTTTAAATAGTGTAACTTCGTACCATGAGAGATTAATATTTGCTCTATGAACTTATGCAAAATAATAGCAAACTGTCTATTCTTTCCAAAACATAAACAGTAAGAGCAAACTAATGCCTAATAAAATTTTTTTTTTTTTTTTTTTGCAGACTATTTTGATCATCTACAAGTATGTAAATACTCCATGGTCCGGTGTCGATATAAAGATTGCAATCAGCAGTTACTCAAGAGAGACTTAGAGGAACATGAAACAAATCTTTGTTCCCACAGGGAATTTTTGTGCAATAAAGGTTGTGGAATGTCAATCCCAAAGCCTCAATTGGACAGCCATGTTTGTATTGATGCATTACTATTAAAAGTTAAAGGTAAGGATTTTGAAATCCATTGAAATTTTGTATGATCTTATGTATAGCACTGAGTCATGACAATGCAACTTACTCATGAAGTGACATCTCGGATTTTTTGAGACCCTGAAGAGTACCACTGAAGGAAATCACCTAATTTACAATAGTAATAATAATAATACAAAATCCCTAAGAAGCCCACAATGCTCCAGCACGAGTAATTAAAGATCAAAGCAATATTAGTATTACAAAAGATCTTTATAACAATTTCAATTAAAAAAAAAATATATGTCTGGAACTCTGAATAAATACATACTGAACCAGATTTAGACTAAATAAAAATTAAAAATTTTCAGAACCAAGCAGGTTTCAAAAGTAAATTATTAATATGCAACAAAACACATGACTGTTGGATTATTTGCATTATTGTAAACAAGAAAAGTGTGTCTTGTACTATCAGTGTAAACACATGCTGTAAACAGAAATAAAGAAGAATACACATGACAGTACCACCACATGACAGTACCACCACATGACAGTACCACCACATGACAGTACCACCACATGACAGTACCACCACATGACAGTACCACCACATGACAGTACCACCACATGACAGTATTACAGTACCACCACATGACAGTATGACAGTACCACCACATGACAGTACCACCACATGACAGCATGACAGTACCACCACATGACAGTATGACAGTACCACCACATGACAGTACCACCACATGAAAGTATGACAGTACCACCACATGACAGTATGACGGTACAACCACATGACAGTATAACAGTACCACCACATGACAGTATGACAGTACCACCTCATGACAGTATGGCTGTACCACCACATGACAGCATGACAGTACCACCACATGACAGTGTGGCTGTACCACCACATGAAAGCATGACAGTACCACCACATGAAAGCACGACAGTACCACCAAATGACAGTATGGCTGTACCACCACATGAAAGCATGACAGTACCACCACATGACAGTATGACAGTACCACCATTTGACAGTACCACCAAATGACAGTATGGCTGTACCACCACATGAAAGCATGACAGTACCACCACATGACAGTATGGCTGTACCACCACATGACAGTATCACCACATTACAGTATGGCTGTACCACCACATGAAAGTATGACAGTACCACCACATGACATTGAAAGGTTACTGTCATGGAAGTGCACATGAACATGTTTTTATTATTATGATCTTAAATGTTATGAGAGGCGACCGCATTCACTTTAAATCATATTGTGTTATGATTCTCACTTCGTGTAAAATTTTATCTGATTCCGGATTTTCTCTTCTCAGGCCTCTTGAACTTATGGATTTTAGACGTCTTGTCACTTAAAACGTTTTTGAAATAATTAAGAGTTAATCACTCCTCTAATTTTTATTGTCTTTGCAGATCTTCAAGAGGAAAACATCAAACTGCAGAAAATCTTAGATGAGACAAAATCAAAAGTCTCTGATGACAAAAGTTCAGCAGACCCAAGACATCGGAACAGGCGACGTTTTCTAGAAAGTGATTATAGCTCCAGTGACTCAGATTCATTAGTTTCTGATACAGATTCCTCATCTGTTAATAGCCGAAGGCCTGCTAACAGCTCTTCACGTCTTTGGAATTCTGATTCTTTAAGCTCCCTAAGCTCGACATTCAACATCGGTGATTCTAATAGTGCCATTGAACTTGATTCTAGCGTGACCAGTGAAACTGATGAGAGAGCTGTTGATGAAAACATAATTTCTTATTTTGATCAGGTTGAGGAACAGTTAGCAAGGCCCACAGAGGATGAGGAGTCGAATGAGATCAATTCTTCACCTCTCCCTATCCATCAAGCTTTTGATAACTTATTGAATGGAAACTCACCTGATTTAGAGGCAACAAACAAGGCGTCGGGTTCTGTAGATAATGATAACCCTGGATCTTCCCTTAACTTGACTTCAAAACATGTCGATACACTTCCATGCAATTCAGCGCCCCCAAAAGAGGCTACCTGCAATAATGTGGTAAGTCCAGAAAAAAGACCCCATGACAATGACACTAGTGCACAATACAAGAAGACGAAGCAAGCGAAGCTGGCTACTATTTATCTTAGAATCGATGCAGGAAGGGCAGGAGTTTGTTCAGTGAGGGCAACCACATCAGCCACTGATTCTCTTAATAAACATGAAGCCACCACGACACAAAAAAAGCACCACATGGGACACAAGAAATCAAAAGGAGATACGCCTGCCTCCGTGGAAGCATCATGTTCTAGGGAGCACTCATCTCTGCCTGAGAGCACCACCAACAACACTGAGGGCACCACCAACAGCTCTGTGGAACCACACAGGTCAGTGGAACCTTGCTTAACAGAAGAGCTTGACCATCAACCTCACAGCAGCAATGAAGAAAACAAGGAAGAGCTTACTCAGCAACAGGTAACAGAGGACTCAGAAACAGGGCCGGGTCATGTTGATGATTTTGTTAATTCTCATACAATGGGCCCACTTACTCGTAGATCAGCCAGGTTGCAGAGCAGACAGCGGGTTGAGGAGGAAAATCTCATCCCTTATGTACGAGTCCCCCCATCTGCAGCCTACCTACTGAGCAAATATGGTGATGATGACTCAAGTGATGATACATCCTGGTCACCATCAACAGATGATGTTTGATTGGGAGATAAGCTCTCTATATTCTTCAGTCCATTTTTTATACTTACTTTTTATTAGTTAATCACACTAATGTGTGGCATGAATGATTCTTTGGTTAAGATAGAATTAGAAGCTCTGATCCACAGAAATAAAGACAATTTTACTACTTTTTAGAATAATAATTAAAAAGGAAATTGGTGAGATCCCAACTGGGTTGGTTTGAACATTTGTTCACACAATTTTGAGCAAACAATTGACTAAATGGACTAATTAAATGTTATTTTGGAAGTATCTATTATAATCTTTATTTATACATTTGCATTCCAATTTAAATGAATGCAATCTTAATATTATGACCAGGTAACTTTGAATAGACACCATAGGGCATTTGCTTTAAAAATTTGAGATCACTATATCACAGACAAGCTTTAGTCCAAGTGTATTCAGTCTCAAATAATTATACTTGGTTGAGTTTTTTTTGGACAAGTTTCAATTATTTTTTAAAATTCTTAATATAACTATATTTGCATTTTGACTGATTCAATTGCTTTGTACTATTAACTATTAAAGCAGATAATGCTACACATCTTGACTCTAGATCTTATTTATTCCTAATTTTTTAGCTTTGATTGGGTTACATCACTGCATCAAAGTGTTTATCAATGGGCCATTGTGTTTGCTTTTGTTATTTGTTTCTTCTTTGTTTTGATTTGAATGCATTGAATTTGATCCACTATTGAACAATAGTAGTATGATTTTTTGTTTTTATTAGTTTGTACCAGGAGCTAATGGGGAACATTGTACAAACTAAAAGTAGCTGTCATTATGTTGGACATATCCACCTTCAGTGTACTAACTGAATTTGCTCTTTGGTTTTTTAAATATTTTCCTTTAAGAATCATCATCATCAGGTCCCGTAGTCCTTCGACCGTTGGGGCGCCACAGATGACATGTACACTATTCTTCTCCATTCCTCTCGGTCTTCTGCCCTACGCATAGCATCGCCTAGTTGTAATCCCGTCCATTCTTTGATATTATCTTCCCATCATTTTCTTTGTCTTCCTCTTCTCCCTCCTCTAGTAGTGCCCTGCAAGATCTCTTTGGCGAGCCCTTGTTTTCTGGTCACGTGGCCATACCACTCAAGTTTGCGCTTTTTAACAGACTTCAGGAGGTCATCGTATTGCCCAATTGCCTGACGAATCCTTTCTTTTATTTGCTCATTGGTGATGTGGTCTCTATAGCAGATGCCAAGAATGCCTCTGTAACATCTCATCTCCATCACCTTTAATTTCCTTTCAATTTCTGCTGTTAATGTCCAGGACTCACGGGCATATAAGAAAATGGAGAGGATTAATGAGCGCATCAGCCTGATTTTGGTGCTGGGGGCCATATTTTTGTCGTTCCATATTTTCTTGAGCCTCTTTAGTGCTGTCGTGGTCTGCGCAATGCTGGCCATTAATTCGGGCCTGGAGCCTTGTTCCGATACTATTGCTCCGAGGTACTTGAAGCTGCCAACTGTCTCTAATCTTTCCTCCCCGACCTTAATTTCAGTGGTGATGCCATTAGTGCTATTCGTCATCATTTTTTAAGAATAAAAAGAACAAGAATGAGGTTAATAAATTAAAAAGAAACAGCATTTTCAGCCCAGCTGATCATGCCACTTTGCTTGACCTAAGCAATTGACTCGGATGCTTTGACTTAGACTGGCCTTGATCCAATGAGATTTTTGAGACAGAATTTTATGTACAGGTATATGTTGTTAACAATAACATGGACATGATTTTGATCCTGATATTGTAAGAATTTTTCTAAAACTTTATCAACTTGTTAGCCATTGTTATTTAAAAATAAATTAAATTTGAAGATTTGATAAAACTTTCAATTTGCTTTCCTTTTTTTATTTTTTAAAATCATTTTTTTTCTGCTGTCAACATTACAATTTCTACAAGCACTATGTAATGCCACGGGTCAAAATTTATTCTGGTATGTCAGTATTATATATAATAAAACACTAGTTTATATCGTAATATTAGAACAGAAAAAAATTAGTTTACACCAGGTATCTGAATATTTTCATAGGAAGATTAGTTTCATATAAATAAATTCTCATGGTAGTCAAAGGACACCAACAATGGCATTACCCAGGCACTAGGTAAATCATGAAATCAATTTATACATTTTCTAGTCAAATTTAGGATACGCCAAGCATCATGTATTGATTTTGTTACTTTAATATTTTTTTACATCTACAAAATTTTAAACAACATAAAAGTAACAGAGAACAGTTCTTGTTCCCAGATCAATATTAGGGGAGCACACTCCTCATCAGTATGGCGCTACAACTCATGTAGTAGGACTGGCTGGCTGTGTGTCAAAATGTGTCATTACCAAAATTGTTGATTGGAGTTCAATCTCCAGCAAAAAATGATGAACCTTTGACGGCAACCCATCTATGTGAATACAAACTATGAATTCAAACCCAGAGTCCTGTAGGCGATAATAAGGGGAAGAGACTGCGATCAGGTTAGAAAAAATGGAAATGAGCGAAACAAAGTGTGGGAAACACCTGAAAAAAAGATCGCAACAAACCAACGAACGCATTGGCAAAGAAGCCTTTATCGGCAAACAAACAACAGTAACAATTAAATAAAAATAACACTTAGCTGTAATGTAGTATCCGTGAGGACAGCAAGAGGAATATAGCAGAACATAAGTAGGTGAGAGATTAAAATTAAATACAGGCAAAATGGGACAGAAGAGAGGAAAAGTAAGTCAAGCGTGATTGGGTGTAACGAGGAGGGGCGGAGAAAAGGTTTAACAGGTGAATGAGAACATGAGTCCATAAGTCTGGATCAGCTTGATACTCAGTGCTTTGCTTATCCCGGGAAAATGGTGCAAATATCACTCTCATCCCCGGAAATCCCGGGATAACAACAACAACAAAAATTAATCATTATACATTTAATTTAACTAAAAAGATTTAGTTTTTATAACTGTTTAATTATTATAGTATAAATAATATATACTTTTTGACGATGAATTTATTTTCCTCTTAGTCTTAAGATAGTTAAAACTTAAATAACCTTAAACTTAAAATACTTTAATTTCATCTTTTTTATTATTATTTTTATCTAAATTCAATAGTTTTAATGTATTATTTTTTTCTTTCAAAACCGATAATTTCATTAAATAGTTTCAAAAATGTATTACGTTATTAAAAAAATCGGCATTCCATTGGGGGGGGGGGGGGGGGGGGGACCGAGAAAAGAAACTATATAATATCATGTTAAAATTCACGATTTTTCCGTTTTCACGGGAAATAAAAATCAAAACACGAGAGTAACAGATTTTTGGAGCCTGTTTTAGCTCTTCTATTAATGAAAATTGATAAGGTTATGGGGAAAAAAACCAAAGTGTACAATTCTGGAATATTAAGTTAAACCCATTTCTGATCTCTCAGACGGTTTATGGTTAGTTAGTCAAAATAAGGGATTACCCTTTAGGTAATTCTTTTTCTATTTAATATTGGTAATAATAATAACACTAACGTATTGACAGGATTTTATTACTATAATATTATGGTTTCTCCGTGGAGAGTGCACTCGTGCAAATAAATAATCACAAATTATATTGACAAATACTTATTATTATTCAGATACTGAGATTGAGATAGACTGATACTAGACATGACATGAATGATGACTAATGACATGAATATGATATCACTCGATTTTCGATGGCGATTGATACAAATTAAATGACCATTCGTCTTCTTCAGATTCGGGATAATCTAAATTTTATATGACTTATGTGACATGACATTATCATCATACTCATTCTTGAGATACTTGATTGACTTGAACTTGAGTTGAGTATGCACAGCAGGGCTACACTCTTTTTTACAAATTTACACTGACACTACAAGTGTTGCATGCAAGTAACTTTCACAAAACAGCAGACTAGTAGTATTAATTATTATGATATAATTTCTTATATAGTTAATATACAGTTGGCCTAATAATTTTATAATATTATAGTAGTTCAAAGTAGGCCTATTGCCTATAAAGCGAGCATTGCGATGGGAGGTGGAAGGGGGGGGGCTGAAGATGGGCAACCTTTTTTCATGCAAAATATGCGTAGGCCATATTTATATTTTGTTTATATATTGTTTTAGTTTTAGGCAGTAGGAATTGAAGAACTGGGAACTGCCTATGGGGCCATCCATAAATGACATCACACAATTTTTGCCGATTTTTGACCCCCCTCCCCCCATCATCACAAATCATCACAAAAAGTTAGACCCCCCCTAAAATATAACTTCACAAATCTCTACACCACCCCCCCCCCCCCATCTATAAAAAGTCCTTGTGTCCACTATTGTCCTTTACAAACCCTTTAGAGAGTCACCTCCCATGGATATCAAATTACAGCACCTGTGTAAAAAACACTTCACTAGAACAGTGGTTCTTATCCAGTGGTAAAATTACCTCCCCAGCACTGAGCCTCAGTCTGAGGTGTGGTAGACCAGAAAAGTGCATTCAGTGGAGTAGTTAGAGGGGTGCAGACCGCACGGGGGTAAAACCATCTCAGGGGGTGACATCAAATTGAAAAATTGCGTATTTCCAGAGTACACACTGCTCGGTCTAACCGAAATCCACAAAAGGATTACAGATGATGCGTACATTTTCCACCCATGTAATCAATAAAAATGCGTTTTTAATTAAAAGTTCAAAGTTGATGCGTCAGCAATTAGGTTACCTTATTATTAAGTCAGAAACACGTAGTTTTGACCATGTTTCAACGCTGAATGGAGTGTTCGTTAACTTTTGTAAGTGACATTAATCTATGCCGGTATTCATCTAAATTCTGAGAAATAAAACTATCCTTTGATAACAATGAGTGATTCTAAGTACATGTCACAGTTCTTAAATACAATTACCCCAAGGCCTTCAATTAATTTTTTTTGTTCTTGTAGTTGTTATACTGTGGACTAAGTTTAACAAGAAGAATTACATTGTGGAAAGGGTGTGTGTGTGTGGGGGGGGCTGACACTATGAGCTTACCGGACCATGTGACACCAACCCTAGCTACGCCACTGATTGTAATTGCTGCAATTGCTAACTGTTGCTGCTTTCTTTTTAATTAGTTTGTGTGCATTTTGATTACAGCAGTAAATGTTTTTCTTGTGAATTTTGTCGGCGCATTGCTTTTAATGGTAATTTTTTCCATTGTCTATAAAGTTAATTAAAGAAATAAAACCAAGATAACTAAATTGTTTAATTATTGTTAATTTTATTACAATATAACTTATACGTTGGGGTGTGTGTTTTAAACAGAGTGGGCCTGTAGCCCTGTAAAAAATGTTAAGAATCCCTGCCCTAGAGCATTTACTAAGATACCACCACCTCTCTCCCCCACCCTGTCACTGTCAACCATTTGTTATCCTTCCACCCCACTTCCTGTGGTTGCTGTGGAATGGGAATTCTATGACTCCAGTGTTGGTCTTTAGCCATAAATTCTCACAGATGTCATTGCAACTACACCCAGAGTTTCCTCCTATTTGGCGTCTTGTAATATGATCCGAGTCTGCTTGGACCTCCCATACCTGCACTGATTCTCTCAGTGATAGCAGGTTAAAAATAAAATGATGGTTGTTGTATAAATGAATATGTTAAAAATGTCTGTAATTTAGCGTTATTAAGTGCATTTATTTACTACAATATTCTACTTTTCATGTGACGTCACATTGCTTGAGGGTCCCCCCCTCCCCCTCGCCACACATCGTCACAAAAATCGGACCCCCCTCCCCTCCCTAGAAGCGTGACATCATTTATGGATGGCCCCATACTTATACATGCCAATGTTGAAAATTTATCATAATCATAGGCTATTATATATTTATATAATATATGGCTTTAGTTTGGGTTTAGTATAAGTATAGTTACAATCTCTATTAACCTATTACTATAAATTAAATTAATATTGTTCTTTGCTGAATTTTATTTTGGCCTATAAAACTATAGTATTTACTAGTTGTATTTAGTAATTTTAACATTTAGTAATTAGGTCAAGTCTGGCATTTGCCACAAGTGACAAACAAAGTAAGCTACAAAACTTTGGACATTAAACTTGGAAATGCTGGAAAAGAGACAGTGATTTTGGAGAAATGTTATTCAGTTCTGGAGGAATTAATTGTAAATTTTTCTATTATATTAGCCTTAGGTTATCAATATATATGAAGCATATTCAGAATATTCATATATGAAGTGCTCATTGTTAGTGGTAAGTAATTTTAATGCATATTTTGTTGACTTTTAAACAAATACATTTTTTTCTAAAAATTAAACTAGACTGCTTAAAACTATGTCGGGATCTGGAAAACAGCCAGCCAAAAATGAGGAAAATTTTAGTAAAGTCAAAGAAAAGATGCAGAAATTCTTTGGATTTGGAAAAACTTCTGCACCACATACTGTTCCCAAAGCCTCTGCAAGGGAAGTGGTTTTTACACATGAAATTCTTAAGGTAATATTGATCGCATTACTAAAACATGATATTAGCATTTTAACAATGAACGTTGTGTTCCAAACATTTTCAATACAATTTTATAGATATTATTTTTTTGTATATATATTTTTGGTGTTTAAATAAAATGTAAATAATATAAAAATATTTTCATTCCAATGTTCTTCACCTAAAAAAGAGAGATTGTCAACACTTTTTTCTAAAGTGCTTTATTTTTTTTTGGATTGCTTCTAAAGAGTTCTACTCTTATCAGGATATCTGGGTGGAATATAAACATGTTGCAGTTGAGTGTGCTATTGTCAAAGCTCAGCATCTGTCCTGCATGTTACCTAAATTTTTAACAAGAAAAATGGGAGTTGGCAGTCCCTAAGTTATACTGTCCTGTTTATAAAACTGTTATTTTATTTTAGGTGGGCTTAGTTTGTTTTAGGTTGGCTTGTTATAATTGCCATAACATGCATTATGGTAATTGCAAAGCTTTCAGTGATTTCTTTTTTTCAGGAAATTGGACCAGAAAGCCCAGCAAATAACAGAATTCGCACCATTCGTGAACTTTGTGAAGTAGTGAAACACAAGCAGCTTGAAGATGTAATTATAAGTAAATTCTTACTAAACATAAACTCACTAATCAACATAAAAAAACTAAGCAAAACTGTTGTATGTCATTATTGTAAAAATAATTTTTAATAAATATTATAGCTTATGCTCATAAATGCAAAGTCTACATACTAAAATTACTAAAAACATAAATAAAATGCATACAATTTGCTAAAAAGGATTTCCTCAAAAATTTTTAAAAATAAATTTCATTCTTTCTTTGTGTATTACATTATAGAGACACCTGATCGTAGGTTTTTTATCTTTCTGAAAATGTTTAACTTTGAACTTAAATATGTAACTGAAATTTAGATATCGTACCTAAGACCTTACTTTAAATGGTCATTAATGACCTTTTGGATAAAGTCCACTTTTTAAGAGTGACTTAAAAAAATGAAATTTCTAACTTTCTTCAGTGGCCAAAAAGGAAGGGAATGTTTGGTTTTTTTTTCCCTCAGATAAGTTTTGCCAATATTTTATTTTCAAATTTCTTTTGCTTTATTGCATTGTATTTGAAGACTAGAGTTTAAGCTATGTACAACACAGACATTATATAGAGCAAGTTTAAAAAGATTTTACTAAAATAGAATTCAATAAAAACTGTTGTGTTTTTTTTATTCATTGAAAATAAGCAATGGTTAGTAATATTAAGTCAGCAGTTACCAGTTTGCTGTGTATTTTAAACTGTTTAACTTGATCATGGAGTCTGGCAACAGTACCGTAGGTTACACAAGAAATTCATAAATCTGTGCATATGTCTCATATTTTAACTGAAATTTATACTTAGCTATCACTATTTCTTGATTTTATACTTTCTTTAATTACTTTCTTTCTAGAATGCTGTTGAAGCTCTATGGGGTCAAATCAGTGACCTACTTAATACTCATGTTCTGCCAGAGAACCGTCAGTTGGCACTTAATTTTCTTCTTTGTTTGTTGGAAGGACAGGTGAGGGTTTACATAATATTCATCTGTTTGATGATATGAGATACCAGTAGTTTTTTTTCATAATTGTATCACAAATTACCATACCAAATTAATCTTTCATTGATACTGATACATAGTCTGCATCTATCATCATGGAGCTGTACTTTTTTTTAAAGACAGTGCAATTGGTTTGCAATTGATCTGTAACATTGTGCATCTTATTATCAGTGTGAAAAAAGTGGGCTATATTTGAAACAGATCTGCTATAGTCAACTTATTTTTAAAATCATTGCAACTTTTATGTTATTTTTCATGGAAAATTTATTAGCCATAATGACTATCCACGAAAAATAGATAATAAATTGTAATCCTTGTCAAAATCCAACTCTGATGAACTATATGGCAGTAAGCTTGGTCCTAGAGAGTGGAAAGGCCCCATATAACAGAGTAAAACCATCACATTTCTCAAGTCAAAGCTTACCTCAATCACTGTTATAAAGACTGACCAAAAGGGATTTTCTGGTTTTGGCTGAATTCAAAACCTGACTCTTTAAGTTAAAATTGACTTTTGATAGAAACCAAAGACAAAATCAAAAGCTTAATGAGGCACTCAGCCTACCTTGAAATCAAAACCAAAAGATATATAGCTAAGCATTTCCAAACTCCTTCATGCAAACATCGAAAGATGAGGATTGTTGAGTTAGGTTTAGTATGATAATACAGTCGGCCTAGTACATAATTATTTAACAAAATAACGATCTACGCAAACCTGTGTGTAGTAAACTTTATGCCTAATTTTACAAAATTGAAATAGATTTTATTAATTTTTTTTAATATTACTAAAGGTTTCATAATTCTCTTTCTTTACATTTGTTTCCATACACATAACTAATTAAGTGTGTTACTATTTTAACAGTTTATTTTATTGTCAATGACAACATTTATAAGCACAGCAATGCTGAATGTCAATGAATGAATGATTTGGATAAGCCTTGGCAATGATGAATGTCAATGAATGAATGAATTGAATAAGCCTAGGCAATGATGAATGTCAATGAATGAATGAATTGATTAAGCCTAGGCAATGATGAATGTCAATGAATGAATGAATTGAATATGCCTAGGCAATGATGAATGTCAATGAATGAATGAATTGATTAAGCTTAGGCAATGATGAATGTCAATGAATGAATGAATTGATTAAGCCTTGGCAATGATGAATGTCAATGAATGAATGAATTGAATAAGCCTAGGCAATGATGAATGTCAATGAATGAATGAATTGATTAAGCCTAGGCAATGATGAATGTCAATGAATGAATGAATTGATTAAGCCTAGGGTTCCCTAATTTTTATTTTTTTTAAATTAAAAAGAAAAATAATAATGAAACCATGCCCTTAGATATTTTTCACAATATACTATTTTCCTTTGCTTACAAAAAAATTTATGAGCATGATTAGGATATATCAAAATCAAAATGAATGTCACAAATGAATGCATTGAATAAAAATAAAATTCCAAAATTTTATTTAAAATATTTATTTAAAAATAAAATAGTAATAGAAGTATTACTATTCCCTTACTTCTTTTTATCTGCAATTTTTATTTTTAACTGTGCCTTATTTTTCAAAGTTTTGATACATAAATTATTTTATTTTCCATAATCTTGGTTTTGAAAAACCCAAATTCTGGCATTAACATGGCATTCATGGCGAACTCCAAACAATTAAGTTGTTGAACCATTTTCTATTTCTTATTTGTCTTCATTTGTCCTGTTTGCAGAGGAAGGCTCTTAGGCATTGGTTCTTCTTTAGTTATCCTGTATTTATATTTCCAGCTTCCACAAACCTTGTTCCAAAATTTCCTTCACATAGCTTGAACTCAGTCTTTCATTTATTACCTTTGGGTATGCCTAATGATAATTTTATTTTGGAAGTATTGTACGCATAGATCATCATGCAGCTGTGAGCAGCATTTGCAGAGGATTAGTCAGATATTATACTATGTCAACAAAACATGATGAATATCAGATTGCCGCCGGACAGATAGACAGAGTGACAGTCTGACTTCTGGTAGACAACCAAAAGCCTAAATCATTTTTGACAGAAATAAAAAATAAACAGAAAGCTAACTATTCTTCTGTTGCATCCTCAACTGAAATTAGGGAAAAAGTTATATGGCAACTTTCGGTGATGAAACTCAAATTCACTCTGCCCCTACACTGTTACAACAAACAAAACATGTCCTCCATTTCTCATGCATAATTGGTTTCTATACATAACTATGTCATGTTTACAAAATGTTTTCTATATATTGAATGCACCTGTTAATTTACTATACAATATATTTTCTAATAACTTTCTTTAAAATCTTAGTTGCCCTACATGACTATTGTCAGAGGACATTTCTTCAGGGTCATTGAAGGCTTAACAGAAAAATCAGATATCCATCTCAGGTAAGTAGAGATTGATCATATATCCATCATATGTAAGTAGACATCAATCAGATATCCATTACAGGTAAGTAGAGATCAATCAGATATCCATCACAACTAAGTAGACATCAATACAAGTAAGTAGAGATCAGTCAGATATATGTCACTGGTAAGAAGAGATATTGAGAAAATTAGCTTATCCTCAAGATTGATTAATATTTTTAAGTTCATGATTATGTTTGTTAAATTGTATGTACAGCGTGGTGAGCCAAGCCCTAGTAGAGATCAGTCAGATATATGTCACTGGTAAGAAGAGATGGGGTACCTATCTACTACTACTACTAATAATAATAATAACTATTTTAGTGGTTATTGTTAGCAGTTACTGGGGTAGAAAGAATGCACTGATTAAAACCTCACATGCCTCTGGGATAAACGCTCTAACCAAGCCAAAAATAACTTGCTGGAGGTTAAAGGTGTATCATAGGGCAAAACATATTATGCTGAAATTTGTTCGAAAAAATGATCAAGCAACCTGTAAAAAAAGATAATTCTATGCACATTAAATAATTCTCTTAATTCCATATTTCTAATGATTTGTTGTATGTTACAGGCTGGAGCTGTTCAAAACCCTTAGTGAATGTGGCAAAAACTTGTTGTATTTTGAAGACAAAATTGGTGAGGATAATGTAAACTATTGATTGAATTATTTTATAAATACATTTCATATTAATATTGATTTATTCGTAAGTCTTAAGGAGAGGTAATTCAGGATAAAATATGGGAACAAATATTAAAGCTTCAATTTATTTAAATCTAATATTGAAACAATTTTTTTTTCACTTGAGCACAAATATTTCCATCCATTGTTTATTTCTGTAACAGTATAAGAATGCTAAAACTTTCAGGTGGCTTCCTGCTGCACTTGATGCCTGATGTATTGAGTGCAGGCCTCGTAGTATCATTCCTACCTATCATTCTAAATGTTATCAAATACAATGCTGCCTACCTGGATGAGGATGTCATGTCAGGACTTGTACAGTGAGTTGGAAAAAAAAATGTGTGTGTTATTATATTGTGGGATTGTCAGGACTTTTGCAAAGAGTAGATTAAAAAATGTGTGTGATATTATTTTGGTTGATTTGTTCATTTAGCCACCTTGTTTATTTTACACTTCAATCAAATGTCATCTATCTTTTTATGTAATCTTATTATGTTTGTACTAGAACCAAAACCATTAGACTAGAGCAGGCCTGCACAACTCAAAATATAAGTCGGGTCGTAATACTTTATGAAAAACTTGTGCGGGCTGAACAAAAATAGGACAGCGTGGAAAGCTATCAAGAAAATAATAATTAAAAAAAATATTTCATTATTTCGTGGGCCGCAAAGGGGGTGCCCATGGGCCGTATGTTGTGCAGGCTTGGACTAGAATGTACCACTATTGTTACTTTCATAACCATTAGTTCTGGAAGCACAGGAGTTATAACTGTAAAATTACATCTCATTATGTAGTTAATGGCCGAATGTATGCTACATTTTTAAATGCCTGATTTTAAAGGCAAACTAATTTCTTAAATTTATAATTTTTGTCTTTAGCTGCTATATTTTTGGCGTTGCTAGTGTATGCATCAAATAAAATGTGATGTACTTTTTTGTTGCTAGTAATAAAATGTGATGTACTTATTTTGTTGATAGTTTAAAAAAAAATGATGTTTTAAATATTATTTACAGGCAAACTTGCATGATTCCAAACAAAACTCTTTTAGATGAAGAAATTACTGTAAGTACCATATGGCAGTTGATTCGATGTTTTTTCTAGTTCAAATCTTTAATTATAAAGATATAAATTTGTCAATCTAGTCAGATTGGCGTTAGACTACTCTAGATGAATAAGGAACAATTCCTGATTAGAAATTCTTCATTTATAACTATTTCAACTAGGAGTGATGTACATATTATTTCATTGATTCTTCTAAAAATAGGGGAAAGTATGACACATTTGACTGTAAGATTATCTTGTCTGAAATCTTTGTTAATATGGAGACTTAGGAGTGTTAGTGGGGAAAATGAGAAAACAGAATTTTAACATTGTTCTGTTTTTTTAAATATTGCTGTTGCATTTTCCATATTATGCTAAGGGTGCAATATTCATATTTTAATGGACTATTATCTCAGTGTGCACAAGAAATCTTGCAAGCTTTTAATTACTACATGAGTATTGGTTAAATGACTAAATGAGTCTTGGTTAAATGACTACATGAGTCTTGGTTAAATGACTAAATAAGTCTTGGTTAAATGACTAAATGAGTCTTGGTTAAATGACTACATGAGTCTTGGTTAAATGACTCCATGAGTCTTGGTTAAATGACTAAATGAGTCTTGGTTAAATGACTACATGAGTCTTGGTTAAATGACTCCATGAGTCTTGGTTAAATGACTAAATAAGTCTTGGTTAAATGACTACATGAGTCTTGGTTAAATGACTACATGAGTCTTGGTTAAATGACTCCATGAGTCTTGGTTAAATGACTAAATGAGTCTTGGTTAAATGACTACATGAGTCTTGGTTAAATGACTAAATAAGTCTTGGTTAAATGACTAAATGAGTCTTGGTTAAATGACTACATGAGTCTTGGTTAAATGACTCCATGAGTCTTGGTTAAATGACTAAATAAGTCTTGGTTAAATGACTACACAAGTCTTGGTTAAATGACTAAATGAGTCTTGGTTAAACTCTCCAGAAATGTCTTCAAGTGCTGGATGCTGTCATATGTTACAGTTACCTGCCCTCTACATCTCTGTATTATTTTGTTGCTGCTCTATGCCATACTGTAGACAAAGCCCCATACAGTGAGAAATCCTGGGAAGTGAGTTTTCTCATATCACCATTGCTTACACTTGATCATATTTTTAAAATTATTGCTCTTTCATTATTTTTTGTTATCCTAAATTTAAGCCCCCGTGGGTTGTTGCTTAAAGATAAAGTAGCATTTATTAAGAAAAAGTTCAACCTTATTTGGGCTCTAAATCATTTTTGCATTCATTTTTATACCATCAAAACAAGTTTGTTTAAAAAATATTTTATTTCGTAGAGGTTCAAAAAATTTCAGTAAAAAGCTAAATCTAGTTGTCATGTTTTGTGTGTCATGTTTTGTGTGTTATATGTTGTTTCAGCTGATGAGAAAACTCCTGGGAACTTACCTAGGACACAGTGCAATATTTACCATGTGCTCAATACTACAGAACAAGTAAGAGAATCACAACGGTGGATGGTGAAAGTTTGAGATCAAAATCTCTCTTTTTATTCCTGACATGTTCATTACAGCTTATCATAATTTAGTTCAGATTTTAGGCTAAACATAACAAGGCATAATTTAATAAATGGGATAAAGTTTTTAAAAAACAATGTTCATTTAGGACTGCTATCTTGTTCACATGTATATGTTGGGATAAAGTTCCTGAACTTCCCATTTAAAAAGTTTATGTGGTCAGTTCATAATCTTTTGATTATCCCCAGTAACTGTGGATATGTGTTTTCTGTCAAATGAATATTTTATGACCCAGTAATGCTGTAGAACATATTTAACTCCATCAAGGAAACAGCCTGTTGATGTGTTACTCCTAAGAGGTGCAATTTTTTTTACTGGCATGGCCCTCTGGGGCTCCCGACGTGTGCCCACACTCAAGTACAGTCATGCTTCAATTTTGCCGTCCTTCTCACAGGTCAGAATTTATAACATTGATTACATTGCATACAGATATCGTTTAAGGTAAAAGGGCAATAAGTTAATTTCCATTGATAATAAAAAAAAATTTTCTATAGTCCAGTCTTCACAGTCTTGCAATATTCCATCTCAATGCAGGCTTTATGCCATGAAAACAACATAGTGGCCTATGAGATCGTGCTGAGTCTACAGCGATTGGTACACAAGTACGGCAAGGACCTGGAGCATGTCACCTGGAATATTATACTGGATATCTTGGAAAAACTACTCAACCAAATTGATGTAAGTTTACTTTCTCTTTTCACTTCTGAACAGAATCGACAGCATGTCCTCATAAGTTGTTCCTATGAACTGAGTTTATTTTTCAAGCTCCTTTTAGTCAAGCGGTCGGCAACCCGCAGTGTCAGAGCTCTATGCGGCTCTTTGAAAGAATAGATGAAGCTCTTTTTTTTAGTAATCTATAATGAAATTTAATTAATCCGCTTCCGCCTGCGTCTTCAAAAGTATTTTCTTATCATTTATAATATACACAATGGCGCCTCGATCACTGTTTTAACCCATTCAAGGTATTTGCTAATTACAAAATGTGGTAAACTTTGCTCACAAATCTGTCAAGACACTATGCCTATTTTAACTTACAACTGGGCATTTATAAAACTCTTTGTCTTTTACGAAAGATCAGTGTTATTGTAAAAATAAAAATTTCTGCTATCTCTTACAATACATCTCAACACTGAATATGTTTGTTCTTTAACTATCAGCTAATATTAGGTGCTTTAAAGTGTGCTGTCAGAAAACATGTAACTCCTTTATGTTTCTTGTGACTATTTGTTGTTCAGAAATGTGACTTTGACAAAAAGGTGGCTACAGAAACCCATCAAGTGATAACAACTATTGAAACCCTCAACACTTCAAGACAGTTCTTTGGGCCCACTGCCCGTCTTTTTAAAATTGTGGAGATGTGTGCAAGCAAGCGACCAGTTAGTTATTTATGATAATTTTATTATTGTGTCTTTAGTGAACAGTGGTGGTGCAGATTTGTAAATATATTAAGCTTTAACATTTTTCTCTATTTTTGACTTAGTTTCTCAACCCATGCTGCTTTTGTGTAAATTTGCTAACATTACATCTTCTTCACTGTATTCAGCATTATCTTATTCTATTAATTTTGACTACAACTGTGTTTTGTCCACAGACCAGCTCAGTGTGTGCTCTCATTGACTATTATCACGCCCACTTCATTCATCCAGGTCAAGAAAATTGGATAGAAACCCTACACGGTTTAATGGAGAAATATTTTAAGTGAGTCATGCAGGAAATACCTCTTAAAAAATGACAACAAAAATAATTTAACTGGTTTAATCCAATCCAAGGGGTCATACCAACTTATTCTCAAAGGAAATTTTGTGTGCTTCTCATTTAGACAATCCATTTCCTTGCATAGACTCTATTGAGTCCAACATGTTAATTTTAGTGAACGCCAAAACAAATTATTTTGTAAAATATAAATAATCTCTAGATCATAATGTTTATTATTGAGGCATTATTTCATATTTTATTTGTTGATATCATTAAAAGAGGCCAAACAAGAACCGAAGTGAGGAAAAAAGCCCTGGATGTTTTGTCTCTTGTTCTCAGCATCAATACACATGTCTACGAGGTACATGAGATTTTTTAGATTTTATTTAATTTTTAAAAAATATATATTTTCAAAATTTGTTATCTAGTCATCAAAGCTGATAATGGATACAAGTAAATTGAAAATATTTTTTTTACACAATATTAAATGTTACTTGTATTTGAAATGTCACTTTTTTTCCAATAATTTGAAGGCTGTTTAGATTGACCTTGTTCTCTTGCTGATTTTCACATCAAAGAATACAGGACTAAATTTGCATCATTTTGTCTTGTCTTTTAATTTTCTAGAAAGAGCTGATAGACTATGTTGTGATTCCCCACTTCATGCGAATAGATTCTGACCCAGACGCTGAGGTTCGCTGTAAGGCAGTGGAACTCCTGATTGGGCTTTGTGAGGACTGTCACTCTAATGAATTCTTTGAATTGATTTTGATTGTTGAGGAGGTTAGTGGATAAAAACGGCAACAGCAAAGATTGTTTTATGAGCATGTAGCGTAACTAACATTGTTCACAAAATCTGAATTAATTTTTTTTTTATTTGGATTGTTTCATTGTAATGAATGAAATTAATTTAATTCATCAGATTTCTGAAGATTTTTTAAAAATTTAAATCTGACTATTATCATCATTCCGGTCCAGTGGCCCATTGGCATGCGCCCTTCAGCCTGAAATGTTGATGAAAACCCGTCAAAAAAATGTTTGTTTTTGTTGTAGATTTTAAAGAAGCCTTTAGGGGGTCACATGCTAGAGTTGGAGCGCAGGGAGGAATCGGGCATGGGTCCAGATGAAGGAAACTTGAGAGACATCTACACAGGTGTCACAAAGATCATTGAGGTTTTCAAGGTATATTTGAATGTGCTCATTCGCCATAGTCGGTTGCATTGATTGATTGTCAAGTTGTTTACCATACAAATAAACGCAACACCACACATTTCTTTGTGAGGGTAAATGTTGTTTGATAAGTGTGTCAAGTAATACAAACTGAATTGCTATGTGTGTCAAGTAATACAAACTGAATTAATGTCTGTGTCAAATAATACTAATGGACTATGACAAAACAAACTAAAATGTTATAATAAAATATACAAATAAAACTATTACAAATTGGAAGGAAGAAGAAAACAACTTATTTTGTCATTGTGTAGTTTTAGTTTTTTCTCTTAATTTTTCTACACTGTTTTCTTGAAGCATTAAAAAGGCTTCTTTAATGTGTTGTCTTGTTGACCTACATGCAGATAAAACTGTACACAGCCCCTGCCACTCACTGCCAGAAACTGTATGAGGTCCTTGTGTCTCACCTGGAACAACATTACTCTCACCTGTACTTGGGTAAATCGGCTTGTGCCATACGTAAAATGGTAAGGTCAATACATTTCAATGCACTCTTTTCATTTAGTGCGTTCAAACTACTTTTGAAAACTTATGGAAAATCTTTGCATGAAATCTGTTTCAATTTCTTCAAGCGTTAATTTTAAATTAAACTAGATACAAGTTAATAATTAAAATGTCTAAAAACATGTCCGCTGCTTGGCTTGTATCTATATCCATGTTCATGTTTGTTCATTTTCAGATTTTCAACTTGCTTTTACTGTTACGGGCAGACAGTCGAACAAGGGTTGGCTTGGCAGACAGGAAGCCAGGGGAACGCCATGTCTTTAGTCCCTATGTCATGTGCCAACAAAGGTAACCATCATAAATTTATTTCTATTAAATAAATAAAGGTGGTCTGACTGGATCAGTGGCATGGGAAATCATGTAGTCTGTAAATGGAATATTCCAATGAAACGATGTTGGCCAAACTAGTGAAAGAAATGTGTACATCCTTCATCATGGAAGTAATAATAGATTTTATTTATATTTAAATCAGGGAATTAATCACACTTTCTCTCATATGATTAACTATGTTACACTACAGGACAGTAGACATGGGGTCCTTGTGTCCTTGCATTATTATTGTCTGGTAGATTGTATTAAATGTCTCTGTTAAACATCTCCCCGTGGTAAATGTCTCCCCGTGTTAAATGTCCCCCCGTGTTAAATGTCTCCCCGTATTAAATGCATTCTTTGTTCCAGTGAAGACTTGGAAGCCTTGTGGTTAAAGAGTCCGTCTGTCCCGGGGCTGCACATCACCAGTGTCAGTCAGCTGTATGCTGTCATTGAGTATGAGCACACATTCAAGCTGTTCCTGCGCTGTCTTGAAACTGTGAGTCTGTCACTCGTACAATATAAACATTATTTAAGTTTTAAATTCTTGTTTTTAAAAAAATGTTTTTGGTTGTGGCTATGGGAGCATTACTTGTTTCGGCTAGGAGGGTAACTGGTTGGCTGTAGGGGAATAATAGGTTGGGGGTATGGGCCATAATGGGGTGGGGGATAACACCATAATAGTTAGACCATAACATTTGTATGATATTCAGACAGAGACAGACGATAATATGTTGATCTCAAAGAGAAGAAAATTAATATCATTAATTGTGATTTTTATAGTTAATGGATTTTAAGTATGATGGTTAAAATACAACTGAAATTGCCAAACTTGTGTCAAGATATTTTCCTAACAATTACACGCCTGATGTTTCCAGGAGAGAGACTGGTCAGTTATACAGACTGTATTGGAAAATATGCCTCTGATTCTGGAAAATAAAACACTGGTTTTGTCTGCCGACAGGAGTTTAATTGATGCACTGTGTGGAAAGCTGTGTGCTATGGTGAGTCAACCTGATCATCAGTCCATGTCAATGTTGTTGTCAGTAGTGGTTTATTAACTTGATAGTCACAATTGAAGCATTGTTAAGCTATAGGTACATCTTCCGTATAAATTTTTTTTTACATGTATTAAAACTTATCCATACAGGTGAAAGATCGCACCGTGGAGCAGTCGAAAAAGCTGATTAATCGTCCCAACAATTTCACACGTTCAGATTTCCACAGCTTTGTGTTTCCTGTTCTGGCTTCCATGGTTACCTACCACTCCCATTTGGACAAGAGTCGTTTGGTGGGTCAAAGTGTCGTTTGATGGGTCAAATGGTCATTTAGTTGGTCGAAGGCTGGTTTGGTGGGTCCAAGGGTCGTTTGGTGGTTCATAAGGTCGTTTGGTGGGTCATAGGGTCGTTTGGTGGATCACAGGGTCATTTGGTGGGTAAAAGAAGTTTCATTACTAAACCTTTTGTCTCAGTTTTGTATAAAAGTGTACCCAGATATATGCCCTCAAAGACAACTTTAGTTTTGTGTAAAAGTGTACCCAGATATATGCCCTCAAAGACAACTTTAGTTTTGTATAAAAGTGTACCCAGATATATGCCCTCAAAGACAACTTTAGTTTTGTATAAAAGTGTACCCAGATATATGCCCTCAAAGACAACTTTAGTTTTGTATAAAAGTGTACCCAGATATATGCCCTCAAAGACAACTTTAATAATCAAAGGCTAATAATAATTTGAAGAAATTATTTGTGTCTAATTTCCAGAAAGAGCTGGTGAACTGCCTTGAGTTTGGCCTGGTATCAAAATGTGCCAAAATTTGTGTGACCACTCTGAGAATTTGTTCATTGGAAATGAAAGAGTTGATGATGAGAATGTTGCCATCAGTTCTGCTGTCTCTCTCCAAAATATCAGCTACCATCTCAATGGCCATTCCAGTACTTGCATTTTTGTCCAGTAAGATGGTCATTTTATTTTAAGAAAATATGATTCAAATCGTTCAATTTTAGCTTTATTCTAAACTTTGGCTGACGTAGTGTAAAATGAATGTGTGATTCCCTTGTACTACACTTTTAAAATTATAGCAGTGCTCTCAAAATAATACATTTGTTCTTTTTTCCTCATTCATTGGTATTGTTTTCAAAGAGAGGCCTACTTTTATATTACAGAGTTACATTTTATTCTGTAACAATAGACTGAAGTATAATAATGTATCACTGAATTAACAAGGCATAAGAAATGTATTTAGTCAAAATGTAAAATTTATTAAACGTGTGCAACATTATATCCAGGTATAGTCCGCATTCCAAAGCTGTATGCCAACTTTGTAGAGGATCAGTACATGAGTGTTTTTGCTATTGCCCTCCCCTACACCAACCCTTTCAAGTAGGTTCCTGGGCAAGTTGTACTTATGTTAGAATTGAAAGCTGCAATCAACCTTTTTTATGGTAGTTTTATTCATGAAATATTGTAAGGGTAAAACTTGGATTTCCCATGCACCATTAATATACGTATGGGACATTAATTATAGTCTTCAATGTAGTTTATGTATTCATGAATAACACAGTAAGGATAAGATTGATTATACAAAAATAATGTCATATTACGTACTGCGATTCAAAAAGAAGTTCTGATTTAGGCCAATATAATGTGTAGTGATCCTCTCACCTCTCGCTTCCTTTAGATTCAGCCACTATACAGTTTCCCTGGCCCATCACGTCATAGGGATCTGGTTCATCAGGTGTAGACTGCCATTCAGAAGAGGTTTTGTCAAGTACATCCAAAGGGTAAGCGCATTGTAATTTGTAATCTTTTAAAAAAAGGTTAATCCAAATAAATAAAAAGCTTCTGGAAAAAATCTATTTAAATTAAGTTTTCTTCTCTCCAATTACGGTAATAAAATATTTATATGATCACATTTCTGTTTTCATAGAAATGTTATGTGATTACGTGTACAATAAATATAAAATTCTCAGGGTCTGAAGTACAATGTCTTACAATTGTTTGAAGAGAATTCAATAAGACACTTGAGTTCTTTCAACCAAGACTCCACAGACAGGGGTCGTACGAGCTCTCTGAATGAAGGTCACCGCAGGTCAGTTTGTATCATAACAAAGTAGAGTTCACTTCTGTAGAGTTCACTTCTGTAAAGTTCACTTTTATTTAGAGCCTAATTCATAAAATGCTAACAAATATCACAGATAATAATTCTCTAGGTATTGCTGCCGCCATTGTTGGGCGGGTTGTTTGAATTTGAAAACTCTCTACTGTGTACCAATGTGCCGTCAATCACAAAGAGATCATGGTACTCTATCATGTATCACAGTGCAGTCAATCACAAAGAGATCATTGTACTCTATCATGTATCACAGTGCCGTCAATCACAAAGAGATCATTGTACTCTATCATGTATCACGGTGCAGTCAATCACAAAGAGATCATTGTACTCTATCATGTATCACAGTGCAGTCAATCACAAAGAGATCATTGTACTCTATCATGTATCACAGTGCAGTCAATCACAAAGAGATCATTGTACTCTATCATGTATCACGGTGCCGTCAATCACAAAGAGATCATTGTACTCTATCATGTATCACAGTGCAGTCAATCACAAAGAGATCATTGTACTCTATCATGTATCACGGTGCAGTCAATCACAAAGAGATCATTGTACTCTATCATGTATCACGGTGCAGTCAATCACAAAGAGATCATTGTACTCTATCATGTATCACAGTGCAGTCAATCACAAAGAGATCATTGTACTCTATCATGTATCACAGTGCAGTCAATCACAAAGAGATCATTGTACTCTATCATGTATCACAGTGCAGTCAATCACAAAGAGATCATTGTACTCTATCATGTATCACAGTGCAGTCAATCACAAAGAGATCATTGTACTCTATCATGTATCACAGTGCAGTCAATCACAAAGAGATCATTGTACTCTATCATGTATCACGGTGCAGTCAATCACAAAGAGATCATTGTACTCTATCATGTATCACAGTGCAGTCAATCACAAAGAGATCATTGTACTCTATCATGTATCACAGTGCAGTCAATCACAAAGAGATCATTGTACTCTATCATGTATCACAGTGCAGTCAATCACAAAGAGATCATTGTACTCTATCATGTATCACAGTGCAGTCAATCACAAAGAGATCATTGTACTCTATCATGTATCACAGTGCAGTCAATCACAAAGAGATCATTGTACTCTATCATGTATCACGGTGCAGTCAATCACAAAGAGATCATTGTACTCTATCATGTATCACAGTGCAGTCAATCACAAAGAGATCATTGTACTCTATCATGTATCACAGTGCAGTCAACCACAAAGAGATATTGTAATGTGTGCAAACAGCAGAAATCAGGAATGTAGTCTTGATGGCCAGAGCATTTCCTCAACTGATGGCTAGAGCATTTCCTCAACTGATGGCCAGAGCATTTCCTCAACTGATGGCCAGAGCATTTCCTCAACTGATGGCCAGAGCATTTCCTCAACTGATGGCCAGAGCATTTCCTCAACTTGAGCAAGTTTAGTATTTAGGTATTTATTTAAGAGAGACTATTCTTAGACTTTTTCTTTAAATATTCTTTAGCAGGCGCCGTAATGTATCTGGAGTTGAAGGTGTGCGTAATGACGGCCGTATTCCCATGGATGAGAAGATGTCCCAGTTTCACAAAGAATTGACAGAAACTTGCATTGACATGATGTCTAGATATGCCTTTGGGAACTTCACAGCCCTACCCAAAAGGTATGTTGTTGTTTTTTCCTGTTATCCTTATCTTCCCTTCATATGTACACCTCAACTATTAGCTACATTAAAACAGGCAGACATCAGATCAAATAAAATTAACTAACATTGTGCAGATATGCACAAAATATTTCATTGATATTAAAGAATTTTGAAACATTTGCATTGCTCAATTTGTCGGCAGAACGAGGAAGTGTTCAGTTCTTTCAGCCGCAGAATGAGGAAGGTTTTAGTTCTTTCAGCAATTATTTCCTTTTAAGGAGAAATATAACTTAAGTTCATGGTGATTAATTCGACAGCAAATTTCTCATTTCAGGTCTCCTGTGGCTCAATTTTTACTGAAGGATGGCCAGTCTGGCATGTGGGTTGTTGGCAACAAAATCATCACAGTGTCCACGAGCGGTGGAGGCAATAAGTCTGGAAACTCTGGCCTGTGTGATAACTGCCTGGCCGTGTTTCAGCGTTCCCAGGGTGAGTTTGGACAGGACGTCAAGCCGTCTTCATCGAATGTGACGCTATCCTCCAGACGAGACAGGCGCAGGCACAAGTCCATGGCCAGCTTGGGACGATCACAAACACAGGTAAAAATAAATATATTAACTTCAGCAATGATCAAGATTTGTCAAAATTTATTGCTGCTTTCATTATGGATTGGTGGAAAAATAAAACTGTGTATTATGTATTCTAAAACATTAATTAAATTAGACATGTTAATTAAATGCATTAAATAAATTTAAAACATTTAACAAATTAAATATCATGTTCATAGGTAAATTGATGCACAATTTTATATGGCTGAAAATGAAATCAAACAATTAACAACCTATTTTGTATCATATATTTTTTCATTAGTCTGATTCCCTCGGGTTGTCAGAATCTGATGAGCATCAGCTTCCCCGTCGAAGTCTCGATGACATGAGCCTGCTTCAGGATGCCAGCGGGGATCCCTTTGGTAGAGATGATGTTGCAGTGCAAACAGGAAGTTCCTTAAATAAAGATGGCCTTGATCCTCTTTTAACTGGTCAGTCTAGAGCTTAACTGGTCAGTCTAGAGCAAGATAAAATAAACCATGGTTTTTCTTACCCAATTTACTAAACATTAGCCTTTTAGTTTTGTTGTATCCCATTACATCAATATTGTAAATCACGTCATAAGTATATGGTAAACAGCTTATTTAAATTATGAAAACTCATCTATTTCACATATACTGTGCAAATAGCATCCTATTGCTCCTGAAAGTTTTGAGTTTCATGATGAATAATATTATGAAGACGGCTTTTCCTCATAAATATAATTGTTTTATTAAAAGGT
This sequence comes from Omphiscola glabra, assembly GCA_964017045.1. NCBI lineage: Eukaryota > Metazoa > Mollusca > Gastropoda > Lymnaeidae > Omphiscola > Omphiscola glabra. The sequence goes on along the minus strand of OZ024795.1, from coordinate 7,179,365 downwards.
TAAAACCATCAACATTTTTATAAACAACTCGTGCTCAGATTTGTTTCTTTTCTTCTGTTGACCAGAGATCAAGCATCAGTTCCCCGAACACCGAACTTTCTCTTCAACTCAGTGCAGTTGTTGGTGCACCAGCTGGGCCGAGGTCAACATTCGAGGAGCCAGTGGTGTTGTCTCTTGGATGATGAGGATAGAAAATGAATCCAGCAGCTACAGCTTCTACTCCGACCCATCCCTACCTGATATTACTCAACTCTTGGCACCTGTCAGATGCAAGTAGGCAACATTCAATTGTTTGATCGTCCTATCCACCCCTGTGGCACTACAGCCCATGTAGGGCCTTAGCCTGCCTCACCACTTCCTTCCACTCAGACCTAACTAATGCTTTTCTTTTCCATGCTTGGATTTCCAGCTGCTGTAGATCTGTAGATCTTTTTCCACATCATCCATCCATCTAAGCCTAGATCTGCCTTTGAGCTGTTTTCCTCTGGGGTTTTGGTGATGCACCCTTTTTAGTCCTCTGTCATTTGGCATTCTTTCTAAGTGTCCCCCGCCAGCTCAGCCGACCCTTTTTTCATTCTGCTACTATCGTGGGATCCTGATATAGTCTATAAAATTACTGGTTGGTTTGTATTCTCTATCCATATTCATCCTTTGTTGGTACATATATTTTCCAGATAATTTGTTTGTCTCCCATGTGTTTAATAGGTTTTCTGCCGTTTTTGTTAGGATCCAAGTTTCTCTTGAGTATGTTACAACTGGTCTGATTACAATTTTATATAAAGCTTTCTTTGTTTTTCTTGTAATGTTTTTTCTTTTGAATATAATCTGACTACTGAAGTATGCCTTGTTTGCGGATGATATTCTTTCTTTTAATTCTGTGAGTAAATCATTGCTTTCATTTATTAAGTATCCTAGGTATTTGAATTGATTTACTTTTCAAAGCTTTTATTTATTTGGATAACATAGTCATATATTTTGTTCTTTGGTTGTTAACTTCCAGCTCAACTTGTAGTGATGCGTCTTCTAACTCAAGAAAAACATTTTATGCCTTTGCTACTGTTACCTAGCAGTGCTATGACATCAGCATATGCGAGATACTGAAGGGGTTGGTTGTAGAGAGTGCCCATTGGTTGTGGATCTTGGGTTTCCCTCAGAAAGTATCCTGTTATTGTTCCTTGGGTGACAATGGGTATGCTGCTTATAACTCTCTCTGATAGGTTAAACCTAAATAGCCCCCAAGACAGTGAGTCTCCCTGTCTTAGGCTTCGTCTAATCTGAAATTCATCCTGAACCTTGATTTTACTTTTTGAATAGTTTAATGTTGTTTTAGCCTGTGTGTTCCCCTGTTTTTTAATTTCAACATAGCATTGTGTGTCAACCACGCCTCTCCCCCCTATTTTGTTTTGAAATTGACATCACCAATTAAATGTGAAGGGCTGTGCCAACCCCACCCCTACCTTGATTGGGAAAAGGTTGTTTGCTTTCAAATATGTTCTGTTTGTTCTAAAGAATGCTTTCAGGTGGCGCAATTGCTACAATTTCTTTTCTAGAGGTTTGTAACTTACCCCCTGTATACTGGCTGCTTTCAACAACAGTAGAGAGGTTTTTGCTATTTTTCCTAGCGTTTAATATACTTACAAGAACAAATCTTTATGGGTGTGTTTATTTTAATATGTGTATCTTTCGATGAGTAACTCTTATTTTAAAAAAACAAAAACTTTAAAAGTCATCATTATTTACTTTGATACTGAATTGACTTTGATAATAAATATTCTTAAGTCCACTTGTGCACAATGTCTTAAAAATATTAATGGAAGCCCCCCCCCCCCCCCCCCCGAAGCCCCATGCTATCTTCAAGTTGAAAAGCCCCAAATGAAATGTATTAAAAATGCATACAAATGTGTACAAGTTGATAACTGTCCTGCAAGAAATCTTCATTCAAATTCAGTTAATGGTACATGAAATACTTCTTATATATTTTTACTGTGTTTTGGATATGTTCTTATAAAAAGAACTTCTGAGCTTTAAGTTTCCAAACTAAAATTTTGTGAAGTTGTTTGCCAAATATTCAAAAGGAAATTATTAGAATAATTGAAAATAATTTTGAAAAAATCTTCAGTTTGTCATCTTCAAAATGCAATCATAACAATTAAAGACACCCATTTGCTTCTGTATTGTCACCAGAACGCCAGACTCGGACAGTATTGGAAAAATTGACAGCGGAAGTCTGTGTGAGGAAGAGTATGAGACACTACATTCACAGCATTTCTCAGAGACAGAGAAAAGTAGTAAGTTAGAAAAGTAGTAAATTAGAAAAGTAGTACATTAGAAAAGTAGTAAGTTAGAAAAGTAGTAAGTTAGAAAAGTAGTAAGTTAGAAAAGTAGTAAGTTAGAAAAGTAGTAAGTTAGAAAAGTAGTAAGTTATAGATAAGGCGTATCAAATACCAAGCCTTTTTTAAATAGCCTCCCTTTTACGAGTGGTGTAAAATGAATTTAAAAAACTGACTCTGTGAATCCAGCTTGACTAAACTGTTTCTATTCACAGCGTCAAGGGAAGAGCTCAATGGGGGAGATCCACACGAGGTAACAGAAAACATTAGTTTTTTTGGTGACAGTAGTAATAAATTAAATCTATTATAGTCTTTAAACAAATTTTGTGTATTTTTTTCTTTCAAATGTATATATTATAGTCTTCCTTAATCCACACCTGCTTATCACTTGATAGAAATGATAGAACTGATAGAACCACAGTCCTTGGTCTGATTGTTCAGATACACGTAAACTCAATTAAATTGTGTTCTACAAAAGTCATCCTTATTCATCTGTGTATTTTAAAACTGTTTTTTCACAGGTCAGGAATTCTTGTATACAAGCTGAGTTCAACCACCAGGCATCCATCAGGAGGGTCAGCTCATCCCCGACCTTTTCCTCTGATCCCCTCAATGAAGAATTGAGCCGGAGCCAACATGGCAGGTCAGATCCAAATCTGGAAGCTCAAACAATTGTTAAAAGTCTGGACACTGAGGCTTCTAGATACCGCTCTGAAGCTGAAGACTTCTCTCAGACGGAATCCGTCCAGTTTGAACATGCCCAAAGTAATGTAAACAGACCATTTGCAGGAACAGCATCCGAGAGAAAGTCTGACTTGTCTTTGAAACTTTCAATGGATGATAAAAATCTGGATAAAACCCCACAGAAAAATTCAGTAGAAAGCAATGACAGTGTTTTTAAATCTGGACAATCCCTTCCAAGTAAACATGACAGTCCCGACGCTGCCGCCTACAGAAGTAGGGCGGAGACAAGTTCTGGGGAGATGCGTAGGAAACCAATTAGTGTTCAGTGTGTGGAGAGCAGCGAGCACAAAAAGATTGCTCAGAGGAGTTACTCCATGGAACTGGAGGGGAGCAGACGACCAGAGCACCTGCAGCTTCTGAGCTCACACAGTCGAGACATTGATACGTTTGTTAAAGAATGTAAGTTTTTTTTTTCCCTAATATTTTAACTCTTTAAATCCTTGGCTCCTGGTCCTAATTTACCCATGTGTCTGGGATCCTAGTCCTAAAATACCCGTGCCTCTAGTATCCTGGTTCTAAAATACCCTTTTTCTGGTATCCTGGTCCTAAAATACCCATGCCTCTGGTATCCTGGTCCTAAAATACTCATGCCTCTGGGATCCTGGTCCTAAAATACTTATGCCTCTGGGATCCTGGTCTTAAAATACCCATGCCTCTGGGATCCTGGGGAAAATTTACACAATCAGACACACAAGCAATAAAAATTTCATGATTATAACAAAAATTAGAATTGGTTTTAGAATGGCTTAGTAGATGGTCACTTTCATGCCCCTGGTTTTAATAAAAAACCAGTTCTTGGAAATGGACCTTGTTATTTATTTCACAAAGCAGACAATCCATCTCAAGCTCTAGTCAAGTCCAACACCTTCACTATCAATATCTAAATGCTTTTAGTATAATCTTTTTTTCAAAACATATGATATAAACATTTGCATCTCAATTTTGACCCACTTCCTGATGTCTAATTGAGCTGAAACTTTGAACACCCATCAACCCTAAAAACAATAGACCCTTTATAATCAGTAGGTCACCAGCAACCTCCCCTGACACTCGAGTGACCTCTGCTGGTCAAATCTTGCATCTTAATTTTGACTCACTTCCTGATCTCTAATTGAGCCGAGACAAAGAACAGTGAACAAAATCACACATTCGGTGTTTTGTAAGAATCCCGTTTAGAAAAAGGAATTTTCTCTTGTGCAGCTATTGAACACATATTTTCCATTCAGTTTGGTGCATATAAATAAATGCCTGAGCAATTTTAGGATCTTTAACATTTCAGATTGTTTGATATTAAGATACATTTTTCAGCCTTGGTATTTTGGATGAATAGATAATTAAGAATATCAAGCAGAAGCCAAAGTTTGGGGTGGGAGGGTGCGGCGCTAGAAATAAGTAAAATGCTCTAAGGGGGTCAGGTTTGAGAACCACTGATCTAGGGTAAGGAAAAGGAATGGGAGACCAAAATATCAATCTGGCATGGTATGGATTTTCAACATACAGACTCATGGGTTATTTACCACAAATATTTAACATCATGCTGCAAAGATCTGTAACCACATCTTCCTGGTTGTTTTGCTATAAGAGTTACTTTTCATGAGATCTGTTTGTCTTTTTAAACAAACTTTATGAAACATATTTCTTATATTAAAAAAGTGTTGGACTGCGATAAAGCTTTTAAATAGACCGGTTTAGAGAACACCTCTATAACTAAATAAACAAGCTCTCTGTCTGGTCTCCAAACATTTCAACAGCACTAACCATGATGGAATTTTGGTACGCTGACTCCACAGGGGATAAACCAAATTCACAATTTTATGTAACTGCCATGTCTTTTTCCTGTTTGGTTTTTTACATTTTACTCCAAGTTACTTCCTTACTTTGTTTCTCTGTCTGGTTTTTGCACCCACTCCTATTTTTTTTTCTTTTTAGGTAAAATATATGTATATATATATATTATGTAAATTTAATTTATGCTTATTTAAATTTTTGTTGTACTGATGAAGGCATGTGCCGAAACGTCTACTGTTGTATTATGTAAAATTATTATTAAAGCTTAACATATATTGTTATATTGACACAAATTGTTCCTGTCTAATTGATCTTCTTAAATTAAGCATTACTTGGGTAGAGAATGATAAAGGCAGAAAATTGTTGCAGCAGCAGATATGATAATCTTAAAAAATGTGGAGTTAAAAAATATTCCAATTTTCTAAAAAAAAGCTTCTATAATTTTTTAAAATATCATCTTAATTTAAGTTGGGTTATGAGAGGTGTATCAACGTAAATTACAAGCCTTCAGATTTTTTTTATTGGTGTAAGAATCTATTTTCTTCCCATGAACATTTTGTGTGTAACTGTTTGCTTAGCTTCTCCTAATGACGAATCAAGCACATCCTCACTTCAAGATGAGGTCCCAGAGCTGAGACAGATGAAGCGTCGTGGACACACCATTTCTGTCATGAGTACTGCAGATGCACGGCAAGCTGATGAGTTTGACGGTCGACTTCAGGCAAGTTAAAATATCTGTTAGGTTTATACTGACCGATACATCTGAAATAGACTTTTATCCTTTAAACGTCTTTCATTTAATTTTTCGCTGCTTTTTTATCACATTGCATCTATTCTGTGGTGTTTGTGGTTTAATAAATTGTCTATGGAAAGTGCGCCAGACTTATGATCCATTATGTTAAGTTAGTTGAAGTGCATGACCAAAATTAAACTGTTGCTGCTTTCATGCTTTCAGAACCCCACAATTTTTGGTCACTCAACTCTTACCCTGCTTAATTCACCACACAACTTCGGATGTATGGTTCAGTATGTTTGGCCCCCTAACTACCATACACATTGATTGATTGGATACTTCTATAGCGCTGGTATCCATGCTACTTTAGCATGCTCACTGCGCTCTGGTTTCGTAAAATCTATTTTTTTTAAAAGTCTTTAAATGTTTCCTAAATGATTTTCTGTCTTTTTCAATACTCCTCAAAGATGGAGGTAAACTATTCCATAAAATTGGCGCTACCGCTTCAAAAGAGCGCACATAACTGCTAAAGGTGAAGTTTTCACCAGAATATTGGTCTTCATTATGGAGAAATCCAAATTATTTTTCTTTGTCATCAAGTTAAGAGAATCTCAAAACATTGAGAAGTTTTTTTATAAAACTTAGAGATGAAGAGATCTGAAAGGCTGATGTAGAATCTATTGATGAAGAAAGTAATAGTTTTATAAATTTGGTTAAAGATGAAATTGAAAAAAGATTTTTCAAAATTGTCTACATCAAAAGTCATTTTGGATGGAGTTTAAAAATTGTCTTCATCAAAAGTTGGTTTGGATGGAGTGGGTTAAAAAAAATTGACTAGACTTTATAGTTTTTGTAGTTGGTTGCAGTCTCTCCCCTTATTACCCTTGTAGTTGATGGTGTACAAATCTTTCATTTTTAATCTTTGTTTCTAATATTACCAGATGGTTGTATTATTAATAATTTCTTACATCAAATAACAGAATTAACTGAAATGGACGGCCAACAGCCATACCAATTGTGTCACTCTCCTGTTTCTATTTCCCACTCGCAGGGCTCTGGGTCAGCCAAAGACAGTAAGACTGGCCTTAACCCAAACTATGTCTTCTTACAACTCTATCATAGCCACCCACTGGTGCAGAGCCAGGAGCAGCCACTCAGAGTTCCTCAAACTGATGTATGTTGTTGTAAATAACAGTACTATATTGTGCACTTTAGGCCTGATGTATGTTATAAATAACAGTGCTATATTTAATAGTGCACGTTAGGACTAATGCATCTTGTGGTAGCCATAAAATGTCATGTTGATGCTAATTGTAATAGTGCACTTTAATTTAGGCCTGAAGTTTAAATAAGATTTTTAAAATTATAGTTTATTTTGATTAGTACATCTGGCTATGCTAATAAATAAATAAGACATTATATACTATTCTCAATTTAGAAATTCCGGCGTACTGTTGACATGTTGGATCACATCTACCCTTACGAAACTCATAAAATCGGAGTGTTGTATATGGGTAAAGGCCAGGTAAATAATTGAAGACTGTCAAAATTATGTTATTCAACACTGTCAAAAGTCTTTGTATCTTTTACTGTATGTTAATACTGTCATAAGTATGATATTTAGGCAATGGTTTATGTATGAGAAACATGATCTCATTTAGGCAATGGTTTATGTATGAGAAACATGAATCTCTTCTGTCCATTCGAATTAAATGAGAAATGGTTGTTGGTTATTTGGAATGTTTTAATTAAATGGGAAATGTCCGTTGGTTATTTGGAATGTTTTAATTAAATGGGAAATGGTCGTTGGTTATTTGGAATGCTCTAATTAAATGGGAAATGGTTGTTGGTTATTTGGAATGTTCTAATTATGAGATACATATTTTTACTGCTTGTACCCTGGTAGGCTAGTGATGAGAAAACTCTACTGAGCAATGAGTTTGGTTCTCCCCGCTACACAAAGTTCATTATGGCACTAGGAGACATGATCAGCATAGAGGAAGCTGAAAGGGAAAAAGTTTACCTCGGTGGGCTTACCCCAAGTGATGGCAAATTTGCTGTGGCCTGGCAGGATGAGTCACTAAGAGGTGAGAAATGTTTATATAAAGTCCATGCAAGATGAGTCACTCAGACGTGAGAAATCTTTATATAAAGTCTATGCAGGATGAGTCACTAAGAGGTGAGAAATATTTATATAAAGTCCATAGTAACAAAGTATTTGAGCTTGTATATAAGCCTCATAAAAAAACATAATACATTTGAGAGAAGGAATGAACACTGAAATATTGTGTTGGCTAAAAATTTTCTAAAAAATGTTTTTGCTTATTTCTAAAGTTTTCTCCAAAAAAATTATATTTATTATTGTTATTATGAATGATTTTGTTTATGTTCAAATTCAGTTATTTTTCACATTGCCACACTGATGCCCAATCGACCTGGTGACACAAGGTTCAATAATAAAAAAAGCCACATTGGAAATGATTTTGTCACAATTGTTTACAATGACAGTTCTGAGGATTATAAAAGTGGGACCATTTCTGTGAGTTGAAGAATAGTTTACAAATCATATTTAGTGTATTTGAAATGGCAGAGATGTTTGAACATGTTTGCAAAATCAATTATAAATGTGTACCCTATTTATTTAAATAAGCAAAACCAGTTTAAATATGTAGTCAGTGTTATATAAGAGACTACAGTGTCAAGTTTCTTTAACTTAAGCAAGGTAACTTTGAAGAAATTTAAATGACTATGTGCTGTACATGTCAATTCTGACCCTAGCAAAGCATATGTCTAAGATATAAGCATAAATTAAGTTTGCAACAAAAATAATTCATTAAAACTGACTTAACTGAGACTATACAGAAATGTGAAAGTGCACATTTGTGACACATTGAAAGGAAAATATGATTGTATTTTCAGGGCCAATTTAACTTTGTGAGTATTATCATTAGGCCTCTTGACTACGAAAGCAATGCTGTCACACTCATTACAAAAGAAGGTGAGGTTACTATACTATTCTTTCCTTATATCATTTTTAACACAAGTTTTCAGTGGGAAAACCCAGTATTATTAACTTAAGTAAACTCAAATTTAGAATACCATTTACAACATTATACAGAAACATGTATATCATATTTTAGCTCCAGTTATTTTTAGACACATTTCAACTTTTAAACACTTTGAGTTTTAGAGCTTTGCTCCTTTAATAATTCACTGTTATATCAAGTGTTTAAATTCACTGTTATATCAAGTGTTTAAATTCACTGTTATATCAAGTGTTTAAATTCACTGTTATATCAAGTGTTTTAATTCACTGTTATATCAAGTGTTTTAAGTCACTGTTATATCAAGTGTTTTAATTCACTGTTATATCAAGTGTTTATATTCACTGTTACCGGTATATCTAGTGTTTTAATTCTTTAACCTTGTATCAAGTCTTTTGTCACATTTTGTAGCTTCTAATATTTTACAGTATTAAATTATTCCTATATTTAATTCAGTTCATTTTGTCTGCAAACATCGGCAAATCTTATGATTTATGTATTTAGTTTACGCCTCTATGCAGTTGAGATTTTCTATTTTTAAAAATGTATTAATCTTTTTTGGAATTTCAACTCAAGTATTTTTGTTTTTAAAAAGTCTTTTAGAATTGAACACAGTTGTTTTAGCATTCACATTTTCAGTGGTTGGTAGAAGGAGAACCTGCTCTATGTAGATCTGTACAGAATAGATCTTTATAATTGGCTACTTTAATGTAAAGATAGAAAAGGTGACTCTTAAATGCTAAAGTTGATTTTGAATCCCATTCTTTACTAAATCATGAGATTTGGGAAATGATTTTCAAGATAAATAGCAATAGTAAAAAAATGAACACCTTATAATTCTGCACCAACAGTTCATAAATTTTCATAAAAACTTGAATGATAGTATACCAAAGAAAAACCTTGCTTAAAACAAATGTAGATATTAATTTTTGGTGCTAGACTCAGTGAAAGTAATTTGTATAATTATAAATATGCCATGGATTTCGTCCTGCGAAAAACCACGGTCGGATGCCAGCAAAAAAAATTTTTTTTAAATATGCCATGCAAATTTTTTTTTTTACAGGATTTATTAATAAAAAGATCAGGAGTTTTATTATTTATAATCTTAATAGTTGTTTTCATGACTGCACCCTAAATAGTTGTTTTCATGACTCCACCCTAAATAGTTGTTTTCATGACTCCACCCTAAATAGTTGTTTTCATGACTCCACCCTAAATAGTTGTTTTCATGACTCCACCCTAAATGCCAGTTTACAATTTTCCATTTAGGTTTAGGAACAATGCAGGGTAAGCCATTGCTACCGCACTTGTCTGTTCCCAACAATAACCAAATTGTCTCCTGCTTGTGTGTACCCAATCGTTTAACTGCTGTGTACCCAATCGTTTAACTGCTGTGTACCCAATCTTTAGCTGCTGTGTACCCAATTGTTTAACTGCTGTGTACCCAATCGTTTAACTGCTGTGTACCCAATCGTTTAACTGCTGTGTACTCAATCTTTAGCTGCTGTGTACCAAATCTTTAGCTGCTTTGTACCCAATCATTTAACTGCTGTGTACTCAATCTTTAGCTGCTGTGTACCAAATCTTTAGCTGCTTTGTACCCAATCATTTAACTGCTGTGTTGTTTTCCATTTTTTAAATTTGTTACCTTTAAAATATAGTATAGTTTGCTTAAGAGTATTTCAGTATTTTAAGACATATAGAATTTTAAATTTTCTGTTTTCAGAATTAGTTGACATTCTATTAGCCAGGTCTACACCATCTATTGAGTTGGTTAAGATCCCATCAGAGTTTAGCCAGGTCTACACCATCTATTGAGTTGGTTAACATCCCATCAGAGTTTAGCCAGTTGTACCTGGTCTATTTAGTTTTCCTATAGATATAATTAAATATTTATTCTAAATAACTTGGAAAATTTGGCATTTTCTATGTCACTAGGTTTTAAACTAATTAACATAATGGGAAGGGGCTTCCATAAAGTAGTGCTAATTTATTAGGCATCCATAAAGAAGTGCTAGTTTATGAGGCATCCATAAAGAAGTGCAAATTTATTAGACATCCATAAAGAAGTGCTAATTTATTAGGCATCCATAAAGAAGTGCTAGATTATTAGGCATCCATAAAGAATTGCTAATTTATTTGGCATCCATAAAGAAGTGCTAGTTTATTTGGCATCCATAAAGAAGTGCTAGTTTATTAGGCATCCATAAAGAAGTGCTAGTTTATGAGGCATCCATAAAGAAGTGCAAATTTATTAGACATCCGTAAAGAAGTGCTAATTTATTAGGCATCCATAAAGAAGTGCTAATTTATTAGGCATCCATAAAGAAGTGCTAGTTTATTAGGCATCCATAAAGAATTGCTAATTTATTTGGCATCCATAAAGAAGTGCTAATTTATTAGGCATCCATAAAGAAGTGCTAGTTTATTAGGCATCCGTAAAGAAGTGCTAGTTTATTAGGCATCCATAAAGAAGTGTTAGTCATCTTCTTCTTCTTATGTTTGAGGGCCCACGATCAATTTATTGATCATTCTGGCGCCTGGTTTGAATTCAGAGTTGCCTTCTCTTAGATGAGTTGCCGTCCAAGGCTAACAAGTCTCATCCACCCGGGGGTCTTGGATGTTGGCTTCGGTGGGGATGAAGTCCAGACCCCCGGCTATTTGCTTTGAGTCAGTTTAAACCGCTTGACCACCAAGCTAGTTTATGAGGCATTTAATAAAGTAGTGCTAGTTTATTGGGCATCCTAAACAAGGTGCCTGGATCATGACACTCCTTCCTCGCTCTGGCTATGATGCTTATAAAGTGTGTGTAGAAGATATGTATCCCAGTCTATCAATAAAGCATGTACTGCAGTGTTACCTTAAATCGCCAAGCACCTCAATCAGTGGCACAATTAACAAAGCAACATATCTGTAAACAATGGCTTTAAGCAGGAGGCATGTCCCAAATGTAAAGCATGAATAGAATTTACAAGAGGAATTATAAGGTTTGAAGGAATAGTAATTGAACATTGGACTGGATAGTTTGAAAATAAAGTACTCGAACATTATATTGGATAGTTTCAAGGCAAAGTACTTGAACATTAGATTGGATAGTTTCAAGGCTAAGTACACAGACATTGGACTGGATAGTTTGAAGGTAAAGTACTCAGACACTGGACTGGATTGTTTGAAGGTAAAGTACTCAGACACTGGACTGGATTGTTTGAAGGTAAAGTACTCAGACACTGGACTGGATAGTTTGAAGGTAAAGTACTCAGACACTGGACTGGATTGTTTGAAGGTAAAGTACTCAGACACTGGACTGGATTGTTTGAAGGTAAAGTACTCGGGCATTGGACTGGATAGTTTGAAGGTAAAGTACTCAGACATGTACACAAATCTGTGGTTGACACTTTTTAGTTGATCAATTGGTAAGACATCAAAATGAAACAAGTCTTAAGCTTAAGTGAACCGGTTATGTCAACACTGGTGGAAACAATCTGGGCTCAACTGCACTAATGGACACCAATCCCTTTTTTTTTTTTTTTTTAATGCTTTGTTAGTGGCATGTGTGACTTTAGAATCTCTGACCTTGTGTATGTGTTAAATTTCATTACATATTTACTAGTAGCATGAACAAATTTCTCAATGCTAAAACTTCATTCTGCTTTTTATGCCAAATAAGCTCTTTATATTGGGGGCATTAATGGTGTGCAAAATTTATATAAATACTGTTAATTATATATTGATAGTTGAGTTATATAATTTTTTTTATTTTAAAAAGATGGGCTTAATACTCCTTACAATAAAATCTTGTGGTAAAATAATTGGAAATCATATTTTTTTTTTATGATAGTAAGCTAAAGTTTCTTCAACTTCCAGGTAATTTTTTTATATATTTAAATTCAAGTTTGACAGTTCCAATACTTGTTGAGCTGAAGATTTTGGCTTTTCCATATTTGTATTTATCATCATGGGCTAATAACTGTACATTATTAAAAACTTAATCTTTTGTCATGGAGAGAAAAGCCATGGTCTTCAAGAATTACATTTTTTTAAAATCGTCCGATGACATACAATTTGTTTAAAATCAGAAAATGTCAATGTATTCCCAGATATAGCCGATATTCTGGGTCACACCCACACAAAGATCATCTCAGATGCTAATCTCCCACTCCTGGTCAGACAAATAGCCATCAACTGTAATGTAAGTCCAGTGATAAATGTACTTATTCTCAATACTACTACTTAAATTGTATGGTCAACACGCTACAAGAAATTTGTTTCTTAATATTTCCCTTCCATCTAACAGCATTTAGACAGAATAGTACAGTGCACAGATTTTTGAAACCTGTAGTGTTGGTGCACTCAACACATTTCTTAGATTAGACTTGTTCTAACTTCCATTACTGATATGACAACACAAACACTGGACTCACAGACTAGCTGTCTCATGTGCCATTAAGTCACAATAGTCTCATTCAAACCCTGACATTCATCTCTACGATTGAAACTACATGTACCATTATGTCACACTAGTCTCACCCTGACATTCATCTCTCTGATTGAAACTACATGTACCATTATGTCACAATAGTCTCACTCAAACCCTGACATTCATCTCTACGATTGAAACTACATGTACCATTATGTCACAATAGTCTCACCCTGACATTCATCTCTCTGATTGAAACTACATGTACCATTATGTCACAATAGTCTCACCCTGACATTCATCTCTCTGATTGAAACTACATGTACCATTATGTCACAATAGTCTCACCCTGACATTCATCTCTACGATTGAAACTACATGTACCATTATGTCACAATAGTCTCACCCTGACATATAACCAAAAATCAGAAGCTGCGTTGAACTTATTGCAATATTTATTCTTCATGGCTAAATAGTAAATCGTGGCTTCCACTATACGTAGTGAAGCGAATCTCAAATGAACATTGCAATATAAATATTTTGCCATAAAATGGGAAAAAATCAATAAAAACTATCATCGAACTGTAATACAAATTTGTTAATATACAGCTAACTATTGAAATATAGATTTTTTTAAAAGTACAGGTTTCTGCCAATTTCAATATGATTTTGCGAACACCCCCCCCCCCTTTTCCCCAAGTAGTCTGCCGTGCACTATTATTGAATTATTCAGTTCTTCCATTTTTCTTCCCCCAGCTTGCTTCTATGGTTTTGCAGCGCCAACAATCTACAGTAGGCAGCCCGGAGGTGTTTGCGTCCAACTGGTTGGAAAGACTCCGACAGATCAAACTTCTCAAACAAAGAATCTTAGAACACCAACCGGAAGAGTCTCTGGCCGCAGAGTCAGCCAGCCCCTCCCATATGTGGCCCCCTACTGGGGCCGGTGGGGATGCTGGTATTGGGGCATATGAGGATTTCACAGACTTCCTTTGAATACTCACTTTGACATTAAAGGTTTCAGTTGAAGATTTTACCTTGTCTAGTCAAATAGTTTTAGCTTGATTTTATGTACTTTAGCTCACAACTCACTAAGGATCTCTCATAGAGCTTGTGAATTAAAAAGAATGCTTCCATGGCATGGTAAAGAATTTTTTGGTTCCATAACAAATTTCTTTCTTTACCCCTCAACAATTTTTTGAAGTGACAGTAAGTTTTTGATTTTCCTGCAACAGTAGGGGGCATTCTTGTACTTTGGAACATAGTGCCACATCCCCGGGGGAGGGATGAGGGGGGGGGGGCATTCTTGTACTTTGGAACATGGTGTCACATCCCCGGGGGAGGGATGGGGCACACATTTCCAAGGACCCAGCTCAGTTAACATTCAAGTTATGTTTAAACTGCAATTTCACAAAACCACCTTTGAATATCTTTGTGTATTTTGATTTGACAAATAAAATATTTTTACAGAATTTCTTTGTGTATTTTTGATTAGACAAATAAAATATTTTTATAAATATCTGAAGTCAAGTTCAATTCTATACATCTTCTTTATTAACTTCTGTTTAATAACAAATCTTCTGCAATGTTTACAAATGACATTAACAGAAGTGTGACTGGACAGTTGCACCAAATAAGTCTTGGTTAAATCCTCCCTGTGACGCTGGTAAAATTTTGTTCAAGATGCATTCAACAATCTTTGAAGTTGGGGGCTCTTTTTTCAACAAAAGCCGTCATTCCTTCTTTACGATCATGCTACGGGAAAGAGGACATTTCATGCTCACTGGTTTATCATGGTCACTGGGTTTTTGTAATACATGGTCAATTTCTAGGAGTTGAATACTGCATTTTTTTAAGGACAAATTTGTATACTAAAAATTCAGTTTAATCCCCAACCACCTGCTTCAGGCACTGACATTTTTAATCCATTTTTATTTTTAATAGAAGAGCAATAGGAATGGGTAATACAAGTGGTCACTTACAGTTGCAAATGTTGCATGGAACAATCTTTTTTCAAAATGTATGGATTCTGCCAGCGTCAGATCATATCCTGCAATACAATTTCAAACAACTAAGATATCTGTGGACACTTGAATAAGCTAAATGTATAAGACTAGGGTATCAGAGTAGGGAATTAAATAAATTATACATTTAATGCCCACCTGTATTTAATTATACACTCAAGGCTCACCAGTATTAAAACCATTCTGTGCCCACCAGTGTTAACAAAATTCAATGCCCATCAGTGTTAAAACACCATTCTGTGACCACCAGTGTTAACAAAATTCAATGCCCATCAGTGTTGAAACACCATTCAATGCCCACAAGTGGTAACATCATTCAGTGCCCACCAGTGTTAACAAAATTCAATGCCCATCAGTGTTGAAACACCATTCAATGCCCACAAGTGGTAACAGCATTCAGTGCTCACCAGTGTTAAAAAAATTCAATGCCCATCAGTGTTAAAACACCATTCTGTGCCCACCAGTGTTAACAAAATTCAATGCCCATCAGTGTTAAAACACCATTCTGTGCCCACCAGTGTTAACATCAGTGTTGAAACACCATTCAATGCCCATCAGTGTTGAAACACAATTCAATGCCCACAAGTGGTAACAGCATTCAGTGCTCACCAGTGTTGACACACTCCTTGCAGATAGCTGTAATTGTTTTAGAAAAGCTTGCAATTTTCTCAGCTGTTTTGATTGCTTCATCAACCAGTTGATCTGGTGGGAAAACTTTGCTTACCAAACCTGGAATAGAGGAGAAACTTTAGAAGAGAAATGCATTTAATTATGTTTATTCTCTTAAGAACAAGCCCTAAATGCCTTCTCTTCATCAAACAAGATGGCTGTTCCCATATATTATATTCTTTATGCGACACCAACATTTTAAAGATTTCTGGCCCAGTCAAACATGTTACTTGTACTTGAAATCAGATCATTCCATTTACCTGCTTTTTCAGCCTCTTGGGCTGTTATCCTGTTCCCGGTGAGAACCATTTCCATTGCCTTGGACTTGCCAATGGCTCTTGTCAGTCTTTGGGTACCACCAGCACCTTGGGAATATAATTTGTAAGATATTTCCAATAGATGGACATACAAGTATAAGCAGTAAGCTAAGATTAAGATGTTTTTGGGACAATCACGATGACTAACAATGACCCAATTTTTTAGTTGACCACCTCCTTCTATTACTAGTTCTATCTAGATTTTAAAAGGGTTAGGTTATTCTTAAACTTAAAGCCCTTACCAGGGATGGTCCCTAATGTGATCTCTGGCTGGCCAAACTGGGCTTTCTCTCCAGCATAGATAATGTCACACATCATCGCCAATTCACAACCTCCACCCAACTGAAACAAGAAAAATTATCTGCCAATTTCTGTTTAACAGAAAGTTTTGTTAATTATCTAAGACTAAGCTTATTGTATAAATCTAAAAGGATTCTTAAATTGTTGAATAAATATTTTTCACAGAAAAGAATCGAAAGACAATTCAGGATATAGCATTGACCCGTGTCAAAGTTACTGAGGTAGTAAAATTTAAAACATTTGAGCTAAATGAAAAAACGGCAATATCTGTCAACATATAGAACTCATCCCACAAGACTTTAACATGTGTTGACTCATCCCCATTTTTCTTATCAACTGGTTTAAAACTTATGTTTATTTTAATTAGGATTTAATATTTTTTTACATTTTTTACTGAAATCATAATTAAAAGTGAAACAAAAAAAATATTATAGCAAAAATGAACAAAGCAATTTTATTCTGGAAATTCCACTAAAATAAAATGATCAAATTAGAACAAAACCGAAATACGGAATGTGAAGTAGACAACGTACAGCGTAGCCATTAACAGCTGCAATCACAGGTTTTCTTGATCGCCTGAATGCATCAAAATTTGGAAAATCAGTGGAAACCACTGTGTGAAAAGACATCTGGCTCATCTCTTCTATATCAGCACCCACTGTAAACATGGACAAAACTTGGTGAGTTTAAGTTTTCTTTCTTTGAAAGAGCCCTGAGATTCAATGCAGAAAACTGGCTTGGACAATAATTGTTGTAGGGGGACAGTTCTAGTGAGATTCAATGCAGTAAACTGGCTTGGACAATGATTGTTGTTGGGGGACAGTTCATACAGCCTTCATCACATCTAGTTCATACAGCCTTAATCATAATGGGAGAAGATTAATGCAGTGACATTGAATCCACCAAGTTTATTGCAGCTTGAGAGCACATGAAGAATATGATGACTTAAGGATTTGTCAACTACTGCCATTTATAACAATTCTCAGAAGATAGAAACATTACATATAAAGATAAACATACAGCATATCCATTAACTGCTGCTATCAAGATCTTTCTACATTGCATCATAGGGACATCAAAGGGAGGAAAGTTGTGCTTGAAGACCTCTCGTAATGACATATCACACATTTCCTTGATATCATCACCAACTGAAAGAATGTGTCCAAAGGTCGATTTAACACCTTTCATGAATATTTACAGGAAAAGGGATTTTATTTTGTTATGTCTTGGCACGGTAATGGAAAAAGGTTGTCACTCAAGTTGAGACTGGCTTCATATTTCCCAAGTGACTAGATGCAAATTAATTAGAGTACATGATGGATGTTAAATACTAGCATTACTAGCGTTATGCAATAATTTTATTTATAAGTTAAGGCAACATTTAAAAAACTGACAGTAGGGCACATTACAGAGAAACCCTACAATTTTATTCATGTATGGAAAAAATTTGATGAAACCTCTTCCAATTTTATATCATTACTAGCAGAGGCATAGTCTTTGCTGCTATTTATTCTCACAGGGCATCAATTTGGCAACATAAGAACCTTTGAGAACAGTCTGGGGAAAATTGGCATCCAGGGTCATTTCCCTTTTGTAACAGCAGACACAGCTGAATGGGCGCTCAGCAGCAGCACCGTACTTCCCTGTGCAGTACAGCACTGTTGTCCGTCCATCTTCTGGCTAACAACAAAGCCATCTAATTAAACCTTTTCACATCTCAAACACTTTCCCTTGGACCACCCAGATCCAGAGGCGTAGCATGGGGGGGGGGGGTACAGATGTACCCGGGCGCCAGCTAGTTAGGGGAGCCAAAATGTGCTTTGGTATTATTTTATTGATGAAAATAATGGGTTTGAGAGTTGAAAAAAGGGCACTTTAAAATGAATCTTGTCCCCGGGCGCCAAACACTCTAGCTACGCCTCATCCCAGATCTCCGGATCCAAGCATTTTCGGTGGCCCAAAATGTGTTTTTTCCACACTACACAGTGTCAGGAACATATCTATCAAGAAAGATTGTCACAACATCCATCACATTACAGACATCTAACCACTTATGACAGACAAGATTGCATTACTATAATAAGGATTTGTTTGTTCAGTCTTAACAAGAATACATGCTCAGGTACTTGCTTTCTTATTTGTATGTTTAAATATAAATGAGTAGGTGGAGATTTTACATTTTAAAAAAATCATTTTATTTTTATTAAATTGGAATTTTTTATTTTTTTTGCATGAAATTAAGAACATTTTAAACTATTATCAGGTTTTAAAGTGATTATTATAGTTTTGTGGTGTTGTTCAAATTTTATCAAAATATTTTTTAAAAATTAAACTTGAAAAAGTTATAAAAATGATGTACTCCTCTAATACTTTTTCATGTCTCACGCTTTCTGAGACCAAGTGTTGTGATGAGGGTATTTAGTAGCATTATGGAACAAGGAACATGTTGCCTTGTCAGTTCTAAAAAATTAAAAATAGATAACTTTTAACTTCTGCTTATCTTATAAATATGCCAATCTGAAATTGTTGAAAAGGGAGCTTTGGTAATAAATAATTTAAAATAAAAAATTTTAATCTAAATTCTACAACAGATAATTGTTTTGATCAAAAAAAAAAAAAACCTTTAAAAATTCATACAAAAAAAGCCTTTTCTACTAATTATTTTGCCTAGAATGTTTTGAATTTAAACTTTAAAAATAGATGTATTACTAAATGAAAGAACACTAATATTTTTAAACACAACTCAAATTACACTCAACAAGTAGAGACTTGCTTATAAAACAAAATTTGGAGAAATAAGCATTTTGTGAGGTGGGTGAAAGCAAGTGGCTAAAATTTGTTCATGGTGTCGCAGAGGGCTTCAAATCAGGACAGATGTGCAAATAAGATGTAGAAATCAAAATTATAGGTGTATAGCTCTAGTGGTCATTTCCCCTCTCATAGCAAGACTGCACAACTCAGATGCAAGTATTAAATAGTCAGAAAACTAGTCTGGGAATTAGATGAAGAAAATGTGACACATGAGGGTAAAAATCTTTTCTTCATACAGCAAATCCATTGACAGCTGCAAGAACCGGTTTACGACATCTGGCAACCTTGTCCCAATTCATCAGAAAGTTACTGTTGTACACTTCTGGGAATGAGTTCACTGTCTGCATCTCTTTAATGTCAGCACCAGCTGAAATACCAAGGGTTTAGAAGAGGTTTGATCAACTTAGGCCAAATATCTGGAAGAGGTGTCAGCAATGAGCCAGCCAAACATTGCATAGGGGAAGCATGGAAAGGGGAGGGAGAAGCCCTAATAGATAAATTTATTTCCAACTTTTGTAGCGCTTAACTCATTAACAAAGATTTTTTTTAAAATCATGTGACAGAAATAATTGTAGTTGCATCATTGGAAGTCATGTGGTATTAAAACATTTTATTTATGTACATCACTCGGTGATGTTTCAAAGCTATTTTAGTGTTAAGTTAATGAGCTAAATATTTAATTTTTACTAACTAACTAGAAGGTTTTTTTTATTGTTAAAATTTGGACTATCACTTAATGATCACAATGCTCAAACTAACTACATTTTTTCTATGGACATAAATGTTGCTATTTATTATATATTAAACATGCTTTATCTTTAATATTACCAAAATTTAAAAAATAACGACAATACATCAATTTAATCCATACCAGCAAATGCTCTCTCACTCCCTGTGATGACAATAGCTCCAACATCTGCGTCAGCTTCTGCCGCATCAAGTGCTTGACCAAGTTCATTTATAAGTGCATTGCAAAGAGCATTCAAAGCTTTTGGTCTGTGAAGCTGAATCAATGTTACATTCTGTTTGTCACCTTTTTTCTCAACCTTGATATTCTCATAAACACCTGAATAAATGGAAAACCAGGTACATTATTGTTATGAGGGATGACGTGTTAAAGCACGCCTATCTCGCGTCCCACGAGCATGACCCCTCGTGAACTCTCGTGACCGCCTTTGAAGTGTGGCTACAAAAACTTTCCCTGGTTTACAAAAAGCTTAGTTATTCAGAACCTTATAGAAGGATCTGGATAAAACGAGAAAGCAAAACAATGCATTAGACGGTTCTAGACATTAGTAGGAAATGCCTATAAAAGGGCTGACCAATAGAGAGCGACAGAGATTTTCTTTTGATCACGAGATGTGCTGTGTCATTTAATACTTTGTTGTGTGTAGATTTTTCTATTTCCTTGTTGTACCATTTTGTGCTCGTTGTTTTTTTATATACAGTACCGGTACCAGCAAATCTGTATACGTTTATAATTTTAATCATATATCTCTTGCTGTTATTTTTTAATAGAAGTTCACAAATTAAAAAGTTATTAATTGTAATTAGCTCTGGCCAGAGAAGTTAAAAAGCGAATCGGAAAGAGAATGAAAAATACCAGAATTTTTTTTCTTTTACAGGTTTTTTATTGCTGAGTCAGCAAAAATCGATGCCAAAGCAAGTAATTGTTGACATAAAATTTAATTTTTATTTTAATATCAGTTAGTTATGCACATGAACATTTTTTTTTAGCTGCAGTTAAATGTTGAAATATTCCTTCGCCGCCACTTCTTCCAATTTCAATAAATAAAGGCTAATTTGGAGATGTCGTACCTTGAATTCATTAGCGTGTTTATTTGGTTCACTTCCCTTTATTATTTTTTTTTAATAGAGTTACATTTTCATTAATGTGGCAAATTTTTATTGGTTGATTAATTATAATTTTAAAAATTTCATTGGTTGGCTGATTATAATATCCGCAATTTTAGGAGATGATCACACTGTGTTTCATTAATTTTTAGATATTATTTTCGGTGGAACCTGACATAAAGTGCGTAAAAGTGTATTCCATGAAACTGTAATTTGGGTTTTCATTATTTTTTTATTTTATAATTAATTTTGGCCATTTTTCTTTGTTTCCTTTCTATTTCCTATTTTTAGGGTCAAAACGATGGTTCCGATAGGGTCAAAACCCTGCTTAGAGATGAATTTAGGGTTGAGGTTAGGTTTAGGGATACATTTAGGTCATTTTTTTTCATTATTCTTTAATGTTTTGTTCTTATTTTTAGCAAACATGAGTTATTTTATTGGCTAATTCAGATAGATTGTACCTCATCATTAGGTTTAGGGATAGATTTAGGGTTCAGGTTAGGGATAGATTTAGGGTTCAGGTTAGGGTGAGGGATAGATTTAGGGTTCAGGTTTGGGTGAGGGATAAATTTAGGGTTCAGGCAACCAAGATGACGGCCATGGTAAAAAAACGTGGTACAATCTATACGAATTTACCATTTTATTTTTTCAGGGCCGCCATCTTGGTTGCCCTGACCCGTGAACACGTAAAACTTCGCGGGTTGGGGCAACGCGGTACGATCTCTCCAAATTTACCTAAATAAATAATATAATAAATAAAAATTTTATGTAGGCCTATGCATATCCCATTCTCTTTGCATGGACAGAATATTCAAACTCTAGGCCTATGCGCTTGCTGAGGGCCTATGCGCTTGCTGAGGGCCTATGCGCTTGCTGAGGGCCTAGGCTAGGGCGAAAATATTTGTTAAAGTTAGTCATATTTATGTCTAGTGTTAATAATAATCTTTGGCTGATGTGTAGTTGTGGGTCCGTGGCGTCATTTGCGTTAGGGAGAGGGTCAAAACCCAGTTAGGGAGAGGGTCAAAACCGGGTTAGGGAGGAATTTAGGGTTCAGGTTAGGGATAGATTTAGATCATTTTTTCATTTTTAAAAACTTTTTATTCGTCATTATATCAAAAACATGGTAAAAAACGCGGACCCATAACTACACAGTTACCTCATCTTTAATTATTATTTTAATTATCTATTCAGTCAGACTATCATTCAATTCCGAGAACTATTCGAAATCATTCCTTTCTTGTTAAAAAAACATCAATTACTATTACATACCAGAAGAATAAAACCTATTTAACACATTGACGTGCAACGATGGCTCGGCTTTACAAGCTTGAAGAATTAAATTTTTACTAGCATTGGTAAAAAATCGCCCTAGAGTTGTCATTTTCTCAAACTTTGTACTACCTTTAACCTTTGATCGGGAAGTGGATCAGTTCAGTTCAGATTTTTAAGAATAGAAAAAAATTCAAAGTTACCAGTTAAGCACAACAGCTTTTTTCTTCTTCGTTTTTTTTTAATGTATCGGTAGCGCAAAAACAGAAAATCTCATAGAATATTTAGCACATTTTAAGTCTTAAATATTATTATACGGTTATAGAACCCCACTTCTCCTTTGTCAGTGTTTTTTTTAACCTTAATAATTAATATTAGTCCGTTCCCAACTGAGCTAATAAATTCAGTCAAAGTTAAAATGATAAAGGGTTAAAAAGGGGGGGGGGGGGGTCGTTCGTAAATTACGTCACGCTCGGGGGGGGGGGGGGGTCGAGAATTTGTGACACTCTGTGACAGGGGGAAGGTCTGAATGGGTCATTTTTGTGCGTGACGTAACGCCAACACAGTTAAATCTACTTCCATGGTGGTAGGTAGGCCTTACTGAGTAAGACAATATAGTTTCAAAATTATGTCTTTTTGACTCTTAATTGATTTTCAACTAGTTTTAATCAAATATCTATACCGGTGAAAGGAAACTTTACACTTGCACCCAACAGCTGTAGCTATGATAGGAACTTAGAGATTGGAATAGTGTCACATTGCATTTTGCATTAAATTCAAAACAAAGGCCTTATCTGTCCAAGTGTTTTTGGTATTTTCTAGATTTGTGGTGTCTCAACCAAAGTCTTATCCAACTAAAAATTTAGTCATATGAATTTTTTCAAAGAGCTATTTCATATGCACATACATTTTTGTGTGGCCCTGTAACAAATTTCAGAAAATTATTAAAAACTTCTGTTTCTGGTAGGGTATGTTGCTGCATCCATATACTGGCATATGTGCAACAGTTGGGGAAGCCATGCTGCCATCCTAATGGCCCCTAGCAGATGCCAGGGCAGCCTTGAAGCTTTAACACATGAATGAAATCTTATGCTTCAACTTCTTGGGGAGCTAAAAATTGACACAGCTTAATTAAGCTTGTGAGATATTATAACTTATGTTTGTAACAAAACTTTATGGATTGTTCAATAATCTGTCCCTTGAATTTCAGAAAACAAAATGATTTTAAATACAATTTTAAACAAAAAATTTCTTTTTTATAATGTTCTTTGTTCAGCTCTTTCAAAAAAATATTGGGTGGTATATGGGTTAAATAACTGCCATACAGATTTAAAAAAAAAAATTAATGTAAAGAATATTCAAGATACTGAACAGTTCTCAACATTCTTCCGCTACATCTATGTAGTCCAATATTGTCTGCTTTTACTAAAAGCAATAACTACCATTCCTACCCTACTAACACAATTATTATTTTTTCACCAATAGGAAATAAATAACAAAAGTCAAAGTTGTGTTTAGTAAAAAAAAAAAAAAAAAAAAAAACTAGTTTATTCAGTATCATAAGTTTACAGTGACATTGTGTAAATTGATTATTAAAGATATCTATGGCCAGAACAAACCAACATGAAAACTCGGTCCAGATATTTAAAAAAAAAAAAAAAAAGGCCCATTCATTCAACTAATCCCCCTTTACCAATTTTGTATTTTTACAAATGTTCCAAATGACAACCCCTCCTTCATAATAAGGCATCATAAAAAATTAAACACAATTTGTAAATATTAAATATTCAAATATGAAGAATGGAAGGGAATGTGTATGATCGAGAAGATACATATGCTATTTGTATGCAAAAACTATTTGGAATGTAGAGTTTAATAATTTTTAAAATCTCAAAAAATAGAAGTCCTAAATTAATTTGCTTTGTTCATAATAACATGTACATGTTTATCAAATTTCTGATGTATGATTTAAGTTGTCAAACAAGTAACTGAATGATCAACTAACCCAATGCCCAGACAAGTTAACTAGTCAATAGGATTTTAAAAATAAATTTCTTAAATGGTCCATATGCCTTGAAGAAAACTGTAAGGGTTTTATGAGATAGGCACAGCAGTTTTTATTTTCATGATCCAAAACTTACATTAAATCATAAATGACTTTTTAACACCACTGATATACATTTTGTTTGTTTCATGATTAAGAATTTGAGACTACCTCTCAGGCGGTTGAAGTTGAGCAAGAGGAAAAAAATTACACAGATGAAAAGATCTAAGTAAATATTTACATCATCTTCATGAAAAATGGGATCATTACAAATGTGACTGTACAAAAAGGCCTACATGAGTATATTTCTTTGTACAGGATAAAATAGTTTATGTACATGTTATCTTAAAAATATTTTTGGAGTGAAATGGAATGATAATATATTTTTCTCTGCCATATGCATGAAAATACCAGAAATAAAAAATCTATTCATTTAATGACACCTGGTTGCCTATCAGCACAGGCATCAGAGATACACATTTGGCATGATGTTTTACAGTTGCTTATCATTTGATTTGTCAGATTCTACAAATGGTAAAGAATTATGTCTATAAAGAAAAGAATTCAGGCTTGTCATCTCACAGTAATCATTAATAAAAAATATTCTCTTCACTTCAAACACCTTTCATAACAGTCTTTATGCCACAAACGGAAGGTGATCTATGATCCAGCCATCATAAAAGACTTTTGCAACCAAATTGCAGTTTAAAAAAAGGATAAATATCACCCTAAAATTTATCCTAATCATATGAATTAGACAAAATATCTTGAATAACCTTATTTTAATTTACAATGCGTCATAGCTAGATAGATTTTTGTAAAAATACCATACCCTTGGGAACATTAAGGTCTATTAGTCTGTAACAATGGCAAACTTGTTGATTTTGGAAAAGAGCTCACGCTGATATAAGAATACACTTAATTTTGTATGCTTGCCATTTTATGAAAAATATATCAAAAGTTTATGAGATATTCACATGATAACTTACTGTATTTGAATACTGAACAAGTGTAGCAGTATTTAATGCATGATTGTGTATAATAAGTGTTCAGACTTATATGTATATATATATATATGAATATATGTGAGTGAAAACAAGAGCAGTACTTCAACTTAACGTGTCAGCCATGAACTAGTGGCCAAGTAAGTGTGTGGTATGCCTGTATTAGTTCCTTCTATTTTCATATATAAAGGTATAAAAATGATTCCCTGTTTCAACTTCAAAACAACCCCCCCCCCCAACGTCATTTATTACAATGAAACCTGTGTGAAGACATTGGAGTAACTAATCTTAAAATAAAGTATAACGTGTGGGGCTACCTTCATTTACGAGTTCTTTTTAAATAAAAAGTAATATATAAAGGAAAATGTGAACAAAATTAATCACACTATCAAACATTTATACATTTTACATTTCTTTGCAAAGTTTACAATTAGATCAAGTGCGGGAAAATGGCTTTTACAGTTATATATTTCACTTTTATTCAAAGCTTGCAGACACATGACAGATTGCCCAATCACATTTATTTCATTTGCAACATTTCATACATACCCACTGATCTGAACAAACAGCACTTAACAAATGAAACCCCATACATCAAAGTATGCTGCATTATTTTAACTAAACACTCATCGAATCTGCCGCATAACAAACACACCTAAAGTCAATAACACAGGAAGCACAGCTGAAATTTGCGTTGCTTGTCGTGGTGCACTGTTACATCCATCTTGGTTATCACAGTGGCAGTATCGAACTCGTATGTTGTATGTACCATAAACTTCTTGACACTCTCTGCCCTCATATTTTCCGATAGTGCCACCAGCAGCACACTGACGAAGGTAACGTATGTCCCAGTGATCATCCAACCATACTACAATAAACAAAAACATTAATTCATTATCATAAATATTAGTAAATTTCAATTTTATCCACAGCAAGTGAATATTGACATATTTGGAAAGGTGTTTGATCACACGATTTTGTTCAGAAAACAAAGATTTAGGTTAGATGATGTGTTTCCTGACCTTACTGATTCTCTGCACATTCAACGAATTATTTGACTAGTTCCCAACAAATTGTTTTACTAAGTCTTGGTTCCCCAATAAAAATAACGGGCATTTAACAATTTGAAGAAAAAATATGGACTTCTAATTTATTTATTGATTTGCAAAGAGAACTGTAGTACCGGTACTTTAAAAACAAACTTGTAATGTAAAGGAAAATGTTAATTAAACACTTGGCATAAGAGGTGCCAACTAAACCCTTAAATAGATTAAACATATTTTATAATTTATCCCATTTGCCTGCTGAAATTAAAGTAAATAATGAAGCTGCCATTTCTTTTAACATATACAACAAAGTACTCAGGTTTTTTTTTTAGGCAAAACACTCAACAAATCAACTTGAACTAGTGACCCATAAGCAGGGACTTGCAATTGAGCCATCTACAGCTTTTCCCACAGGCTAAAGTAGAATGGAACAACTCACCTTCTTGTACAATTTTTCTGCACTTATGCTGCCAAGAGTCACAAGTTACCAAGTGTTGTGTCACGTTGTCAAACCAATCTGCACAATCCGCTTGATGGTATGAATTACAAACAAAGCACTTTATTGCAAAACCTGTAATAAATAACATTGAATGCATAATTTAAAATATTTCTGTCTTTTAGAATAGGAGCACAACATAGATTGATATTGCTGAAAACAAAATAAGTTGTTTATTTTAATTTAATCTGGGCAGAAAAAATAAAGAGTGAAAAGAGGCTGTGGAAAGACAGATGGGAATAACTCATTGTGGTCTTTAAAAAGAAATGTGGGAATAGCTAACTGGCCTGTGGTCAGGTGGTAAATTTAACAAATTTCAATGATTTTTAAATATTTAAACTAAACTAAACACCTGCACCAGTCTAAGGGACCAGCATAAATGGACTGATATGTTAGGTCTCTTTTGAGTCCTGGACACAACAATGTATTTGGAGCCCTTCTTAGTGTTATAAACAGCTGTGTTTAATTTTTAAACTGTTTATGAATTTCAGTTCTGGAATGTCCAAACATGTTTGCCAATTTTATGTGTCAGAGCCTCTGACACATAAAATTGGCAACATGTTTGGACATTCTCTGACAGAGGAGGAATGTTGATCATTTACTCCAGGAGCTAAGAATGTGCTGACACAGACGACACAGTAGGTCATTGACAAGTTTCTCCACCTAAACAAAATTGACTACATCACTACATACTAGTTGTTTTTACAGTAATGTCTACTGTGACTGATATTGATAAGTAGTAGGCCCTAACTAGCATTTCATTGAACATTATTGATAATTGTTGTAAATGAAAAGCAAGATGACAACATAATAGATTAAATAGTAATAGTATGTCAATCAATATTAATAAAATTATAATGGGATCCAGAGGTGGACTGGGCCGTCGGGAAAATTCTAGTGATATTTGGTCTACTTCTACAACTTGTAACTAATTAAAGTTTTAAAGTCTATAAATTATACAGATTATTGTCCAAGGAGGCTTGGACACTCCAGTCCACCACTCCCTACCACTAAGTATTTCTAATGATACACTGAGTATGATTCAGATCATAGGCTAAGAATCAATAAATAAATTATAAATAATAAACATGGGCATTACATAGCAGACAGCATTTATTCACAAGGCAAAACAAGGCCAAGGCATTCATTTCATTCAACTTCAAGGCCAGGAGGGAGACAGAAAAATCTTAAACTTAAAAAAAAAACTGGCAAAGTTTCTAGAGCTAAGGCTAAGAGACTCTTCTTTTCTAACTTTTATCATTAAACATCATGTAGTATTTGAAATTGAACAGCATGCATATATAATTGGTTAAAACTGTTATGATATATAAGAATATATTTATTACAGCCATCAGCCGCCATTTTCGTTAGTTACTTCCGCATATAACCATTTGTAAAGGGACCGACAGGTAATGATAATGTGTTAAGTTTATTAGTGTAGAACTCCAAAAAAGTTTTGATATGAAACTTACTTTGCTCCAAAACTAGAAAAGCCGCCACTAATGTGACAACTGCTACCACAAGTTTATTCATGGTAGGACATGTACGCTGGGGTGGCACCTGCCTAAAACTTTACCAACTTTGGGACTTGTAAATAATAAAAGTGGGTCATACTTCGCGAAGGTAAGATTTCCGGTAAAGGGAGGTCACTTGATTCGAAACTAAAATTTAATTTGTATCATTTATATTTTGGGCCCAAAATATCCCCAGTAATATTAAAAAACACTTAAATCCCACATTTCAATAATTTTTTTGTTAATTTTCATTTTAAAATATATTTATTGAAGTTCATTTATGTGTACAGGTAAACTCAGGTGCGCACCTGAGTCGACCTCAACGCCACCTGTGCAGTGTGTACAAGTGAGAAAGCGCCGCAATGGCGTCGTACATAACCTGGTCGCTAGCGTTCTTCTTTATAAGCTGTATAACGACAGGTATTTATACTCCTGATACAATATAATCAACATTATTTCATGTTTATAAATGGTTTGGAAATATCTTGAATTTATTCATTAAGTACTTCTCATAATAATTACTTTAAAAACAAATTAAGATCGCTTGTTTAAGCCCTATTATTACATTATATTAAGTCTATACTATATTTATTATTATTTGGGCATTTCCGGGTAATAGGCCTAATGCCAGTAATGCTGAATGTAATGGTATTTTAGTACATTTTTAAAAAAAATGTTTTCCTTGCCATAACCAAACCCTAATCACTGTTCCATTGGTGCATTGCAATGTATTTTATTAACCACATTAAATTTATATCATCAATACCGATACTGTTACTGGTCAAATCTCAATGAAAGAACAATGAGTGTGTGTAGTCTTGTAGTGTGAGACTTTTGTCATTGACTGGACCGATTAAATTACTATTGACTTTCACTATTCTATATTATTGAGAGGTGAGGTAATATGCCTTAACGAATAAAGTAAGTAAGTGTGTAAGCTTCATAATAGTTATTAGTCATAATTAGCAGAAACTGTTTCCTGAAAATTAATATATTGGATAAGCACTGACTTCTTAAGTCTAAATTTAGTTGCTTCAAAAAAGAAAAGACATATTCTAATAGCTTAATAAATTAAAAATATATAAGCATCTGGGCTTAGTCATAGACCACTGATCAATAAAAATATCGAATGCCTAAAAATATAGGGTCTATTGTCAAAATTTAATTTAAAAATCTCATAATTTAGATTAAATCTACCACAGGTGGTATAAGTATAAGCGTGTGAAGTTGGACTGCGATAAAGCTTTCAACAAGCAGATTGAGACACAATTTTTATAAATCAAACAATATAGGTTAAGCTTTAATTATGGTTACACTGAATACACATGCAAACATGAATGCCCTCTTCAGTACAACAAAAAAACATAAGTATAAATTAAATTTACATTTAGAATGTCTCCCCCTCTATTTTCGTACATAGGCCTATACCGTACTATACGTGTGTATGTTTCAATATAAGTGAAGTCAATGATGATTTTCATTAATCAGAAACCCATAATCATTATAATGAATGGTATTTCTCACAAAAGAAAAAAAACTAATGAAATGATACATAGGACATAGGCCCTCTACCCTGTATTTCTGTGCCAATTTGTTCTGGTCTGCTGGCATTCCATTGCTACTAATTAGGGCTGAATTGAGTGCATTTTTTAAAAATCTCATACTCTATATATAATGTGTTCCGAACACCCAATGGGAAAGAGTGAAAAGTGCTTTTGAAGAACCAGTAGTGATAAAGGCATCAAAGTTGAAGGCTTAAAAAAACTAATCACCTAATAATATAATCCTAAACCAGCAGTTCTCAAATTTTTTAGTGATGCACCCCCTTTATAACATTTGTCAAGTTGTGTTGACCCACAATCAGAATTATACCTTGAAATTGTCTAAATTGAGAAACAAGTATTAAGTAGTGAGAGGAGCATAGCTTTTTTTGTTGATAAAAAGGTGTTAGTACTGTAAATTTGATCAGGGGGTGGAGGGAAGCAGAAATAAGGGCTAAGAAGATTGGAGGGTTCTTTCGAGGACTCTGTTAAGTCAATCCCCAGAATATTTTTTATATATTCACTCATCCGATTTTAAGTTTAGGCACACACACACAAATTAAACAACAAAGAAAAAACAACAACTTAAAATCAATATATAATATTTAACAAATGAAAAGAAACCTCCAGACTATTTATTTTAATTAGCTGCTGACATCTTCCAAATGAATCACAGTTTTTTGTTGTTGTTTAAGTGTAGCTGTAGTGTAGTAACAATAAGAAATTAGTCCAATCACTGTAGATAATATTTACATTTTAAAATTCAAATAAGAAAATCTTCACATTTTACATACAAAAACATTTTGTCAGATAACTCGTTAACTCATAACATTAAAAAATGAAACACTTTATTCTTATGTTTTCTGATAACTAATTATGCATTCTATTTGAATCAATATTTATATCATCATCGTGGCAATATCATTTCCCTTTTTTTCAGTTAAGAAATTGCTTCACTTGTTAAATTCATGTTAAATTACATTAGTATTATTAAATCTATTACAGAACTTAGAAATGATCCATACACACACACACAAACTTATGTTTCTGGGTATCATCATCCAGTCAGCATGTGAAATGAAATAATAATTGTAAAGAAAGACTGCCATGGTCATAACCAAAGATGTGCATCTTGCTAAGACAAATAATTGCGCAGAATTATTAACAAGTACCTTATTATTTTCAGAGCTTTGCAGTTTTATCTAGCTTGCATTTGGTTTTGCACAACACGTTAGGAGCTGTACATTAATTACGTCTTTTAAAAGGATGCGTTTGGCGGGGGGGGCTATACAATTCTTATAATTATTTGAAATGGTCAGACTAGCACAGATGACATTATTGGGTCTACAAAATTACCAGCTGCTCCTAATAAAAATAAATGAAATACTTTACAATAAAAAAAAAGATGCGACCAATTGCCTGCCAAAAGACAGACAGACAATGGCAATCATTAAACAATGAGATAATGCTGATATTTTAAACTCCGACTGGTTAGAACGATGTCAGCCAGTTCCATAATACTATTTTGATGGCAATGATATATTTAAAAGAGAATATTTGAATTATGAATGGTGAAATTTTTATAAAAATACATTTACTCTGATATTTAGACCATATCAATCAATTATTTAATAATTTCTGACATATAAAATTTACTGTAGTCATAGGTTCTAGTTGTTACAAATTTAAATTTAATAAATTTATTTTTCCCTGCCGATATCTATATCTTAAACATCAAAAAGGATCTGACCTACCACCAATGTCACAGTAATGAAAAAGACTAATACTTGTATTTCTGTGACAATTTGTTCTAGGTCTGGCTATCCAGTGCTACCAATGTGACAGTAATGAAGACTACACATGTCCATCTGGTTATGCCTTTGACAAAACAGTTAATGCCTTGTTGGACTGCA
This sequence comes from Omphiscola glabra, assembly GCA_964017045.1. Classification (NCBI taxonomy): domain Eukaryota; kingdom Metazoa; phylum Mollusca; class Gastropoda; family Lymnaeidae; genus Omphiscola; species Omphiscola glabra. The sequence goes on along the minus strand of OZ024795.1, from coordinate 7,147,510 downwards.
ATGGCTTTGAGGCAGACATTCCGGGCCAGTTTTGTGTGAAGATTTACCAAGAAAGTCCAGGATGTAAGTTACATTGTTTTTATTCACAGCATTATGGGACACTGACATGAAAATGAAAAAGTTTAAAACAACCAACTCACTTTTTAACAAAATTACATTTTTCATTGTTCATAAGCTAATTTTTTAAATAGTGGATTGAAATAGACATGGATTGCCGTAATATAATTAGTCAAATATAGACATTTTGCATGCTGCTTGTCACAACAAATAAAAGCAAATACTGACTCTTTCTGTGATTAAAAAAAATTCCAAATTACCAGAAGTTTAATTTTGGAAGAGTGAATGTTAAACATTTTGGGACCTGTTCAATAGAAGGATTAATATTTTTTTAAAAGGTAAATTATTTTCTCATTGTGATTTTAAAAAATTAAATATAACAGAATAAGAAACTCAAATTAACATCCCATTGTGCCAATGTTTATTATTTAATTTTTAGAGGACAGCTTTCTGGTATCTACACATGTGATATAAACTTGTTGATCTAACTTTTTGTTTAAGGGGGAGGATGGCAAAAAACTACACGACGTTGTGCAACACGAACTGTATTTGGTAAACCTTATCTATAATTTTCTCTGCTTTAATTAAAAAATTTGGAAGCTAAATTTTTCTTTTTGATTGTGTTCGTAGTTATTCTATTTGTTAAGATTATGTAATTAAGTTAATTATTTTAGTATAAGATCAATTAAGAACAGATTTAGTTTTGACAGACAATTTAAAACTAACTTATAATGTATGTGATTGATATATATATGTATATGAGTGTGTGTGAAAATATTTAGATGATCATTACTAGTTGCTATAAAATCTCCCCTCTATTGAGTGTTGTTGAAATAATTTAACAAATAGTTTAAAAATGAAAATTACAAAGTAACCACATATTAAATAATTTAAATTATGTGTATGAAATTTAAATATTTAAAAAAATAATATACCATATTCTTCAACAATTTTTAGGTGTGGCTTGGGGTTGCCGTTGGTCCTGGGATTACACAGGTGTGTTTATGGAAACATGCTACTGTGAGGATGCTGATGGCTGTAACACATCTACTCATCTCAGATTCAGTGTTCTGCTCATGTCTTTGTCTTCCATTTTATATATTATTTTTTGTTTTGTGTAGTGTTTTTATATATATGTTGGTTTTTTTTAAAGTTTGTCTAAATTTTTACATTCCAGGTTAAACTTTTAAAATAATAAACTGACAATTTTGGTATACATTTCCTCAGTCTGAGACTAAACATTCCTTAATGTATTATTTTTGACAGATTATGTTTCAAATTGTTCTTTTAAAATAATTTCTTTGAAAGAGTCATCACTGGCTATCATCTTTATGACCTTAAAGTATGAGTTGTTTGCTTAATGTATTTTGTGTGTGTTTCCTGCATGAATGAGTTTGTGGAAGTGTGCCTGCAATTAAGACTGGAAGTATACAAGTGAGTGAGAAAAACATTGGACCATCCACCACCATATCGAACATATCACTGTAACATACGTTGGTTAATGATGTAAATAGTCATTTCCTTTTCTTAAAAATTTACTTGTATTTGTAGACCTGTAAATAATTATTTTGTGAGACAATACATTATACAGTTTTATATTTTACTTTTCATTGCAAATTATTTTTTTGGTAGAATGTATGTTCTAGGAATGTAAATTGACTTTCATTACATGCCCCTGTTGATAAATTTTCAGTTAAACTGAGTATTTATTTCATTTATGTGTCTAAAATATTTTAAAATGGCTTTTATTCCTTTCATTTGAATAAAATATAAATAGGTATTATAAAGATCTGTTTAGTGGACTCATTCAAGTTTATTTTTTTGAGGGCTGTTGTTATTCCATTATAAAGTGGGCTGTTAGCTTAAAAGCATATTATTTTGAAACAAAAAGTAGGTTTTTAACAAGACCCTCTTAAGTATTAACTATTTTTGTAATTTGGTAAATATTTATAAAAAGTATCCTTTTAAAAGTGCATTGAAAATGATGAGCAGTTGGATTAGAATCTGTATAAAGTGTCTCTTTGTAAAAGTAGATTTGTGCAGCTAATACTTGATTATTACTCAAGTAACTTAAATTGCCTTGCCTTCAAATGTCACATGTATTTTATAAGATTAAAATTATTATTCAAAATAAATCTACCTGCCCTTTGACTTACTTGTTTGACAATTAATCAAGTAAAATAATTTTAAAAAATGTTCTTCTATAATTCACTTTAACACACAATCATAGGGATTGTTTTATTTTTATTTTTCAGCACACAGAAATATCACAGACGGTAAAATATATTACAAACATTGTATATAACATGTATTAAGTTTAAGTATAATCATGCATTTAAATTAATATCATGTCAAGTAATAAATTATTTATTTTTTGCAATACAAAGGGTATCGTGAAATCTTTAGGGAACAGTTGAAGATTCATAAGTCAGCTGTTGGCCGCAATCATTATTTACTTATGTATATTCATAATTAACAATTTTATCTATTGAGACAAACCATATTTTAAAAAAATATAATTTAAACGTATAAAAACTGAGAAGTAAATATTAGATTGTAAAAGTAAGCACTCAAGTTTGACACAGTATAATTATTGCTACATACATACATTTGAAATAATAATTTAGTGCAAGGTTAAACTTGTCACATAACATGCATACCAGATTTATTCTCACAAAGCTAACATCATCATAATATCACAATCATGTCTTACTACCATATCAATATAAATGACATTTAAGCAGTGAAAATAAACCAATATACAAACATGGTTGGTCCCACCATCTTTTATACTGGTACAGTATTCCATTGATTAAAAGTATCATGGAAGCTAGACATTATTTTATAAGATTTATTGAAAAGCATTCATACAGGCTCAACATGGAGATTAGCAAATTAACTTGAAATTGAAGAAATTATGCTGGATTTAAAATGGATGGAAACCAACATATATTTATAGATGTAAATAATCTTTATACATTTATTTTCTTTCAAAAATCTTTCATCTAGAAAAACAAATGAATTAAAAAGGCCAAACTCACATTAATTGTATATGTCTTACATATTGAACATAATGTAGACCTAAATGAAATATATTTACTGAATGGACAGAATACTGACTGTAAAATAAAAATATAGCAAGAACGATGACTAAGTTATCGAAATAAAATTATTTAAATATTTTTAGGATTATGTCCGGCAAAGATTTCCCATAGCTGGATTAGTCAGTAAAGTAACAGACTAGGTGTGTAAATAAAATAACACATGTTAAACCTCTTCATCAGTATTTCCAATTTATTGTCCTGGTACCGGTACAACTTAAGTTAAAATTTCCTCTCAATTGTTTACATGCCACTTTTTGTAAACATATTTGGCATTTAAAAAAAAAAACACTTTATATTAGGCAATATTTGCTGAATGCAAATAAATAAAGGTAAAAAAAATTAATTATATCATAATTATAAGTACAACTAATGGATAGATCAGGTTTAATTTGGTCAAATGAAGGATGGTTGGTGAGAATGTTTAGTGTTCCAACATTCTCTAGTCATCCAACTGACACAGGCTAGCAACGCCTCGATTGATCCAGTGGCTCTCTGGCTTGTCTGAGGCAAGTTGAATGTACATCACAAAGTTGGTAGAGTGACCAGTTGTTGAAAGTGTCCCACGCCTGGCACTCGTCTTATAGACTGGACAAGTGTAGCTTGGCAGTTTTTGGAACTGATCGATGCTGTTTGGTTTTAGCCAGATCTGAGACATGGTTAAGGATCAACACCAGGTTTATTTTTATTCGTTGTTCATTCAAAGTGTGGAACTGCAAACCAGTGAAACAAAATCATTTTTTCCATTGTTGAAAAAAAAAACAAAGAAAAGGTAAAAAACAATAATAAATAAGCTTAAATACTCCACTGCTGACAAAAAAATGTTAAAGATATTTTTAGAAAACTTATTTGAATTGAAGTAAAAAAGGATACATTCGGCATGATATCAAACAAAATTTTGGGGGCTGATTCACCAATCACCATCTTGTCTCTGTCCCATTTAGCACCTTCCATAAAGAGGCCCTGATATGACAAAATAAAAAGATTAGTTTTAAAACTATTCAAGTTATAATTTTTGAAATAATGTTCCCATCTCTCATAAAAATCTTAAGACAAATTTTTGTTATAACTAACATTTTGTTGACATTAGTTTTATTGAGTAGTATAAGATCAAAGTAATATATAATTTAAGTAATCAAAGTAATATAATTCAAAGCTCACATATACAAATGCTCCATCTTCTGGTTTGCCAGTTGGATTATCTTTCAAAACTTCAAATTCAAATCCCACGAGATCAATAGGAATTGTTGTCTTTCTGGCATAGTTCTGGGAAACACCTTTATACAAAAGAATTATAAATAATTGTTTACAAAGAAAAATATTTATGAATTCTAAAATTATACTGTAATAAACCTTTGGCATGAAATTTTCCATTAAACTAAATAAAACATGAAAATAACTAATAATATATCAAACATTGTTTGTTTAGTATTTAATTAAAAAATCCTGGTCTACACACCAGTAAGGAAAGACTGAGTGAAGTAAAAACCAGACAACCAAAAGGTTGATGGAGCTCCATTATCAATCCAATCTTGGAAAAACTTCAGCCTATAGAAAGTACAAATATCAAACACTGTCATCAAAAGCTATATGTATTTACAAAAAATTTTAAATTCCGAACAAAGAAAAATAAAGAAAGAATTGCACAACAGATTGATAAATAAAAAATTCAGGATGAACAACTCTGACCTGGCCAATAAATCTGCCACATAGCTTCCGAGTGGCTTGAGACTTGGATATGACTTTGAGGCCCACGATGCCGGCACCTTGCCAACAAGCATGCTGTTAAATACTTCTTCCAATTCAGATGACATCACCACCAGACCTTAAGATTCAAAGCATTGTATTTAATTAATTTCTCCCCTGTTAAATCATGAGATGATAACATATGTTTTGATCAATTTTACTTGTGTAACAACAGGCTGAATTAATAGTAAATTCCTTATGGGTGACAGATGATTGAGAAAAGACTTCTATCCTAACCTTTGATCGCTTTCCTCATGTTGATCAATGTTGTCCTGACAACAGAAATTAGATTATTGAAACGAATCAGCTCTTGTCTCAGTACAGTGTTCATTGATTCCTCATAGACCACAGGATATTTGTTGATCACCTGTAAAATATCAATTTTTAAAATTTACACTAGTTAGTTTGAGTGTATCAAAAAAAAAAAAAATCCCTAATATTTTTATTTTGTGATTAACTTCTTGTTATTTCCAATAGGTCACCCCACCAAAGAAATGACAGTAAAAATTTAGCTTCCACGTATCTTCCCCAAACTTTTTACATTCACAACTATGTAGATGTCCTTCATTTATCAACTTTCTTTCATTTTCAATTCTCCATTATTAAAATGAAAAAGTCTTACAAATTCCAAGTCAAAGTTTTGTGGGAGCTTGCTGAGAATATCTGCAGCCAGGTTTTCCATGGCATTTCCTGATGTCTGCCCACCACCGCCAGATTGACGGGGTAATGTTAGCAATATACTTTCAAAAAGCTGAAGATTTAAAGTTGCAAATTGCACTCATTAAGAAATAGAAATGTCAACTGGAATGATGAATGAAGAGGAATGTGTAAGTTTATAACAATATGAGTGCAGAGAGTTAGAACAATTTCAAAGTGTAGCAGTTGAAAAAGTATGTTGCATAGAAATCAAAAACTGAATGAATGAGAAGAGAAGAGTTACCAGTGTCGTCTCTTTGTTGTCTTTAGTGATGTCAGCATTTTCATGCAGTCCAAACACTTCTGGCAATGCTATAAAGGGAAGGGTTCTGATGTACTCGATGTAGCTTTGATAAGGTCCTTCAGGCGGAGCATAGTATAAGCCACTAGATGACAGTCTAGATTTGTGCAATAAGAAAGGTCAAAGTTAAAAACAATGACTACAACTTGAAAAAAATGATGAACAAAAATTATTACAAAATCAACACTTTTCCAAATGCTCAAAATGGTTTTTTAAAACTTTTTTTAATGCCTAAAAGCCTTACTATAACACTACCAAATTATATAATATATTACTAATAATATAATTGAGACATATACTCATAACTCACTTGTATTTGTCATCTAAAACAATTCTTTCACTGTAAAAAACTGATAAAAGTGAATTCAGGAGTCGTCTGTCCTTGTCATCTGTAACACGACCGCCATAATTACATTCTCCTGTTAAATATGTCAGGGCCGGCAAGGGGAGGTCATCATAGTCATTTAAAAACATCTGTGATGGAAGAGAAGTCCATATTGCAATATCAGGTGATGAAAAAAAACATTGCCAAAAGAATGCCTCTATTCAAATGTGAAAAAAAAATCATCTTTAAAAAACATGGTTACTTTCTGAAAACACACAAAAAACTGATTAAAAAATCGAATTAAAATACATTTTCCTCAAGTAAACAAACCTGCATTTGTCTCATACTGATTCGTAAATCAGATTCATTAAATTCATATGGAATATTCCATCCCAGAGGTCCAAATTTACGTCTTTCTTGGACCAGGGCATGGAAAAAGCAAAGGCCAAACAACATCTTATGCCAGGCTTTTGGCTGTGAAAAAGATGAGAAAATCAAAGTAAAAACAATGGATTATTTACACAACTTCAAGCAGAAAGATATTAGTGATAAAAAGTTCTTCAGACTAAGGATGAAATAAATACGACTAAACAAAAAATATAAATTGTTCATTTTGTAACCTGTTAGATACTTTTGTGTAATACTAAAATATCTACCAAAACATAATTTTTGCTTTTAATTTAAGGCAATAACAAACAATAAAAGTTTTATTTTACTGATTGTATATCCTTATACAGCTTTCTCTTATCAAACCATGGTTCACTTTTCACAGTCTCAATGTATAGTGGATTTTTTATTTGTTTCTATCTAATTTTGTATTATGAATTGTTTGATCTGTTGTAGAATGGTATGAAGATAGAGTTCTTGCTAACAAACACCATACTGCTGATTCAGCCCATGAATCAATGTTTTTTAAAGCTCTCTATATATGAAATGCCCTGCAAAACCTTGTTGAAGCTATGAACTTGGACAAAGATTTCTCACTAAAGCTATGAACTTGGACAAAGACTTCTCACTAAAGCTATGAACTTGGACAAAGACCTCTCACTAAAGACAAATTGACTAGAACATTGCAACATGTCTTCTTAATATTTAGAAGGCCATAAATGAGCTGAAGAGTCAAACTTTACATGCCCGATGGAAAAATTTGTGGCCAGAAGTGGTCCAACATTATAAGGGATTCTCTTATGATGAAATCCACCATTCTGTGTTAGATAAGGCAGAGAAGCTGGTAAAACTACTGGGAGGAGATCGCTTGAAAGATATGACTCCTGAGGAGGTTAATGACCTGATTGATGCCCACACACAGCAGTTGACAGACAAAGACCTTATGTAGATGATGAAGTCAGCAAGCCAAGAAGAGGAACTAAGGGTTGAAGAAGATGAGAAGGTTGGCCTCACAGCAATGCTCAGAAAGGCCAAAGGACTTAAGTGAGTGACTCAGAAAGGCCAAAAGACTTCAGTGAGTGGCTCAGACAGGCCAAAGGACTTCAGTGAGTGGCTCAGACAGGACAAAGCACTTCAGTGAGTGGCTCAGACAGGCCAAAGGACTTCAATGAGTGGCTCAGAAAGGCCAAAGGACTTCAGTGAGTGGCTCAGAAGGTCAAAGGACTTCAGTGAGTGGCTCAGACAGGCCAAAGGACTTCAGTGAGTGGCTCAGAAAGGTCAAAGCACTTCAGTGAGTGGCTCAGACAGGCCAAAGGACTTCAATGAGTGGCTCAGACAGGCCAAAGGACTTCAGTGAGTGGCTCAGAAAGGCCAAAGGACTTCAGTGAGTGGCTCAGAAAGGCCAAAGGACTTCAGTGAGTGGCTCAGAAGGTCAAAGGACTTCAGTGAGTGGCTCAGAAAGGCCAAAGGACTTCAGTGAGTGGCTCAGAAGGTCAAAGGACTTCAGTGAGTGGCTCAGACAGGCCAAAGGACTTCAGTGAGTGGCTCAGAAAGGCCAAAGGACTTCAGTGAGTGGCTCAGAAAGGCCAAAGGACTTCAATGAGTGGCTCAGAAAGGCCAAAGGACTTCAGTGAGTGGCTCAGAAGGTCAAAGGACTTCAGTGAGTGGCTAAGACAGGCCAAAGGACTTCAGTGAGTGGCTCAGAAAGGTCAAAGCACTTCAGTGAGTGGCTCAGACAGGCCAAAGGACTTCAGTGAGTGGCTCAGACAGGCCAAAGGACTTCAGTGAGTGGCTCAGAAAGGCCAAAGGACTTCAGTGAGTGGCTCAGAAAGGTCAAAGGACTTCAGTGAGAGGCTCCGACAGGCCAAAGGACTTCAGTGAGAGGCTAAAGAATGGTACCCCCTAGTGCTTCGTTCGTGGGTGGCATGTTGTTTTATAAAAACCTTCTTCCCTAGAACAAAAAGCAGTGCCAGCAGCTGCCCATAACTATGCTCCTTGCTGGGAAGAAGACGCCAGTTATGCCTACGCCTTTAGCAAAACAGAAGTTACGGACGAGGGCGAAGATACTGCACCACCTAATGAAGCGCCCGATGGAATGGCGCCTTGAGAAGACCTGTACCTGCTCTTCTAATTCATCATCATCTTCATAATTCAAGTTGTAGTATATTCACTGGTGAATACCTATACATCATTTTATGTTCTTAAAATAAGTAGGTTTAAGAGTGTAGAAATTGTTTAAGAGCATAGGAAGTAATTATAAGAGTATGGGAAAGGTTAATAACAGTGTGGGAAAAGTTTATAAGAGTGTGTGGGGAGGGTTTATAATGCCTTACAATGTAAATAAATATTAAATAAAGTATAAGGTCGCTACTTCACAGATTTTTGCACATGAGGGGGTTTCTTGAGCCTAACCCCCATGATAGACAAGGGACCACTGTATTTATAAATACATAAAAACCCAAATTAGTTTGACTTTTTTTTATGCCGTGGTATTTTGATCTTAAGATTTAAGGACACATTACCTACCTTATTACAGCCTTCCCAGAAGGTGGTGTCAGAGATAGGATCATTTAGATATGACCTGAGGAGGTTGGCTCTGAGACCTTTGGGCGGTTCATTTGTCATTTTAACACCTGTCAATCATTTGAAATTTTCCTCAATAAACAAAGAACAGTTTCAAAATTACTGTAAGGAATTAAATACATTCCAAAGAAGTCAGTAATTTAAGTTCTTTAGAAATATTCTTATAACAGTTATATAAATGATGATAAAGAATTTTTTACAATCAAGCCTGGTTTAAGAATGTTTTTTTTTGGGTTTAGTCATGAGATCAATTTGTGTAAACCAACCATTTTGTAAAATTGACACAGGGAAACTGTCTGAGGGATAACTTGTTAGCCAGAGTCTGAAGTCTTCATTGGTTGATTCTGGAACTATCACCTACAAGGTGGTAAGGATGGACAGATTGAGGTTTTAAACAAATCAACATGCTTATTGCAATCAAGAAGATTTCAGAAATAATGTAAATTGTTTGAATAATTTAAATTAACCCCATATTAAGACCAGCTATAGACTCTATAATTGCTTTGTATTTGAGGTACAGAATTTTTGTAATTCTCTAAGCCTAAATTTGTCAGTGTGCCTTTCCAAACTTTTAAGTTTGTTCAAGTGAGATGAGTTAGGCTATGTTGATGTCAGAGGGAAAGTAAAAGATACATTAATTTGCCTGTTAGCTTAGGTGAGTTGAGCTAAAGGTTTCATGTTTGAAGATGATTTAAAATTATTCAATGTTTCAAGTAATCTGAAAGTTTAATTTTGTTCCAACCTCTTCACAGATTTTCTCAAGTTTGGGCATCCAACTAGTGGCCAGGTGACAGTTCTGTAGCACAACCCAAGAGCCGTCACTGATTGCTCTATCAATCATTTTAGCTGCAATCGGTCCCTGTGTTTACAGAATGAAAGGAAGATTTGGTAAATTCGTATAGATCGTACCACATTTTTTTATCATTGCCCGCAACTTGATTGCCGTGACCCGTAAAATTAAGAATAAAACGTTAAAAAAATAATGAAAATATTTCCTAAATGTATCTCTAAACCTAACCTGAACCCTAAATCTATCCCTAAACCTAACCTGAACCCTAAATCTATCCCTAAACCTAACCTAATGAAATGAGGTACGATATATCTTAAATAGCTGAAGATTTCATTAAGGAAACTTTTTTCTCTGGTACAATTGTCTCTAAGTAATAAAAAAAAAAATATTGATAAAGCCCTGAACAACAATTAGGTCTCACCTGTCCTTGACCTAATGATATTGTCTGTATCATGTTGCTCTTATAACCCCTATCCTCCCCAAACTTCAGAAGCGCCATCATGGGATCAGCACCGGGGGAAAGAATAAAAATCAGGGGTGCGCAGCAGTTAGAGTCGGCAAATGAGCCTGGAAGATCAAAGGTCGGCGGCTCAATGTAGGCCTGACCCATATTTTCTACAATAAAGTTTTGAACAGCCGGAACTATTTTATCTGGGCGAAAGCATCTGAGAACAATCATTGCATCAAGGCCAGTCAGTGAGTCCCAAGGGGTTGGTAATTTGTAGTTATGTGGTGCTGAGTTGTCATAGAATTTCTTCCAAGTATCTGGCTGTTTGTTCACATCTATTATAAAAAGCAAAAATACTTTATTGCATTTAATAATACAAAAATAATAAATATTAAAAAAAAAAAATTTGTTCACTAAATGCACAATCAATAAATGAAACATTTTTTTTATTGACATAAATACTTTTTTTTTTGGTTCCTGAAAATTTTTGTAGTACTTAAATTTATTTTAAGATAATTAACAAAGAATTCATCAATTTTTTCTTTAATTCTACATATTTCAATAATAATTTTAGAGACAGATTTGAACATTTGAAGTTATTTTTGAAAAATCACCGGTGTCACACCATCTATAGTTAAATGAGAAAAAACAATTGCTAGCTAATTTAAAGATTTAGCTCTTGGCTTGATTTCATGATAAATTTTCAAATGAAGCACTTTTCTAACAGGAATATTACTTACGATCTTTCAAGCCCTTAAGGTTGGGAAGATTGGAGGCGCGGACAAGTTCTGACCAAGCTTTGTCCGACAACCAGGCAGGTGCAGGGTTGGGAAGAGGATTATCTAATGCAACACCACCGGTGAGTAGGAATCTCCAGACATTTTCATCAACCTTGCCTCTGTGAAATAAAGTGGTGATGAGTACACAAATCTTGGTTCAAAGACTACATCTATGTAATAATCCAGGCCTCAGTTTGCCAACTGCTGCGTTAAGTTTAGTAAGCCTACTAGAGATGGCTCTGAGATGGACCATAATGATCTGTATAAAGTTTGTTTTAACAAAGAATTTTGAACATTTTGAATGTTCATTTTCATAACCTAGATTCTCAACTTTTATTGATCATTTATACATAAGAATAGAAGTTTAAAGATTCTAACCAAAACTCCACTAAACAAATGTCCACTACCAATTTTAAGAATATGTTGGCCACAAAAATTGTACACAATACTATTGTCCTACACAAACATAATGGGTTGAAAGGGGATAAAATGAAAAACTTTTTCAATATGGAAATGATATTATACTGATTATACTTAGACTTTAACAAAAATTAAAAACTTTCATTGTAATGACATACCCAGAATGTCCCTATAGCCAACATGAACAATCATTTGACAAATAGAAAAAAAAATGTTTCATAAAATAATGCATAACTTTGAAGACGAACTACTCACTGGCCTTTCTTTATACCAATGCACAAGACAAAGGAGAACAGGAGTTTATCTTTCTCAAACAGAGATCGGCAGACATTGTTGTACATACTGTACGTGAAATGTTCATTAAGGTTTATGATGCGTTCTTGCAAATCTTCTGAACGTTTGCTGTTGAGTATTGACTGGGGAAAAACAATTTACACTTTCTTTGTGTGATAGAAAAAACAATTTAAAACTTTATTTGTGTGACAGAAAACAATCTACATTTTATTTGTGTGACAGAAAACAATGTACACTTTATTTGTGTGACAGAGAACAATTTACACTTTTTGTGTGTGACAGATTTGTTTCTGTAATGTTTTCAGGAATATATCAATTAACCTGATTTTTCACATAGCTTCTTATATTATACAATGCTACTTTCATATTTGCATTTTGATTATATTAGGAGCATAGCAAGCATTTATAATATTAAATCCTTGAAATCCTGGAACCAAGTATTACAATGCTGTCTAAAGTCTGTTCAGCTTTCAAAGAAGTTTGGGTCACATATTTGGGTCACACATTTGGGTCACACATTTGGGTCACACATTTGGATTCACAAGATGGAGGATATAAATAGATATTAATAAAACAATAACAATGATCCAACAATAATGGACTTTAATGGGAAGTTTTCAGAAACATTTACATGGATTAATTCTTTTATACAAGCTATTAAATATTTGTAAGTATAGACAAATGACATACTTGACAACATGGACAAATGAAATTTCTGACAGCATGGAAAAATGTCATACCTGACAACATGGACAAATGTATGCCTTTTAGTAAAGACAATTGACCTATCTGTAGTTATTAATTAGCCTACCTGTAAGTATAGGTTTATAAACCATGTAAGTGAGTACTGGTACATGGGTTCTATGTTGGCCAGGTCAGAGATACAGAAAAACAAGATGGAGGAATGTAGAGCGACCGGTTTGTAACCATTTCTAGTTTCATCAATCTCTTTCTCAGTCGACACAGCAATTTCCTGTTTGGCTGAGATTTCTTCTGAGAGAACTTTAGATGACGAGAGAACTTTAATGGCTGTTTCATCTTCCAGAATGTTGCCCTGTTGAAGGAAATATGAAAATTGAGAGCAAACATGTTGCCCTGTTGAAGGAAACATAAAAATTGAGCAAACATGTTGGAAATATGAAAATTGAGAGCAAACATGTTGCCCTGTTGAAGGAAACATAAAAATTGAGCAAACATGTTGCCCTGTTGAAGGAAACATAAAAATTGAGAGCAAACTCTTCTGAGAGAACTTTAGATGATGAGAGAACTTTAATGGCTGTTTCATCTTCCAGAATGTTGCCCTGTTGAAGGAATATGAAAATTGAGAGCAAACATGTTGCCCTGTTGAAGGAAACATAAAAATTGAGCAAACATGAAGGAAATATGAAAATTGAGAGCAAACATGTTGCCCTGTTGAAGGAAACATAAAAATTGAGCAAACATGTTGCCCTGTTGAAGGAAACATAAAAATTGAGAGCAAGCGCTTAACCCCTTTACCGGGTATTAAAAATTTTAAAACTAACCCTTACTTGGCGAATAAATCTAAAAGAAAAATGTTTTCACATTTTTTTTTGTTGAAACATATTCAAACAATTAACAAAAAACTATAATTTTCGTTTGTCATAATCATTGTCCTTGAGCATTATCATTGATAATGTCCTTGAGCATTAACCTATTATTCAGAAGTTTTTTCGAGTATGATATCTTTCGAAGCAAGGAACTGGACAGAGTGCTCGAAAACAACAGTACGGTAGACCGAAGAAGTCATAGTGTACACAAAAATTTGATTGTTTCATAACCATCAAAATAAAATATTTCAAGGGATCTGAACAACTGGAAGGTCTGTGACATTTGTTGTTGTGTAGAACTCTCAAAAAGAAACACTTTTACACTGTTATTTACTGCCACCTATGCACATATAACGTTGCTAAAGTGTTGTTTGCAGTCTTCTAAAAAAAAAAGTGTTTTAAGTATTTTGGGTATTTTTAGGTATTTTTGAGGCTTATGGCTTCCCATAGTTTTGAAAAAACCAGCTACATGCACTGTAACTACGTCATAGCATTTTGGACGAGAATAATCGGGTCTGCCGCATACTGCAGAATATAATATCATTTGGACGATTATAGTCGGGTCTACCGTGTAAAGGTCAATAGATCAAGACGACTATAGTCGGGACAACCGGTAAAGGGGTTAATATGAAAGAAAGAAAATATTGAAATACAGTTTTGTCATTGATGGCTAAAACTGGTAGTGAGAACAATCACTGTGCAGTCCTATTATTTTACAAGTTCTTCAACATGTTAAGATATACTGTGTTCAAGTAGAAAAACTATTGACCCTAACAGGACACTAGTATTTCCCATCAACGCCAAAGTGACAATTTGACATGTGAAGATGACCAGTGCTTGTAGACTGACCTGTGAAGAGGATAAGACTTCCAGGATTTTATCCTCAATCTCCTTCAACTGCTTCCTGTTGGCCGCACTCTCCAGGATCAGCTGATTTTTCTTTTCTTCCAGCTCAGGTTTTTCTTTGGCAGCGACGATTCCCAACAGTTGGTCCTCGAGACCTTGAGGTGTTATCATGAAGTTCAAAAGACAAACTTTGACCGACACTTCGGGCAGGTAGTGAGGATTTCTTAGACCAGTGGTGATGTACATCTGCAAGGAAAGTAAACTTTCATAGAATAAACAAAAGATGCAATATTATTGTTTTAAAAATGCACTCCTTATTTATTCCAAGTGATGTCAACTTTTCCCATTTCATTTTTAAATCTGTCAGTTTTCCTAACCTTAAAATCTGGCGAGTATTCAATGATGTTATCTCCAAGTCTCATGTACTCCACCCCCTGCTGTCTGAAGGTCAATTTCTGCAACACTGGTTCAAGAATTGGGTCAAGCTCTTCCCCGACGTTCTCCAGCAGGATGGGGTTGCCGAACTGGATGCTGTTTTCTAGAGTGCGCATGTAACCCCCGTCAGAGAGTTTAATAATGTTGAGTTTGTTGGCTTTCTCCATATTCTTAATCCACTTGTTGGCTTGACCTTGGGATGGAAACGGATACTCTCTAACTCTTAATTTTTCAATTGGAGTGGGGGGGGAGCTTATAGAGTAAGCTGATGATGGCACAGTGAGGATTGTTGAGACACACAGTAAATTACAAGTTTTAAAATGACAAATTAAAGCAATAAATATGTCTGCCAAGCTCTTTATTCAGCAAACAAAATATGATGCAAAAATAACAATCAGCTCGTAGCAATAAGGAATGTACCCACTATAAAGTGTGTTTAAGTACAGACTCCATTAGAGTTAATATATATTTATTGTTCATAGTTTCCTACTGATCTAAATATTTCGTTATTCACTGTCTCTCTTACATGAAACAAAATATATATCTAGTAAAACATTATTAAATAATTTCAGTCATGCAAACCTTGTGGGTCAATCATGAGAGGCCATCTTCTAGACTTGGACACAATAATGCCGTTGTCAACACTGAAGGCATCCACGGGGAGTCCCGCAATATTCCATGCTCGAATTTTGACTGGCTCCCCAAGCGTTGCACTAAGGGAAAATACCTTGGAAGAAGGTATGTTACGCTTAACACACTGCTCATGCCATTCCTTGGTCATCATCTGAAGAGAATGTTAGACTTTAAAATATGCTCTTATATGTAGTTTTATGTATAATCTTATCTGTTTAGTTTCATGTAATTCATCTTGGACGTACTCTGTGTAAATTATTATGTGCTCTTGTAGATTTGATTGTAGGCATTTATTCTTATATATTTACTCTGACATATTTTACTTTAAAATATATACACTTATATTAATATTTCACATTTTACAAACTTTATATTTTATCTTTGAACAAGAACATTAAAAACTGTCCAAGTCCAAATAACATGACCAAAAGACAGTGATTTCTTAATTGTTTGAAGTCAACATAACATGAGCAAAAGACAGTGTTTTCTTACTTGTCTGAAGTCAAAATAACATGACCAAAAGACAGTGTTTTCTTACTTGTCTGAAGTCAAAATAACATGACCAAAAGACAGTGTTTTCTTACTTGTCTGAAGTCAAAATAACATGACCAAAAGACAGTGTTTTCTTACTTGTCTGAAGTCAAAATAACATGACCAAAAGACAGTGTTTTCTTACTTGTCTGAAGTCAACATAACATGACCAAAAGA
Organism: Omphiscola glabra; assembly: GCA_964017045.1. NCBI lineage: Eukaryota > Metazoa > Mollusca > Gastropoda > Lymnaeidae > Omphiscola > Omphiscola glabra. Next base: position 7,131,393 of record OZ024795.1, on the reverse strand, counting down.
CAGTGTTTTCTTACTTGTCTGAAGTCAAAATAACATGACCAAAAGACAGTGTTTTCTTACTTGTCTGAAGTCAACAGTGAATGCTCCGTGGTAAGCCACCACACCTGATGAAATGAGGACATCTCCAGTAATATTTATATACATTTCTCCGAGAGCTCGAGCAGCCTCTGTCCATCTGTCCTTCTCACCACCAAGGCCACCAATCAGTTTTTCAGCTCGATCCAGTTTCTTGGAGCACAGGTCAATATTACTTTCCAAATCTTTCTTTTTCTGTGTCATTACCTCAAATTCATCATTCAGCGCTTGGAGTTTGTCTGTTACCTTGACAATAAAGAATAGTTATATCATCTTTAGACCACATTCATATTTTAAAATAGTAGAAAATATTAAAAATGTCATAATCCAATGTAACATATAATACAATGTAATATATATTTTTTTTGTTTCCCCACTCTGCCAATAAAGGTAAAAATAGTAGTTATTTTTTAGTTAGTAATTATTTTTACAATTTTTTTTAGCTATCGAAATCAGTAATATTTTTCTTTAAGATAATGTTTGTAGTTTGGGGAGACTGAAGCAGAATGAATGGAGTAGCTCCCAGGAATTATTTATTCTCATTCTTTAAGTGCTTATATCTTTATCAGGAGAATTTTTAAATTTATGTGCCACAATTTATTTGATCTATTAATTTAATTAGTTTTTAAATTTAATGGCAACAATTTATTTGATCTATTAATTTAATTAGTTTTTAAATTTAATGGCAACAATTTATTTGATCTATTAATTTAATTAGGTTAAATTTAATGGCAACAATTTATTTGATCTATTAATTTAATTAGTTTTTAAATTAAAATTTTTAAAAATCCTCATTCTTATTGGAGGATTAGATATCTCAGGTGCTGTGACTTACTGCCTGCAACTGGGCTCTCTTCTCATTTAACTTTTCCATCTGGACGGAGAGTTCTCCTTCTGCCTCTGCCAATTTGGCCTTTTTGGGAGCAACGACCTTAGCTACTTTATCATAGATATCCATGGCCCGCACCCACTTGCACAGGCCTTCACACGCAGTTGATGCATTTCTTATAAGGGTCGGGTCAAAATCAGGATTGGCAATGTACCTAAAAGATTATTCAATATACATTCAAATTTAAATTTGTGCATTGCAAGGCGTTAAGTAAACTTTCATAAGCTCAATTTTTTTCTTCTTTTAAAAGCTCAAGTTTATTAGTATTTTAAAGATAATTTATCTTTAGTTATAAAACTATCTGTGACATACTAAATGATTTCTTTCTTAACTTATTTTGATTTTGTAGTAAGCTAGAAATTGAAAGCTTTTAAATAAGCAATAATTTAAGAAATTTAAATTGATTGCCATTGATAATAGCCATAATTTCTCCTTCGGATACTTCAAAAACCCACTTTTCTCTAATCTTCTTGATTATAGGGGGTGAAATGTTATCCTTGTCATAAGTCTTTAGCCTGTCAAGAAATTTGAGATCTCCCAACAATTTCATGGAGGGACCCCAATAGTCCTCCATCATCTTTCCTGAGCCGGATGGATCTGGTTTACGTTCAGATTTGATTCCTAGCATGACACAGACTGATTCCATCACAAGTTTTACAGCTGATGGTGGGTTCTAGGGGAAAAACAAATTTATGATTTTTATACAAATTTAAATAAATTATCAGGTTATTTTGATGGGGCATTTCTAATTTTTAAATTTTATTTTTCTCAGTTGGGAGATTTCCTTGTCTATTAATTTGTTTATTTTGTTAAACTAAAATGTGTCCAAACACATTTTTAGTTTAACAAAAAAAATTAAACAAATTAATAGATAGGAAATCTTCCTTGTCTATTAATTTGGTTTTTTTGTTGTTTATTATTATTTTTTTTTTTTATTTTTTTTTTGTTTTTGTTTTTTTTTTTTTTTAACAAAAAAAATAAACAAATTAATAGACAAGGAAGATTTCCTTTAGACAAGGAAGATTTCCTTTAGACAAGGAAGATTTCCTTGCCTATTAATTTGTTTATTTTGTTAAACTAAAATGTGTCCAAATTCTTTTAAGCATTTCAAGAAGCCATTTGTTATGATATGAGAAAAAGAGCAATTTAATGACCTACTTTCATGGCCTTGACATTAGAAACATCTGCAGGTTTGAGGGTATTTAGAGCAGTGATGGCCGCTTCTAAAGCAGGAATGGCTTCAGCGAGATCTCCTTCACAGTCATCCTTGATAGCTTGGGCAGCTGCTGCTGCTTCATTAGCTACAGCTTCATCTGCTGCTACAACCTAAGAGTGTAGAGCTGAATGCACTATTCTGCATTGTAAAGGTTACATTCTCTTTGATAAATTGTCTACCCTGGACTCAAACAAAACATTCTGTAATAACAAAAACATTTAGAAGTAGTACTGACCTGTAGAAGGAATCAAACCTGCACTGTAAGAAAGGCCTGCACAATTCAGAATGAAAGGCAGGCCGTAATACTTTATGAAAAACTTATGCAGGCCGAAAGAAAATAGGAGAGAGAGGGAAAGCTATTAAGAAAATAATAATAATAAGGAATATTTTGTTACTTTGTGGCTGCAAAGTGGGTGCTGGTGTGCCGTTGCGGCCCCTGGGCAGTATGTTGTGCAGGCCTGCTATGAGCCATTTAAAGTGTGTTACAAATCTTATCAAGAGTTGAATGTTTCTTTATCATTCTAGTATTATCCAACTTTGTCACACTGACATTTGAATAAACCAAGGCGATATTTGACACAAGTTCTCTTACCTCTTTCTTAGCCTCCACTTCTACAGTGTCCTGTTCTATTTTTATCATGAGTTTCTCTGTGTCAGCGGAAGTTTTGATCAGTTCCGGTTGGAGATCGGTCAGCTCTTGCTGCATGACTGACACCTGTGAAGCGGCAAATTCCAGTTTCTCCAGACCCACAAGGTAACGGTTTTTCATGGTCATAAGCTCTTCTCTCTTCACCGTGAGCAGGGACTTGAAGGTGAGGATGAGCTCAAGATATGAGGTTGGAGTCACATAGTTGTAGCGTCTGAGCACATCATAGTATCTTTAGTGAGGGGTTGAAATAGAAAGCATTAATACCACAGATCAAAGACAGCTGATAGAAAACATTAATACCACAGATCAAAGACAGCTGTTGAATGTTGAACAAATGCAACTAATATTTCTATAAAATAGTTCCATAGAACAACTCTGTATTAGCTATAAAATAGTTCCATAGAACCACTTAGCATTAGCTATAAAATAGTTCCATAGAACAACTATGCATTAGCTATAAAATAGTTCCATAGAACAACTATGCATTAGCTAGATGGGGTAAGTAATGGCTACAGTTAAGCTTATAAAGAATAGCAAGCATAAACTGAATAAATTGAATGATGTTTGATTTTGATATTAAGGAGATGGGCAAATGGATTTACTTCTCTGAGGCAAGCCTGACAGACTCATGGAAATGCTTGCACATGCTGACTGTCTCTAGCTTCATGCTGTCCTCCATCTCTATTTCTTCTAGAAATTTGTTTGCCACCATTTCTAGGGCATCCTCAGGCCATGCCTGCAAGCAAAGGTAGTGTTCAGTGCCAGGAATATAATCTAAGGACTTGTTTATTTTAACTGACCTTGCTAACATATTATATATAGACGCACACACATTTGTTTGTTTGTTTGTTGTTGTGTTAAAATCTGTAAGGTGTTTTTGGATAATCTTTTGTTTTGAAAAACCAATGAAGTAATGAAAAAATCTGTATTAAAATTAAAAGATTAAATGTATCAAAACGTTACATTATAAGTAAAAATGGAAGCGTACAAAATAAATATTATGTAAAACTTAAAAGCTAAGAATGAAGAAATATACCTGCAACCTTGAGTTTATAAATTGTTTCACTAATGTAGCTTAACTTTTGAGAGAAAAAGTAAAATGTAAAAGAAATTGTTTAACTAGATTCAGGAATAACTTACCTGAAACCAGTCAATGGTGCAGCAGTTGATGAGTGATGGGAACATTCTCAGCCTGTTCCTGAAGGCATCTCCAATAGGGGACATGGCCAGCACTATATGGAGCTGTTGCTTCACCCGGGCAATGAAAAAATTGTACATGGCCAGAGGTGTCCCATCCAACTGGCGACCCTAGAACAATAAATATAGTTTTTCAAGAATGGGAAAATAATTTGTTTCTCTAAAGTTTCCCTTAAAAAAAATGAATACATCATATAATGAAATTTTATTTGTTGTTCCATTTACCTCCATCCTGGCAACTGCCTGCATTTTTTCAATGACATCTGCCTTTTCATCACTTGGAAATATGTTTGGTACATCACCAGTGTTGAGAATCATGCTGATATCCTCCATGAAAGACTCATCTTTGATTTGGTTGTCAGAAAACAAGAAAACTGTTGGTTTGCCTTCTACTCCAGCTTTACGAAGGAGCTAAAATATTTGAGAGAAATAAAATGTTATAGCCAGATGAAAACTGCCACTTATATGTATTACAACAGCAATTCATGAGCTATTTTTTCACAAACTGAAATTCCTTTTCAGGCAATTTATAATTGAATTAACAGCTTGGAGCATACAATGAAATCAATTAAGATTCATACAATTGATGAAAGTTTACTAAGTTTAATCAGTTGTGTAAAATAAGTTTGACATTAAAAGGACTGCGTGGATTTTAAAATATTTTTTTTTAAAAATGAAAGCTAAAATAGACTCATACGAGAAAGTAGGTGGGGAAGCCTAGTAGTCAACATTTTCAAGTTTGAACAAATGCTAATTTTATTGGCAAAAAATGATTTATCATTACCTTTTTCAAATCTTCTCTCCATTCTGTATTACCATAGATTTTTGTGATTTCTATTTGGAAAAGATCATAGTTGGCCATAAAAGTGGCCAGTTTGGCTGCACTTTGTCTGCCTGAACCTCCAATACCTGGTATGAAATTTTCAATTTTATTAATAAATTCCTAGTAATCAAAACAGTCATACAATGGAGATGAAAAAAAAGTGGTGGGGTGGGGTGTTGTGCTAAGTGATTAAGTTACACTGGATGAATGATGGGAACATTCTGAGCCTGGATTAATTGATCAAGTTACACTGGACGAATGATGGGAACATTCTGAGCCTTGATTAAGTGATTAATTTACACTGGATGAATGATGGGAATATTCTAAGCCTGGATCATGTTATAGAACTAACTTTTAAAAAAACACCAAAAAAAAACATCAAATAAATTAATTTAAAAATAGAGGATTTAGAGAGTAACTCAAGAAAACATGTTTGGTTGCTTCATGCAGCTAAGACAACAATATTTAAAAAATGTCCTCTAGTACTTTGGTTCTGTTGTGTAAACAACAACTCACCCACAAGTAGGGCATGTCCATTGTCTTGGAGCAACACGCGGCTGACACGCGACATGTGCTCAATCGCAAACTTGAACATGACTAACTTCATGGGGGCTTTGCTAACCAAGTTATATTCATCTAAGTAACTGTGAAGGCAATGTGATGTTAGGTACATGTGACGTGATGATAATAGTGATAAGTGACAATAGTAATGTGACAAAATAGTGATATTTGAAACACGATGGCTAATAAAATTAAAAGAACAAACAGTCCATAGCAACTTCTAGACAAGACATGCCAACAGGTTGTCATGTTCTCACACAGCCATAGGCTGAGATATGTGGTGTACTGTACAGCTCAATGTTGTATAAAGTCATTGAAGGCCTTTAAGCTCAATGTTGTATAAAGTCATTGAAGGCCTTTAAGCTCAATGTTGTATAAAGTCAATAAAGGCCTTTAAGCTCAATATTGTATAAAGTCATTGAAGCCCTTTAAGCTCAATTAAGTTTGATGATATTTTTAGGTTATCTAATGGTACTTCACATTCCAATATGAAAGCAAATCTAGTTTAACTTTACATGCTGACAACTTTTTATGGAATCTCATGATGTTTTCCTCGTTACAGACACATTTACAAGTAAGAAAATTGAGCTCAACTCACTGCTCCATCACAGATGTTAGCTGCTTGAGGTCTGTTATTTCTGTATACACCTTGTTCTCAGGATTGAAGAAATCTCCGAAGAAGAGGCTGCGGATGTCAGCGTCTGTAACCTTACCGCTCTTGGAAAGATGACCGAGTATTTTGTCGATGTTCTGTTTGAAACTGTCCTGGCAGTTGTTCCTCACGATCTTAAAGAACATGTTCCTTGGTGAAAAAAAAATAATTGGTATTTGAAATAATGTTAAAGATTTCTGATGAAGGACCTTGCAGTCCCACTGTTTTACTGCATTTAATTTAATATCCACACCACCTAGGATGAGATCAAGAGAGGACAAAGATCATGTTTAAAATGATATCTTTTTTTTTCTCACCTGTCGTCATCATCAATGAGTCGGTCATAGAAGACTCGGTAGACTTCGTGGACCCACAGTCTCAAAAGTTTTTCCATTTCATTCATCTCTGTTGGCGGAACTAGCAGGACACCTCGGATGACCCGAGCGAAGTCTCGCAGATTGAACACGTAATGAGATTTGGTGGGAGTAGGCAAAAAATTGGCAATGGCATCCTTGTACACACCCATAGTGGCAGCGACTAACAACTGTAGATAACCAGACAAGATGTGATGTGATATGTATACATAGTGGCAGCGACTAACAAATGCAGATAACCAGGCAAAACGTGTTGTGATATGTATACATAGAGGCAGCCACTAACAACTGCAGATAACCAGGCAAGACGTGTTGTGATATGTATACATAGTGGCAGCCACTAACAACTGCAGATAACCAGGCAAGACGTGTTGTGATATGTATAGCAGACAGACTGTTAATACTTAGGCACAAAAAACACATATACATGAAAAAACCCATACATTTCTATTAACTAAATTGAAAAATTGACCTTAAAGCTGATTTTTTTTAAAATTTAGGTCAACCTCATCTAAACTATGGATAGCAGAGTCATTTATATTTGAAAGGAGTTACCTTTCCATTCTTCACAAAGCTTGGTTCAAACCCGTTTGCAAAGTGCCAGTCAGTGATGGCAGTGAATATTTTGGTCATAATGTTATCCTCAAACTCATCGATGGAGACAATGTTCAGATGACGTGTAAACCTTGAAGTGATGTCATTACGGCCACCACCGGGGGGCCCCATGGCACTGACAAACAGCTAGACAAAAACAGATTACACAAGTTAGAATTTAGTGAAATTATTGTTGCTGTTCCTTGACTGCTTTGGCCATATTGTAGATAAGGCATCTTTTATAGGGCAAATTTAACAGTCAGTGGTAAAGTACACAATATATTTCCACCAAACAAAAGGTAGACTCACCACATCATTTAGGAATATTTTCGATGTGTCTTTTCTGTCGTACCAATGTCCGTGATCTATCCACTGACGTAGCAGCTCAATGGGGGGCTGGGCACCATACTTTTCTTTGGCTGGCATATTCAAGTCATCCACAAATACTACAGACTTCTTGCCCATAGGGGGCCCAAATACACCTTTACGACGCCTGGTTTGGAGAGTTTATAGCGAAGTTGAAAAAAATGCTTTTACATAATTACTTAGTATTTTTAGAAATGTGAGAGAAAAGGATTATTGGCAGGAAATCCCTGAATTGAGATCTAACTGGACAAGAGCCTCTCTTAAAAGATCTAACTGGACAAGAGCCTCTCTTAAAAGATCTAACTGGACAAGAGCCTCTCTCAAAAGCGAAACCATTGACAGCCCAGCCCAGGCTTTTAGTAACCTTACCTACATATTAGACTACAAGTAAATAATAAAGGACTGGAAAATATAACTGACCTGTCCAGTTTGGACATAATGATGTCTTGTGTCTGATTGGCTGAGGTACGAGCTGAGAAGTTGATGCAGTTAGGGATGTATCTGGGGAAACATTTCCAGCTGTTGAATCCATGCATTTTATGCTAACATTTAAAATTATGTTTAAAGATTTTTTAGTAATTACAAATTCACACTTGAGTTCTTTCATTGCTGAATGGTTACAGACCCAGTCAGCAAACATGTATTTTGTTCTAAAGCAGCTTTGCTCCCTACATTGTTGTATCAGAGGATTATTATTGAAATAATATGAGAACAAAGAGAATACAAAAGTAAAAAACTTCACTTGAAAGATTGGAACACATTTTATTATCTCATTTAGAAGACATGACTAAAGCTGAACTTTTATGTCTAAGAGAGATTATGAATTGATAATGAGAGAATAATTATGAAACATACGATTCCTTGGGTAGAGACAGCAGGTAGCTGTTGGTGATGGCTGATTTGCCAGTTCCAGTTGGTCCGATGACCAGGAGGGGCACCTCATGGGTCATGTAGAGATTCAGGAAAAATTGCTGCCTGGCTGTTTCTGCTGTGGGAATAGTCAGGGTGCTCACCTGGAACAAACATGCAGAATAAATTAAAGCTATTAGAACATTTCCTGGAAAAAACTTCAGCTTAAAGTGTAATTTTCATCCCCCAAACTTCTGCCATGAAGTATTTTAAAGATTTTGAAATATAAATAAATCAAGTAAAAGTATCTTTAGCTTCAAGAAAAAACAAAACAATTCTGAGGACCAATGAGTCCGCTTGGCACAGGACATGCTTTCCTAAAAGACTTTAAATAATGTTATGTCCCAATTTATCATTGTTTTGAAGCGCAGATCATAATAACAACAAAAACAACCCAGGACGACACTTGAAGATGTTTTATGGATTACAAGCAAATGTTGCAACATTTTCAGATAATATTTTTTGTGATCCAATTGCCCAGCGTAAATATCTGACCTTGGCCCCAGGGGGAATAGCTGCATTTGATTTGTCAATTGTGTCCATCCAGTCTATCCAGCCTCCTCCACTTTTCTTCTGGAAGGCAAAGTCATAAACTGTGTTCCTCTCAGGGAATGAGTTGCTCTGAAAGTCAAGCAGATTAATAACAGATGTCAACAAATTTATTAATTTACAGTATTTCATAGAAGCGTTTGTATTTGAATGATTCAGATATTGTATTAAAAAAATGCATGGGGGAAAAAACTTGTATAGTTCCAAATTCTAATTATTCAAAAAATTTTCTCAGTTTTATTAATGCTCTATTGACCAAGAAATTTGCTATCAAATAATTTTTTTAAATGAAAAATTATTTTTAAAAAGTGCACAAGATGTGAAATTGAGCTAAATATCATCAATTTACAGTTGCGATACAAGATTGCATAAGTCATATATATATAATATATATATCAATGTCTTGCCAATGTGTCAATTTTACCTTAGTGATTTTGATGCTCTTTGGTTTTGGGTGGCTCTCATCAACTCCGCTGATCAATGTGCGGAAAAATTCATCAAAGGCTTTCTTACTGTTCCCAAGGACAGTACCACCAATTGACCACACCACACAGAAAAGGAAGATTCCTTGCAACCATAAGGTTACCTGGAATATTCAACAGGATGGGCGAGTATGAGAATGGACATACAAGTAGAAAAATTGTTTCTTTACAAAATTTGAGGGGCCTTTCTTAACATTTTAGGAAATCAACAAAAATCACGGCATGAGCCCCTGACATGTTTAACAACATATAAACCACAAAAACTGATTCACCTGTTGTGTGTTTAATGTTTAACATAAAAACCCAGACATGGTCACTTGCTGTATGCTCATGTGTTTAACATATAAACCCAGACATATTCACCTGGTGTATGTTCAAGTGTTTAACATAGAACCCCAGACATGTTCACCTGCTGTGTGTTCAAGTGTTTAACATAAAAACCCAGACATGTTCACCTGCTGTGTGGTCAAGTGTTCAGCACTGTGCTCATAGTTGGCTGCCTCGGGGGATCCCTCATCAGGCCAGTGCTTGCATGTCTCGATGATCTCGTCCAACATTGTTGTGTAAAGTTTCATTAACATCTGAACCTGGTGCATTTCTGATGTTGGGATAAATGTCTTGCAGTTACGCTTGACAAAATCCAGACAAGGTTCAACCTAGAAGAAAGTCAAGTAACAGGATGACAAATAATGAAATAAAAGTCTTCTCCTGTTATATTATGACAAATAACTTCAAATGTTAATTTCTCATCAAAGTCAAAGTCAAAGCCCTAAAATCTAAATCTTTAATTCATATAATCTAAGAGTTCAAACAGCGGCTCCCCTAATCTCAATGTGTAACTCTCCTAATCTCAATGTGTAACTTCCTTAATCTCAATGTGTAACTCCACTTATCTCAATGTGTAACTCTCCTAATCTCAATGTGTAACTCCCCTAATCTCAATGTGTAGCTCTTCTAATCTCAATGTGTAACTCCCCTAATCTCAATGTGTAACTCCCCTAATCTCAATGTGTAACTCTCCTGATCTCAAATTTCCTCTCTTGTGATATCAGTTCCAGTTCCTTAACTCACCAGCCAATCAAAGAGATCTTGCACCAGCTCCTTCTGCTCCTGTCTGAGTTTCTTGGGTAGAGAGTATTTCATGTAAGACTCCACGCTTGGTCGCCAGCCCATCTGATGGGGTTCCAGGTAGACCATACCGCATCGGCTCACAGTGGCCGGAGAAGCTTGTTCAAGATCAGCTGGTTCAAAGATCAAGTTCATCTTGTTGCTCATCTGAATGATCTCTCCACTCATCAAACATAGCTGTCAGAGATTGAGGGACAACAAATCAAGTGTAAGTCAAATAAAAATTGTTGTTGTCATCTAGGATAGTGTAAAACCGAATTCATAATTTTGAATAATTACCTTTTTGTTGTCATCCAGGACAGTGTTCATGTTTTCAATCCACACGGCATCCACAGGGCCGTCAAAGATGATCCATTTGCGATATTCATCTTGGCTGCTTGCATATTCTCGGAATGTGTTTGCCAGGACACCTAAATAAAACAAGTGTTGATTGTTTCAAGAAATTGATTGTTTTGAGAGCAACGCAAAATTTGGGTGTATGAAGTAAGATTAAATATAATCATGCTGAAAAATGGTTAGGTCAATAGACAGTTGAAAGAAATGATTAAAATGAATGGCCACTAACCATCTGACCACTCATGAGAAACAGGGTCAAAGCAGCCATAAAGTTGTCCCATGGTGATAGCCTTGGGGTTGATGATGCGGTAAATGGTGCGGAACTCTTCAAACTGATGAGAGTCCATCAGGTCACCTAGGGTATCTGAAAGAACCTGGTACGCTTTTGTCTTTCCACCAAGTGGCTCTCCGACTATCATCATTCCGTGCCTCACCAAAATCATTTCATAGATCTGTAAAAAAAAAAGTTAAAGCTAACTGGTTGATATAATTTATCATCCTTTCAGACATCTAACAAATATAGAGTAAAATTTGATACACTATTTTTTACCATTACTTCTTATCCACTAAATATAAAAAATCGTGCTAATATTCCTTAAAGTGCTATCGACAAAATATTTGTGTTTATATTGGGTTGAGGTCAATCTGCCGAATTCATTGTTCACCTGTGATTCAAATAAGCAAAGTAAGATGTGTTTACCTGTAAAACTTTGTCAATGAAAAACTGATTTGGCTGCAACTGTTGCTTGGTGATGATATCTTTCATGGTGTCTAGGAACAATCCATAGTCTGGCTGGGGCAACTTAACCCCCGGAAACAAATCTGAGATGATTCCCTCAAATAACGGCACATCCTAGAGGAACAGAAATCTAGTGTCATTACATTTTGTTCTTGAAACTGTTTTGTTAAAGAGAAATTTGATGCAATAGAAGAAACAAAGCAAATGTATTTTTCTTTCATTGTTAATTATTCCACTTCGGCTTTGCTATCAGCGGATAAAGAATTGCCTGCCAGGTATTTATTATCTTAATATAAGTTGACATGCCAGGTGGATTTCATTCTATAATATACTTGCTGGTTGTACATTAGTGCCACTAGAAAATGTTCAAACGATACCTGTGCCAAAAATTTGGGTAAGTTGACATCGCTGATGGCTTTGAGTAGTAGAACAGCTTCATCTTGGTTTGGGTATTTCAACTTGAGGTTGCCGGCGGCAGTCAGCACAGATTTCACTGCTCTCATGCCGTAGTCATAATGGTGTTGTGAGGATAACTGCTCAGAGCACAAGCGGTAAACAGCAACGATTTTGTTGGCCAGACTGGAAAATTGGATGGAGTAGAATAAATGTTTAAAGCACTTGAGTGAACTTGGATGTAATCAGATTCTAACAGGTAGCCTGAAGTTGATTTAGAAGGATACAGTGGTACCATCTTCAGGTCACGGTAAAGTACACGGTAAAGTGTAAGAAGTTCTAATGAAATCAAACCAGCCACCGCTGAGACAACATAAGAATGTTCAAAGTTCTCACCTCCTGGCATCCACAAATCCCATTGAATAGAGTTGAATTTCTCCAATCATGCCGTAGTCAGGAACCATCATGGCTACTGTGCGAAACAAAACCTTGAGATAGGAGGACACATTTGACGTTTTACAATAGATTCTGAACAATGTCATCAAGGCACAATGATAACTTCAGCTCTTAAAAGACATTTTCAAAGTTAATGAATTTTACATAATAAACAAAGTCTAAGATAAAAAAACTATTATTCATTTTATATTCTTGGAATACCACCAATGACAGAACTTTTAAAAATGTCTTTCAAGTTTTTCATTTTTTTGTTATACCAATATGTCATGTAGTTTTATTTTTTGGTTATACCAATATGTCATGTAGTTTTATTTTTTAGTTATATCAATATGTCATGTAGTTCTATTTTTTTGTTATACCAATATGTCATGTAGTTTTATTTTTTGTTATACCAATAAGTCATGTAGTTCTATTTTTTGGTTATGCCAATATGTCATGTAGTTTTATTTTTTGGTTATACCAATATGTCATGTAGTTCTATTTTGTTGTTATACCAATATGTCATGTAGTTTTATTTTTTGGTTATACCAATATGTCATGTAGTTCTATTTTGTTGTTATACCAATATGTCATGTAGTTTTATTTTTTCTATACCAATATGTCATGTAGTTATATTTTTTGGTTATACCAATATGTCATGTAGTTATATTTTTTGGTTATACCAATATGTCATGTAGTTTTATTTTTTGGTTATACCAATATGTCATGTAGTTTTATTTTTTGGTTTTACCAATGTCATGTGGTTTTATTTTTTGGTTATACCAATATGTCATGTAGTTTTATTTTTTGGTTATACCAATATGTCATGTAGTTTTATTTTTTGTTATACCAATATGTCATGTAGTTCTATTTTTTGGTTATACCAATATGACATGTAGTTCTATTTTGTTATACCAATATGTCATGTAGTTTTATTTTTTGGTTTTACCAATATGTCATGTGGTTTAATTTTTTGGTTATACCAATATGTCATGTAGTTCTATTTTTTTGTTATACCAATATGTCATGTAGTTTTATTTTGTTGTAAAGTGTCTTAATTTTAAAATGACACTTAAAATCTGTAAGTTGTAAATTTTACCTTTAAATTATCAGGCAATTCTTGTCGACCAGCGTAGCCAGGGTTCATTGTGATAAAAATGGTGCATGTAGGGTTAAGTGAGAGCTCTGTCCCCTCAAACATAAACCTTTTCAGGTGGGCCGCAATGGCCTGCTGTATGCTCTGAATCTGCTGGGCAATGACAGACAGCACTTCCAGCTCAATGCGGTTGAACTCATCAAAACAAGCCCATGCACCCGCCTGAGCCAGACCTTTAAAGAATTTCCCCATGGCTTTGTAGTCCAGGCCATCAGAGCAGTTGAACACAACACACTGTGGCAATATGAATGTTCAATATGTGACATTCAGGAGTGGGACACAAAGGATGAATGTGACTTTAAATACTTTAATCAAGGCTTTAAGAAATCCTAATTTAGATATAAAACACCCATTGGTGAATTTGTTAAATATTGGATTGGTTGTAAACACTTAATAAAGCTGGATAAACCTGACAGAAATGGAAATTGGGGGGGGGGGGTAAAAAAAACACCACAATTTATTAAAGATCCATTAAGATGGTGACAAACTAACAACAAACCTGTTTGGCAACAGCTTTGGCCAGATCTTTGCTGGTTTCTGTTTTCCCAGTGCCTGCTGGTCCTTCTGGGGCTCCTCCCAGGTTGAGTTTCAGGGCCCCCATCAGTGTTCTGTTTCATACAAGGATAAAATATTGATTTTAATTCAAATACCAATATACAGTTTGTATTAAAATAAAATAATAAATAATATAGCAATAATCTCTGAGCCATATTTTTAATGAACTGACTCGGGATAAAATATTGATGAACACATTTCACCGATTTTACTCTAGTCGAAGTTGAAAGGAAATGAGGTCATCTTCATCCTCGAAATACTTCAACTGTATAGATTAACCTAACAGTGTGTGGAAATAGTTCTGGAGAAAATATATTTAATATTTAGCAAAAATGTATACATAACAATATTAAAACTGACGAAAGCTTCCTTAAATGAAATGAACATGAGTTTTAAAGGCTTCTGTGACAGGCGACTGTAGTTGTATGAACCCACCTGTAACATCTGTCTGTGAGTGGTGTGATGACCAGGCGGGGAGAGTTGCCAAGGTATTCATACCCATAGGCTATCTCGGTAGTGATCATGTGAACAAACACATCACGGCCTTCAAAGTAGTACCGCATCTGTGATAGCCAGTTGAAGTCCTGAGGGCTGCGGATATTGTTCTTACACAGGTGGGCCAGAACATCACGGGCTAGTGGAAGACATTAGAAATTTACATATGAAATTCAATATATATATAGTTTCTAAAAAACAAGATTCTCCTTTAAAAACTAAAATGGCATTCCATAAATAATTTATGGTATACGTTTCTCTAAAAACTGAAAATAATACTAATCAAAAAGCAATCAATTTACATTTCTGCAAAAAATTCTGTATTTCTCACATTTTTTTACTATCAATACCATCAAACTTTATGGGATTTGTTACAGTGACATTTGAAATAATTTTTTATATATTAAAAACAGACTGTTGCAAGTTGGCTAACATTTTGTTTATTATGAAGTTTTCATTCAATTTATTTAGTTCCGACAAAAGCATTCTGACCTAACTTAATGCAGTGGAAATGAGTTTTATAAGCCCTGTAGTTAGACCAATGGAAATGAGTTTTATAAGACCTGTAGTTAAACCAATGGAAATGAGTTTTATAAGCTCTGTAGTTAGACCAATGGAAATGAGTTTTATAAGCCCTGTAGTTAAACCAATGGAAATGAGTTTTATAAGCCCTGTAGTTAGACCAATGGAAATGAGTTTTATAAGCCCTGTAGTTAAACCAAGCTCACCATGGACATCAATGACAGTAAGAGCTCCGAGGGTGATGCGAGTGCCACTCTCCAGTTTACCTCTAACCAACTCAACAATTTGGTCGATTTGTCGATTACATCTCTCAAGATAAATCTGGAGGTAAAATTGGCCAGTCATAAATGAATAATAAATTCAAATAAATGACCCAATTTTGTACCCCATATTATTATATTTGTTCAACTCAAGACCTCAATAAAAAAGTAAACTCTTGATTGAAATGTTCACATCATAAATGGAACTCTTGATTGAAATGTTCACATCATAAATGGAACTCTTGATTGAAATGTTCACATCATAAATCTATGAATGTTGAGTCAAGTAATTGCAGCAGCTTTAGTTTTCCATAAGATAAAATAGGTTAAAAAGCACTGACCCAGAGTAACAAAATATTGTATTCAGTCAACAAGAGCGTTACAACTCTCAAAGCATCAAATACATTTCTGCTTACAAACCTTGAGTCCATTCTCATTTTTCATGGAGTCTGTGACTTCTGATGTCCAGTACAAGCTGCTGACACACAAGACGACTTGACCCGCCCACTCCACCACCCAACGTTTGCGGTGTGTTGTCTTGTAGGCGTGGATAGAGTCAGTGATGACTTTTCTCAAACTGCTGATCATCACATCTTCCACTTGTAGCAGCCATTTCTCCACCATGCCCTGAGACAGGAAAAAAATTAAAGGATTGTCAACTGTTAACTTTTCTTGTATCAAATAATCTTTAAATTCTTCCATGTTGTCTTGGCTCATGCAAACATTTTAATTGCCCTTTTAGACAAGAGAAATTTGTGAGTGAAGACATACATCAGGCATGCATCAGAAGGATATTGATTTGTGAATTGGATTGTTATTGATATTTTCTCAAATGCCTTTAGTTAGTTTTAAACAATCCTTACAAAAAACAAACAAGCAAACAAACAAACATTGAGTAAGTGGGTAGAAAAAGAAATTAGAAACAACAATATTTTATGGTCAAAAGCATGTTCAGTAGAATGGAATCAAGCAAATGTCTATTGGAATTAAGCAGATGTCAATTGAAATCAATCAGATTTCAATTGGAATCAAGCAGATGTCAATGGAATCAATCAGATGTCAATGGAATCAAGCAGATGTCAATTGTAGTCACGCAGATGTCAATAGGAATCAATCAGATGTCAATTGAAATCAATCAGATGTCAATTGGAATCAATCAGATGTCAATTGGAATCAATCAGATGTCAATGGAATCAATCAGATGTCAATGGAATCAATCAGATGTCAATGGAATCAATCAGATGTCAATGGAATCAATCAGATGTCAATGGAATCAATCAGATGTCAATGGAATCAATCAGATGTCAATGGAATCAAGCAAATGTCAATGGAATCAATCAGATGTCATTAGAATCAAGCAAATGTCAATGGAATCAAGCAGATGTCAATGGAATCAAGCAGATGTCCATTGGAATCAAGCAGATGTCCATTGGAATCAAGCAAATGTCAATGGAATCAATCAGATGTCAATGGAATCAAGCAAATGTCAATGGAATCAATCAGATGTCAATGGAATCAAGCAGATGTCAATGGAATCAAGCAGATGTCAATGGAATCAAGCAGATGTCAATGGAATCAAGCAGATGTCAATTGGAATCAATCAGATGTCAATGGAATCAAGCAGATGTCAATGGAATCAAGCAAATGTCAATGGAATCAAGCATATGTCAATTGGAATCAATCAGATGTCAATGGAATCAAGCAGATGTCAATAATTAATGCAATTATCTGTGTCGTAAGGTGAGTAGAAAAAAATAGAGTCAGTAAAACAGCATTTTAATGTAAACAAATGCAAATAAGGAAAGACAACCACCAGGCATTTAAATGATAAGCTAAAAATCACCTTTGCTTTGCCGGGGAAAATGGTCGTTGAAAATGGAACTGTTTCATTTTCTGCAGAGACCATGCCAATAATTTCTTCGTTGTCAGTAAAATCCAGTTTGGCAATTCCCTCAAAGCACTTTTTGAGATGTGGCTGTACACGCATTGGATCTTTTGTCTCTGACAATATCTCCAGTAGTTCATCATTGGAGAGGAAGAAGAATCTGTCAGAGGTATAATCAGTGACAGTGTGAATACATATAGCATAGATCACATATAGCACTAATGACATATAGCACTGGTGACATATAGCACACATATAATACTGGTGACATATAACACACATACAGCACTGGTGACATATAGCACACATATAGCACTGATAACATATAGCACTGATAACATATAGCACTGATAACATATAGCATTGATAACATATAGCATTGATAACTTATAGCATTGATAACACAAAATACTTGTAGCCACTTTGAAATCTGACCTTGGGAAATACAAACGTTTCTTTTCGAGATAAGCATTTAGTCCTTTCTGAATATCCTCCAACAAAACATTGGCCTCTCGTAGTCGACTTAACATGTTGCCCTGTCCAGTGGCCACTAGGCAGTTTGTGTTCTGTGCAAGAAATCAAAACATTTTCAGCTGCTAGTTTCATTTAATCATGTGCACAGCTGATTAAAAACAAGAGAGCTTGTATTTTAATGTTGTTCTCGGAATTTGTAAAATAAAAAGTAACTATAGCTACTAAATCTGTGGTAAAATTAGAGAATAGATCAACACTGTGATTGGATAAAAACTTGCTCAAACAGAAATGATACCAAAAGCGCAACAAGAACAGCAAAACAAATAATCACTGTGATCTACAACCAATGTAAATTTCTTATATCAATTCCTTCAAACGGTCATGGTGCACTGACTTGAGCTTGGTAAAAGTTTCAGCTAGTTTTATATCAATGACCTACCCATATTTACATGACCTGCCAATGACAGAATGACCTTCTCATCTTTGAAAGACAACATATTGATACACTACCTGCTTAGTTTCTTTCATGATGTCCTTCCAGTAGCTGTCAACTATTCCAAACTTGCGACCTTCCTCTGGCATCTGGGCCATGATGTCTTCAGAACTAAAAATTGGCTCAAGATAAAGCCAAGTAGCCTGAACCTGGAATAACATTTATTTTCAATCTCAAAATTAGTTTCAAAAGTTAATTAATTAAAAAAAAAACAAAGTTGTTGAATTTTTAAAAAATATCTTTAGTAAGTATCTGATTTCTTAAATTGAATGTCAAAATGTCCTTAACCAACTCATCAATTATGCCCCTTGCCTTGAGCCACTCATTAATTATGTGCCTTACCTTAAGCTGCTCATTCATTAACTCCCTTACCTTGAACCATCACCAATTATGTCCCTTACATTGAGCCTGTTATCATTTATGTCCCTTACCTTGATCCACTCATCTATAATGTCCCTTACCTTGAGCCACTTATCTATAATGTCCCTTACCTTGAGCCACTCATCTATAATGTCCCTTACCTTGAGCCACTCATCTATAATGTCCCTTACCTTAAGCCACTCATCAATTATGTCCCTTACCTTGAGCCACTCATCTATAATGTCCTGCATGAGAACCAGTTTCTCCTCCCATTGTTTCATCTCAGTTTCAAATGGTTTAATGTAAGGGGAGCCTCTCATGGTCTGTGCCTTGACGATGTTGTCATCAAGAAGTGCCTGAATGTCATCTAGGGCACTCAAAATACTCACACCCTATGAAACAAAACAAAAACATGTAATTAACACTGCTATCAATAAAATAATCAGTTCATCACGGCTCGTACAAATGAACTAATAACCATATCATTTGATAGAAAAGTTTCTTTGTTCTTCAGAAAAAATTAATAATTTTGTTTAATCTATGAATTCAAATAATAATAGATATGATGATGACCAATAGTATGATATCTAAATTGAACATGCTATGACCTGCCAACCTGTTCACTAAAATTAGATACAAATAATAAATTGTTGTCAGATCCATGACAAACTGATTTTCTTTTTTGATTAGTTGTGCTGACTAGAAAATGAATTTTTGATTAGTTGTGCTGACTAGAAAATAAATTTTTGATTAGTTGTGCTGACTAGAAAATGAATTTTTGATTAGTTGTGCTAACTAGAAAATAAATTTTTGATTAGTTGTGCTAACTAGAAAATAAATTTTTGATTAGTTGTGCTAACTAGAAAATAAATTTTTGATTAGTTGTGCTAACTAGAAAATAAATTTTTGATTAATTACTTTTTCAACATTTCTGTATAAAAAAATCGAAAGCCACTGAGAACCATACTTAATTCCAGATGTTAAAAACTCCCCCCCTCCCCTTCCCCCCCCCCCCCCCCCCAGGCTGAAGAGCTTCCACAAAGGTATCGTTTTTTAAATAAGTGAAAAAACAATCTCATCTACAGTGGCATCCAATACATATCATTAAGGCAAAATCTCAAAACCTCTGCTAGCCTGTAAAGAAGATCCAATAAGCTAAAAATGACATCAGACTTACTGTGTCTCTATAGGGGACCAGATCAAATCTCAAATCTTTCCAGTCATCCTTCATCTTGGTCAGAGCCTTCTCCAAGGAGTATTCTTTAGCTGCACTGCCACCAATCTCCTCGAGTCTGAAAAATGAAAAATATGCATTACATTAAACTGGTTCTCTAAAGTTCTGGCCAATCAAGTCAATCAAGCCAATCAAGTCAATTAAGTCAATCAAGCCAATCAAGACAATCAAGTCAATCAAGCCAATCAAGCCAATCAAGTCAATCAAGCCAATCAAGTCAATCAAGCCAATCAAGTCAATCAAGCCAACCAGACTTAAAAAAATATCTTTGAAATCGGTTCAATAATTTTGTGTAAAGCAGCTCCTGTGTTTTTAATTTAATCCTTCTAAGATTTTTACGCCATCATTGCTTATAAATAAGTTTGAGATTTAATTTATGCAAAATTGAACAGATAAACCATTTACATAAAGAGATAAATCTTACTTGGCCAGATGTTTGTGCAATCCATATTCTAACATGGTGGAAAGTGAAGTGTCCTTTTGAGGTCGGATGTCAAATCCCACAATGTCACTCATCTAAAAAATAAACAAATTTTGTTTCAAATGTGTGACCCAAAAGTTTCTCTCCGAAAATTTATTGGTGGAGAGAAAAACAAATCAAATATAATCTATGATGTTCCAACTGACCTGGTCCCAGTGCCGGTCTCTAATGCCAGGGTTGCAGATGGTCTGAAGGATTGGCATGTTGTTCTTGAACTTGTCAATCTTTGTTTTGACACTGTTGGCAATATGTCGTGGTCCTGGCTGGTCAGCAAACGATTTTGTCAGTTTGTACATTGTACGCCACATCTCACTAACTTCATTTTCAATCTCCTCAGAGTTCAGTTTCTTGAATGGGCCTAGAAAGAGAAACAGTTTGATAATAGCAATATTGGTGTTTTTAATGAGCACATTTTAAATCCGGCACAAGATCTTGTTTTTTTAAAAATTAGTTAAAATGTAAAACCAACAAAATTAAATAATGCCCTTGAAATTAAATATCTGTAAGAATGATCTGATGTCAACAACCAGAGAGATTCTTTTGCAACCAATACAGGGACAACTCTTCACCAAAGACTTCACAAGGGGAAGCAACCCCAACAGGTGCAACAACAAAAAATGTATATAAAGGAAACAATGTTTCACTTTAGTTACTCAGAACATAAATTTGAAACTCTTTTATCAAATCTCGAGGATACAAATTTTTTTGCTTCATACATACAGAGATAAGCTTACAATTGATTTATAATAAGTTTGATGGTGCAGGGTAGCACCCACTTTAATGTGAGATTCACTTACCATGTGTCCACATCTCATTCTTGAGGTAAAAGTTGTAAGCTGTTCTCCAGAGTTTGTCGTAGGGTTCTTTGGTTTGAAACATTTGTGACAACTGAGGGAAGTCGGTTATCTCCCATTCTAAAAGTTTTTCCTCATCCTGCAGACCTTCCAGCTCAAATCTGGCTGCTTCCAAATTCTCATGGAGCTGGGTCAAGGTTTCCACATTGTTCTTCATCTCTTCTGAACTCATGAACTGAAAAATGTATTTAATTGTGAACATAGACCAACATAATATATTTTTTAAATGTGTAAAGTGACCAAACTAATATACCTAATGAAAACATTGACCAAACTAATAATATACCTAATGAAAACATTGACCAAACTGATATATACCTCATGAAAACATTGACCAAATTGATATTTACCTAATGAAAACATTGACCAAATTGATATATACCTAATGAAAACATTGACCAAACTGATACATACCTAATGAAAACATTGATAAAATTGATATATACCTAATGAAAACATTGACCAAACTGATATTTACCTCATATAACATTGATCAACTTCAAATAAATCTTTAAATGTAGTAATTGGGGTTAAGTGAATTTTTTTAATATTTTAATTTTGAGGGACCACTTGGTTGGCTACTTATAGAACAAAAGACTCGGGGTTATGCAGAGTCTGAGGCAACCCAGTAAATCATGACAGAGTTAAAATGATAGATAAAATTTGTGGGGGACCAAAATTTAGATTTCTTGGGGCCCAAAAATCTGCATGGCTCTGATAGAACATAGAGATTATTTATTGAAATGTGAAAGGATTGAATGAAGTTCAAATATTTAATTCAACTGTTTAAGTTCAACTGTTTAATGTTCAACTGTTCATGGCCTGGTTGACTCACTTCCTTCTTTTTGAAAGACTCCACCTCCTTCATGTAGCTGTCAATCTTGACTTCGAAGGCTGCCACTCGTTTCTTGAGCTCCTCCTCGATTTGATCTCTCTTGTTCATAATCCTTCCTTGGCCGTGATCCAGAATGGAAACAATATGAAGTGGCCAGTGAAAGGTCACTGTGTTCAGCTTGATGTCTTCATCTGAGACATACACGTTTTTTTTTAAATTATTAACTTATCATTAAAATAAAATACTTCTGAAAGGGAGAGAGGTTGGCCTTATTATAATATTTTTGTATAGTAAATATTTTTAAAAAATTATATTTAAAAACCAACATTGTTAAATAAAAATATTGTGAAAAAATTCAGAAGAAATTTGAGAGAAATTCAATAACTCACAACACATTCAAGACTGAATCAAGATCTGGGTTTTCTTGTCCAATAAAATTTGTGTCATTAAGATAGGCATTTCATCCAGATGCATATGTTTGTTATATTAAAACCAATGAACTTAAGACTATTTCACATTCACTTATCTCTGATTTGGTGAAAAAAAATATTCCATTAATAAAAAAACATGTTATCATTTACAAGTACTTTAAATGGACTTATTAAGCTTACATGGGAAGTCAGCATAATCTAAGAGGAACATCAATCGGTGACCGGCTTCTGTCACTTTGTCCTGTAGTTTGTAGACTGTCACATCAGATGACTGAGCAAATACACAAAATGTTATACATTAACAAAATGCAAATTTGAATAAAATAAAACATTCATTTTGCTCTGTAAGTTTTCAATAATTACTACAAATTATTATTAAAAAAATCAGACAAAAACAAGTTTTTCAAATATTTGTTACTTCAAACCTGGAATAATGTGAAGAGCAGGAAATGATGTTCTGCTAACACTGTTAATTTGTGGTATCAAATTTTAACTGCATATATTTCCATAATTGGTAAATTGAAGATCAATCAAATGTCAATTTATGAAAAAAAAACTAACAGAATTGGTTAGGAATTAATTATAAGAA
The DNA here is from genome assembly GCA_964017045.1 of Omphiscola glabra. NCBI lineage: Eukaryota > Metazoa > Mollusca > Gastropoda > Lymnaeidae > Omphiscola > Omphiscola glabra. The sequence continues at coordinate 7,108,402 of OZ024795.1, read as the reverse complement.
AAGTTTTTAAAATGCCAAATTATTAGCACTGTTGTATTCATAGCATTATAATTGGCAAATGTTGCAAGTTAAGAAAAGATTTCCGAATGTACATAAATAAGATGTACATAAATAAGATATATTTCCACAGAAGCTAACTTTCCATCAGTCCCAAACATACTCACAGTTTTGAGGAAGTCTTGTAAGTCCACCAAATCTTTGGTGGAATCAGGAACCACTTGTACTCTATCATGAATCTCTTCATAACTTTTGCACAACCTGAAGAATTGTTATAATAATGAAAAGTAAAAAATAATGTTATATTTTATAGGTAAAATAAAATTTTAATGATTTCTATATATTTTAAAAAGAGCAACTTGATAATGAATTTCAACAATGATATTTTTTGGCCAAAGAAATAAATTTTAAAATAAACAAACAATTTTAATAGTAAGAGATACTTACGTTCTATTCAGATCCCTGTTCTCATCAACCACAAAGACCACTAGTCTGTCTCTGAGTCGCTGGGCTCGCAGGCACATATCATTGTTTAAGTTGACACAGTCCAGACAAAACATAGATAGAGGGGCAGTAACTCTCATGGAAGCTATTTCATCTTTCAACTTTTGATAGGAGTCTATTTTCTATTCAAATGTAAAAAAATTTTAATAGCTTTAAAAATGATCAAACTGTCAATTTCTTTTCAGAATTTTTATAAATTTATTATATGAGTTATTTTTTTCAAAAATAATTTATTTTTATTACTTAGACACAACTGTTAAAGAAATTGTTAACTCACTACTTTAAATGCTGTGATAGAATGTTTGTCTCTCAAGAATGCAGAGACATCTTGATCTGCTTTGTTGTTCAACAAGTCAGCATAGCTTTTGTACTCATTCAAGTACCTGTCAAATATAAAACACAGTTTTAGTTTTAAAGAATCCAATAAAAAAAGACAAGATTGGTATTTATTAAGTATTTTGAATTTTATGGTGGTTAGATCTCTTATGATATCTTCGTGTTCTGATGAACATTCAATAACATAGATTTAAGGTCTAATAATATTCCTTATAATTTCCCCCACCATCACATACTTCTGTGGTCCAATGATGTTTATTCTAAAGATTTCCATTGCCCTATCCACATAGTCTGTCACCAGACTCTCATCTATCCTGACAGATCTCAGCAGAAGGCGGTGGCCTCTCATGTCAGGAAAAAGTTCACACTCCACCTACAAGAAAATAAATTTACTGAGTTTGTCACGCTCTCAAAACTGAGGGGTTCAAGCCAATGAGAAATGTTTTGAAAACACAGATCAATGGATCCTATTTTTAACAAACTCTTTCTAGCTTATTCATTACCAGTTAAACATTAACAATGATATTAAATTGTCCTAAAAATCAGTATGTTAAGATGTTTTAAAAAATGGACAACTCATCAGCACTAAATATTTGATGTTCTCACTTGTAGAATAAATTTTAATAGTTAAGTTCATTGAATAAACTTTATTGGCTATTACTGATTATGTGTTTGTTCGGACTTACCCTTGTTAGTCCTTCACCACTGGCGATTATTTCGGAGAAACACCTGAGAATTATATCCCTTAGTTCTCGGAATGTAGGTTCAAAAATAATTTTGGGCTCTTCAATCTTTAGTTTAACAATCATCACTTGTTTTTCTGTGTATGACAAGTCATCATAATGTTCTCCAAATTCATTGCCAGCCTTTATGGTGAGAAAAAAAGACAATATCAAACCACTAACAACTTGAGCTTGATAAAATTTAATAAAACAAATATTTATATTAGCTTGAAATGATTAATAAATGAACACGTTTTCTTAGAATTACCTCATGACGTCGGAAAAAGTTGAGAAAATCGGCCAGTGAATTGATTACCATGGAGCGGAGCTGAAGTGACATAAGAGAAGCGACACAAGAGAAGAATTCTTGTATCAAATCAGTGCTGTCATACTCGCCAGGTGGAACTAAATCCTGCCACACCTCCTTGTAATCCACAAACACTTTGGCACATGATGGGATCCAGCTGCAGGTTATATTTATATTTTAAATTTTAAGAACGCATTTTTGCAACTATAGAGTCTGCACATTTTTGTTACAACCACGACTGGCACATTATATGATGTCCCACACTTTTTCTATTAGTAGAACAATAGATTTCCCAATGATCTATCAGCTGTTATAGCCTTTTGTCTTGACCTAGTTTTTATTCATCACTAGCCAAGGCATTCAACCTTACCTCCACTCCCCTCTTTTTAGTTTTGATATTGACGCCACAGATTAAATGTGTAGCTCCAACCCTTTTTACCCACCCCTCTTTGGATTGGGAAAAGGTTGTTTACATTTAAAACGTTCTTACTTGTTCTAAAGAATGCTATCGGGTGATGCAATTTCTAGAATTACTTTTCTGGAGGGTTCCAACTTTCTCCCTTTTAAGTATAAATAAGGTGGCAGCTTTTGCTATATTTCCTAGATATTTATGAGATGTAATAAACTTACAAGGTTGCACTCTTTATTTGTATGTGAATTTTAATATTTGTTTCTTTCAAGGATTGCACTTTTTCACTTGCTGTGCTGTGAGTTTATTTAGTTTTTATTTCTGCTTAATTTATTATGTATTCTTTATAAAAATTTAATAGTATAATTAAATTGAATAATGTTAAGATCGCTAACTTTCTATGTGTTCTGGTTTCCAGTCCTTTGTTGTGTATTGTTAAAAAAATGAGCCACACCTTAAAGCAGATAAACGGTAACAACACTTACCAATTCTAATTTTTATGTCAATACTTAATAATATTTATCCTGAGATTTTCCTATCAAATCTTTAAACAACTGACCCAGGCCTCACTCCACCATTACAAAATAAAAATTGTTCATCCAGGAAATAAAATTCGGTTGGTCTAATTCTTATTTAAATTTTGTTAGGTAAATATTTCTTGCTTTACTTATTTATTATTTTATACTTATTTTTCTAACACCTACACAAAATGTGGAAATTCCCAAAATCCCATTTATGTAAAAATATGATTCAGTAAATAGATTAATGTATTCTTTACGTTTTTCTGAGAAACTCATGAGCTTCCCAGCACTGCGTCTTGACAAGGGACTCAAACTCCTGAGGCAAGAGAGGTAACTCTGCCTTGAGGAGCGCTTCCGGGTTTACAAAGCGCAGGTGGCAAAATCTGAAACATGGCAAAACAGTTATCAGATTTTATTCATCTTAATTTGCATATAATAGTCAAGCAAACACAATTCCATTAATACCTAACATGGCGGCCTTGATAGCTGGATTAAAGATGTTCTTTTAAATTTGATACAAAATAATGATGATGCCTTACTCATTAAACCACAAGTTTTGCAGCTTTAACATGACTGGATTGGTAATAAACAAATGTTGTTCATTGAATGACTTCCTGGCTATAAAAGTGGTGTGCCATGGAACTGGAGCACGAATTACTCTGTGAAGTTTAAAATAAAACAAAAATTATAAACAGTAACATTAAAAAAATAAGTATCTCCAGTTTAAGAGGGGTTAACATTAATTTTGAGTATTTCATTGGGAGTTTAACAATTGAAGTTGCATGAATGTATTAGAAAAAGATATTTTTTAAACTAGATTTGGCACAAAATTAAGAGTCTTACATGTAAACAAAATGTAATGAGAAGTTGATAAGATCCCTTATGTAGCACAACCTTAATGGAACAATTAAAATTCAATATAAATTTTCAGGGACTAACTTTTGTGGAAATGACTTTGGTATCCATTCAATGTGAAGTCTTTTCTTTTCAGATTCTTCTTGTAAAATATAGTCAACTGAAAGAAAAATGTAAGAAAATCCTACTATAACAAATATAAATGTAAAAATTTATAAATGCAACAATGAAAAAACAACTTTTTAGCACCACTTCAAACAAATGTTCACCAGTGCTAAGTATCAAATTTTTTATTGTCCAGCGGGTGGTGATTGTTAGGTGAAGGGAATAAAAAATATAAACTTTGAAAATGTGTACAGTGTCTTCAGCCTCGTTTTGTAAACATTTAATCTTTATTCAAAAATGACAAATACATCAATAACATTTGAGCTTTAAAAAAAAACAACTACACTTTGAAATATCTCAAAATATTTGAATATCATTATTTTTTCTTTGATAGTTATTCTAACACAGTTTTTAAAAAAAATATAACGAACCTATACTCTTCCTGGCACTCATCTCATAGTCATTGGCTATTTCCAGCCTCAAGTCATTGCACAGATGTTGCAAGATTTTGGACTGGAGGAGATTCGGAGGGACCATCCTCTCAATGTTTTTTAACTGTTGGCTGGGCTGTGGAGCCAGCATGGTTGGTGCTATTCCTTTCCGTATATAATAATAGTAGCGCTAAATCAGAGTATAAATTAATCAGGCTGTGTTATCACACACTACAATATATTGAAAATCTGTAAAGTATTTTGGACCGCTTACCCTCACTGACATAATTATTAGGTGGAGAAAATGACATATTTTAACAAATAAATTAACAAATGATTAGCAAATGTTTTCGGTTACAGAAATATATTTGTTTAATCTTTTCTTGGATAAGCTGCTCTTGCATGGTTTCATAATCAAGTAATTTTTCTGACTATTTACTTCCATTTATTTAGAAGCCTTATGTTCCTTACATATTATTTTAAAGCCCCATAAAATAAAATTTATTATCAAATATGTATTTTATGACCAAAAATTTCAACATTAAACTTAATTATCAAATGTACAATTGTGAAAACCAGTAAATGGTACTATGTTGTAACTCACTTCTAAATCTTTTTCTGTAGGTTCATGAGTCAGTAAATGGTACAACATTGTAACTCACTCTAAATCTCTTTCTGTAGGTTAATGAGTCAGTAAATGGTACAACAATGTAACTCACTTCTAAATCTCTCTCTGTAGGTTCATGAGTGTCTTTGGATTGTTCATTCTGATTGGCCATCATGATATCAATTTGCTCTGTTGGGGTCAAAGGTCGACTAGGGGACTGGCTTGTCAAGCCAGAATCTTGACTGAAATAAATAATTATTGTATATTGTCGCGTTTATTGTGAGAAATTTAGGGTAAAAGATGCACGTGTACGAAATTTTTTTAATAGAGATAAATGACAAAGACTAATGCCTATGCGACAAAATCTTCTTGGCCTACTCAATTTCTGTGACCAAGCGCACATCGTATATCTGCATAACACAAGTAATTTAAGTAGCACCCCTTTGATAGGATATTAGCATAGTTGTATCAGTAAGACCACAGTTCATTTTAAATTTTCTAAAAATTTAAAAGAATTTTATATTTTTATTAACCTTTCTAATACTGACCTACTTTTTTGCGATGCATAGCCTCAGTACCGGCTATTATTTTGCTAATTATTCTCTGTGGCCCAGACATTATTTTGGAATGAGCCAAAATTTGATAGGTTTGCAAATTATTTTGTAGCTTTTTTGTTTGAAACAATTGATAACATGTAGAGAATTATCTGTTCAGAAATCGAGAAGGTTGTTAAAAATACTAGGGGATTGTGTGGCCAGCACAGTGCCCAGCTGATTTTACTCAAGTCAACCTACGTTGGCACTAGGTCTAAATCCTGTCAAACCTACAGGCTCCTGTGGGCGTACATTTTGAGCTATTGTAGGCCTACTTCCTTCAGAAATTTCATCCCCCTCTTCCTCATCAGCATCAGAATCATCTAATCCCAATAGAAGCTCAATAATAGAACAAAAGCTCTCATCAACTGGACGTAAGTCGTAATAAAAAATATCACTAGGTAGCACCATGGAAACAACAAACTCAGTAATTGTTCAAAATCTCATACTTTCAAACGCAAAATAAAATTCAACTATTCCCCTAACAAATAAACATTCTGCCGAGACTATGGTGAAAGTTTATATCCTCGTTTTGGTGTTTATATTAGATACCCCTCTATGTGGCAAATAGACATGCTTGGGCCACAGGGGACAAAATCGGCTGGGGAAAAAAGACACGCTTGGGTCACAGGGAAAAATGTATGTCCTTGCAAAAAGATGCGCACGGTACTGGGAGGGTTAAAAATAATTATTTATTTCACAATATTAACAAAATTAAAAGGTCAGATTATAGGTGGAAATGGCATTGTAGGGCTTTAAAAAAAAAAAAAAGTTATTCATGAATGATCAATAATTTATCAATTTGATAATTTCTTCCAACAACTTAAATGAAATGAATTTCTTAAATGTAGCCTCTACAATTATTTACATGAAATTATTCTTATAAATAAAGCGGACTTACTCATCAATTCTAAAAAGTTTAGTTATGGCCTTGAGCTTCCTGGCACTTGGTAAATGCTCAACTGGAAAAGTAAATTATAATAAGTTGAAATTTAAGACCAGTTTGGATTAGTATTTAAATTTTTAATCAAAAGTAATATTTTTATACAAAAATACAATGATCAATTTAAGACATTTAAATCAAAAACTGCATCCATATTAGTAATACTACCTTGAGATTTTTTTTTTTTAAGCGCTAATAAGTATTGTTTAAAAAATTTAACCTTTGAACTGAAAGTTAAAACAAATTAAAAGTGTGGGTGCAAATAAATGATTACATCTGTTAAAATTGGATTAATGCCTTCAGAACACTATGACAAAACAAGCATAAATCACAATCTATAAAATAGTATTTACGATAAAAATAGTATTTATTAAGCATATTCCCTTATACAGAACATAATCTTTGCCCAATAGTATGAATATCAAACCTTAAACCAGTTGTTAGTATAATATCATAAGGAGTCAAAGGTTAAACACAAAAGGTATAGAACTTAATAATTGTTACAACAGTCTCAAGATATCATTCTAAGATTGTTAACTGTATTCTTCCTATTATTAACTAATTGTCATTTTAATGATTGTATCATTTAAAGTTAGTACAATGACAGCAATTATTTGATTTTTATTTTGGTTGCTTAAGACAGAGAAAAATAAATTCTTATTCACTAGTGCTGGTCTAAAGAATGAAGCAGTGAAGAAATATTCAAGGTGACATACCACTGATCTCTATGGGAGGTAAATCAAACACTGAAAAAAAAATGTATAAATCATATAATATCTTGTAGACTTGTCTGTCAAATGAATTCCCATTAGTATATCCTTTTAATTAAGTCTGAAGTTTAAAAAGCAATTTAATAATAACGAAAATATCTGCAAAGCTAGAAATACCTTTTGTCTTTCCTCTGTATAGTTTTGGTAAGTCTTTCAATTTAAGATTGCTTGCTGTTGGGGTATATACATTTGCAATGGATTCACTTGGGGTTCTGTCAAATTTTTGTTCTTTAAAGGGAGCTGCTAATGTCCATGATGTGCTTTTCATGAGAGGAGGATGCTCACTGTTCCGCAATACAATCTGAAATAATAATTTTAAATACATGAACATGAAATAATAATTATTTCATTCTGCAAATGAAACTTACCATTTTTATATTTAGATACAGACATTCCAGATACAGCTTGAAAAAAACCTACAAATGCCAATAAATAACTTGTACTTTACCACTACATACTGCCTTGAGGGAGAGATACGTACATAAAAAACTTATGAAAAAACTTTGGTTGGTGGTGGTTGTGGATTGGTGGGAGAGCACGGGGAAGGGGGGGGTGCTGCTCTTTAAGTTGCTTATTTAAAACAAATAGTTCAAGATCCTAGAGGTGGTTTTGTCATTTTATGAGATCAACAATTGTAGTGCAAGTGTTAAAATCCAGGTCAAGTCTGGCATTTTCAACTGAACTCCTATGTATGAAATTAAAAGACTATATGCTGAGCAAGGTTTATCTTAAAGGCAAAGTGAGACAAATTGTAAGAAATATTGTGAGGTGAAGACATAAAGGTAAGATATTAAACTTAGCATCCCTAAGAGATAAAATTTCCTAATACCCAATTACCTTAGGCCACAGCTGACAAGGGATCCTTAGCAACAAGGCAGACCATGGGCTACAGATTCTCAAATAGAGGTCATTATTAGCAACATGAGGCCAATGATAAAAAAACTCATTAAAATATATCAGACTTACTTTGTACAAGTCAGATGGTTCTCTGCTGCCCTCAGCTGGGAGTGGTGGCAGGCCAGGAAGGCCTCTCACTTTACTGCTGCTATACACAGGCGTTTCACAAAGCTAAAATTTTATATGTGTAAATAGATTATTAGTTGTGCAAAGCTATAAAGAATATAATTTAAAACTAAAAAAAAAATCAAAATGATTGAAGAACAAGACTACAAAGTTACTTTGGAACATATATTTAAGATAATAGTATCCAAAAGGAAAAAAAATTCCAGAATTTAGAGTTTTTTTAAAAGAGCTATTTAAGATAATAAACAAATGCTCATTCAAAATGTGGAATTATTTTCAATAGCTTTAAAAAAAAAGATGAAATAGGGTGACAGACTCAAATTTTCCAATTATTGTTCCAACTATATTAGCCTTCAAAAGTTTACAGCATTAAATAAGTAGATGCTAATTATATTACAACTACCATATTAAGCAATGACATGAATATGCTTCCCCAGGTAGTAATTTGACTGAATAAAATTTAAATTAAAATAGTTAAAATTAATTAGGTTAACTTAAAAAGCTATCTAGTCTATTATGCATATTTAAATGGGTTGCCCAAAGACTGAATGAGTGTAACATTATAACATATATTATATAACATATTATCCTAATGTATAATTTCTGTTTGTATACAGTAGAGTTTACACAGTCTTTTAAAAAATATATTGAAAACCAAATGTATTATTTAGCTGATGCTAAAATTTGGCAGGAAAAAGTTTCTTATACCCAAAACAGTATGCTAAAAAGCATGTTTAAATGACTGAGATTTTACTTATGGAAATCGCCACCCCCTAATTTTACCTCCAGTCAGCCAGACTGACTCGTAAAAGGGAGATAGCTCAAATGAATTCATATTTGTTAAATAATTGTAATTAATTTTATTGATACTTCTTTCAATCTTTGTACTAAAGTTAAAGAATCAGGCAAGAAAAAATTATGCATACAAAAACAACTGTTATTAAATTATAGAAATTAACTCAGAACTTTATCAACTTAATTTTACTGACTAATGAATGCCCTCCATCATTTTTTATGAGTAAAAACAATATAGGAATAACCAAGTCAATTATTTCAATTAACGTAGTTGTGAGGGGCCTAATTTAGTGTTTAGGCTATTTCCCCATCAAACAATATGCCTAATGAAAATAATATAATTTGTACTGACCTTGGCTCTTTCAAGCGCCATTTCAATGCCTTCAAATTTATCTAAAGATTTAAATATTTACACAACTTTGTTGGTCCTGGTTTAGAAATCACGAACCTAGACAACCAACAGAAATATATAATTATTTTAACAGGTCATTTGCTAAAACAATAATGTCAAAAGTAAGCGATAATATCAATAGATCCAATTTGGGTAAATTAGTTGACACTTTTGTTCACTGTGGGTTTCTGCTGATCAATTATCAGCAGGTGCCAAGGCGAAAATGATAAGAGCCCCTCCATTTTCGCAACAAAATGTAGCACTAGTTGCTAAGCAAGCTATCTCGATCAAAATAGCACTTCCGGATTTGATTTTTAAAGAACTAAGGTTCAATGTAAAACTAACAAAAGTGATTAAAAATATCCCTATATCAAATTGACTTTTGGAATAATTATTTTACTTCAATTTCTTTTCTTTTAAACTCTATTAGTAAATAATATTATTTTGTTCAGATAATAGGGGAAACTACTCTACGCTATTTTAATACGGTTTCCTTGGGGACAGCGTTAGCTAGTGCTCGTACAAAGTTGCTGAACGATAAGTTATCGGGGTTTTAAAAGAATGCCATTGCGAGTGATTTATGGTGTACAATAAATAAATTATTTTGCATTATTCTGAAATATTTAAATTGTGTATTTTGAATGTGACTACTACGAGAGTGCTTTATTTTATTTTAAGTATGAACATCATTAGTGTAAGTTTAATTAACTATCATTACTAAGTTGTCATTACTATCAGTGTCACCACAGTGTGTCTAATCAACTCTATTCTCTATAGACTATAACTATATTGTTGAATTGTATTGTTTGTACGAGTTTGAATCATAATATTAAGATTTAAGTTTAAGCCTTACTCTTAGTAAATCTTAGCTTTAACAAACTATCTATACTATACTTGTCTTTAGTCTTTAGTAAAGGTGACTTTAGTATACTATACATATACTATATACACTGTCTATAAGTCTTAGACTTAGACTATCGACTATCGTGATATAGTATAGCATAGTATAGTATAAGTATAGTTATGGTCTAAAATTAACTATTCATTCCATGCCATAATATATATTTCCTTAATTATTTACTTACATTACCTGATATTTTTTCTGGTACACTAGTAACATGAACATACTATTACTAATTCTAGATACTACTTAAATTAAAAAAACTAAAAAATTGGTAAAAGAGTAATATAAGTATTATAAGTACAAATAAAATCTTCTCCACTATGAATATGAAAGTATGAATTAGGCCTATCTATTATACAAAATATTATAATTATATATTTTTTCAAGTTCCATAGAAAATGTTTATGGTAGACAAACTCTCTGAGATAAGATACAATAAGAAATAATAATTGTTATTGATTCAAATAAATTAAAATTCATTTTCTGAAACTTGCATAAATATTCTTACAAAAACAAACATTTTTAAACTAGAACTTTTTAACTCAAGACATCTAAATTAAGTATTTCTTAAGAACACAAATCAACTGCTATATATCAAACTTTTATTGTTTTCTTCGTTACTCTTATATTTCAATATTAATTTTTTAAAATCAGTTTAATCAATAGTTCAACTTTTTTTACTACCAGATAGTTGCATAATACAAAACTAAAAAAGTTAGATAATCAAAAGTATACTTCCTTTACTTACAAAAAATAAATACACATTTTACCTGTTCATTACTTTAATGAAAATTATGAAACAGAGATAGGCCTTTTTCTGCTAAACCATTAAATTCATTAATAATTATGATTTTTTTTTCTTCTTCCAGCAAGCTTACACTTAATCTTAATGATGTTGGACTTGATACAACATACAGAATTAGGAGAATTAATGGCTCAATCAAAAGACCCAACAGTTCCACCCAACAATTCATTTCTTTCCCCTTCTAATGTTTTATCTGAAAACATGAAGCATCCATCATCACATAAAGAGGAACATGAATTCAATATTGGCCAGGCCCTAGAGCTAAGATGCAAAAACACAACAACATTCACAGCGTGTGGGCAATGTGAAACATGCGCTCTAACCAGCAAAATAAAAGAGTTTAAAGAATGGTTCTTCCGTTTTGGAGATCATTCAAAAAAACGTTTTATGCTTGGATTACTACGTCGCATTAGAAGTGTTGATTTGTTAAAAAACTTAATAACGCTATTACAACCTGTGGTTAACAAAGACCAAACCTATGCCAGAGCCAGGACACATCCAAGTTTAAAAACAGATGTGGCGACCATTAGTTCCGACCGTGCCATGAATTCAAATCAAGTTGAGCAGGTCACAATCAGTACGTGGGAATGGTTTTCTCGTGCGGCTTATTGGACTAAAATGAACTTTTCCCTCAATTTGCTTCAGAAATGTGATGCCCATCTAATTTATGAATTGTACATGCAAGCACGAACATTGTTAGCCTCTGAAATTAAAGCTGAAGAGACTTTGAAAGGTAAGCAATCAATTTAATAACAAAATCAATATTTAAAGAGAGATTTATTTTGGACCGGGTGGGGGAAGGGGAAATCCATAGATTAAGTATAGATCAAATCTAGTGCAAGCTAAAGAAATTTGTAAAAAGCGCAATTTGTTCATTTAATTTTTAAAGTACTCTAAAGTGTATTAACGATGTTTCTTCAGAAGTTGACCCTTATGAAGCAGCGTCCATCAAGTCCACGGAATATTCTTATCATTCCATTGAACACCCTCAGCTTGAACTTTTATCAAGGACGCGGTCAGTGTACACTCCTGTTGTAGTGAATCCTTTCACAGGAGAAACAATGTCAAGGAAAAAACAGAACTCAGTATCTGAGACAACTTCTGATGAGATGACTTTGGAGGACCAGCCGTCCAGTAATTTGGATCCTTTACTGCTTGTGATCCCCACCTCAGCTAAAGCTTATGCTGGTGTTTCACAGTATAAAGATTTCATCCGCTGTTTGCCAGTGCACTTGGCTAAGATGATATTGAGTATGTTGGACATGGTTTCTCTTTACAACGCTTTGTGTGTCAGTCCCAACTGGCGGAAACTTGCTGATGAGGTCAAGTCTGAAATTGGTGTCAATCAACAGCTGCGTGAGGAGGTGATGCTCATGCAGGTATGTGTTTAACATGGACCTTTAGTTGGAATAGATGTACTGTTGAAATAAAATTGTAGTTGATAGCACATTTAGTTGACATAAATTTATATTTGCCAATACCAGCGATGTTGATATAGATGGCTACATGATATATGTTAAATCTTTCACTTTTAAAAATAACTCAGATTTAATGGTTACATAAAAACACATCTTTGCATTGGAAATGCAGTCTAAATGACAAAATTTTCTTTAGTGTCAATAGCATCATATGCCTGGAAAGAATTAGTCCCTGTCACAGATATCCCCCCCCCCACACACACACACAAACATTAACCCATTACCATTCAGCAATGTTTTATTTACTTTATGTAAACATGGTTATAAAGTAGCTTTGCATAACTATTAATATAAATAATAAATCAAAATTGACCATTGGGTTGGCCGTGGTCTACTGCAATAACAACATTTTTAAATTCACATCCTTTGGCTGTCTTCTGAAAGAGATTTTATGTCCCTCCTACCCCAAGAGCAGGGCTGTCCACCAGGGCTGTCCAACCGGCAACCTATGAGACACATGCCCTCCTATGCCTTCCAACTTATGATTCACACCCCATGAGACACAAATCCTACCCATGAGACACAAATCCTACCCATGAGACACAAATCCTACCCATGAGACACATGCAACCCCCTGAGACACATGCCATGTCATGAGACTCATGCCACCCCATGAGACACATGCTGTCCTTTGAGACACATGTCGCCCTATGCAGTACATTTTAAACATCTGTTGCTTTACTTTGTTAAATCATACTTTATTTTATTATTATTGTTTCTTTCTTCAAAATATGTCTTAGCCAATCACCATTAGTTATAAGGTGTACCTTTATGTGTACACTTATGTGCACCTTATGTACACCTTTGTTGATACCTTTGTGTGTTCATTTATAAAAGCCAAGGAAATAAATAAATGCCAAAATTATCATTAATGATCAATGCTGAAGTCTGAAGCCATGTCTATCACGATTGTGTTAAACCATTCACAGAAGCTCACAAAAGATGTTTTGTTGTTCACTCCCCTTGTAACCATAGATCTTTTGTTGTTCACTGCCCTTGTAACCATAGAGCTCTCAGTGGTTTACTTGTCCTAAATTTAAAAAAATCTGCCACTAAAACAAGAGAATAAATCTGCCATGAAGTCTGCTACCCACATAATCAGATTATTTCTTAAGGAATATTTACAATAAGAACCTAGGGCCAATAGTGTCATAAATGTAAAACATTTTTTGGGTGACGTTTTATCAATAAGTTTATGAAATAGCTTATCACATCAATTGCTTTATTTCATACAACATTCTGGACTCAAGGGGCGCCCATAGTTTTACAATTTTTGCACACAAAAAGTGGGGGGAGGGGAGAGGGGAGGTAAGGGGTTAGGATTAAGTGACATCAAAAATCATCTAAATATGTTTGACATAATAAAACAACAAACTTTAATAGAACAAACCTGAATACAACAAACTTTAATAGAACAAACTTTAATATAACAAAATTTAATGCAACAAACTTTAATAGAACAAACTTTAATAGAAAAAAATTTAATGCAACAAACTTTGATAGAACAAACTTATTCCATGTTTGGGGATATATGATAATTTAACTAGAAGTTCTTTGTTTGGCTTTTTGATCGTTCATAGTCACTGAAGTAGCTGTGTGATGACATACGTATAGCTGTGTTATGACATATGTATAGCTGTGTGATGACATACATATAGCTGTGTGATGACATATGTATAGCTGTGTGATAACATATGTATAGCTGTGTGATGGCATACATATAGATGTGTAATGACATACGTATAGCTGTGTAATGACATATGTATAGCTGTGTGATGACATACATATAGCTGTGTGGATGACATGTATAGCTGTGTGATGACATACATATAGCTGTATGATGACATACATATAGCTGTGTGATGACATACATATAGCTGTGTAATGACATATGTATAGCTGTGTGATGGCATACGTATAGCTGTGTGATGACATATGTATAGCTTTGTGTGGAATTCTCTTTGAATTTTGGGAAAAATAAATTTAAATAACAAAATTTAACACTGATAACATTTTAATGTATGGGGTGGTGGACTTTTATCTAAAACATAATTATAGTTTGTGATGACACAAGTATAGTTGTGTGATGACATAAGTATAGGTCCACTTGTGTCTTGGATAAACATCCAGTATCTCTAGCAACCTTACTTTCCATTACCATTTTTTAAAAGACAACCCCCCCTGCTGGTGTGGGAGGTTGAACAAGTACATAAACATTCCCTTAATTTAAAGGACACCACCCCTTAAAATCGGGAGCGGCCTAATTTTGACACAGTACGTTATTTGGAATAGAATGCTGTATCTAGATAAGCCTTCAATATTCCACCCATCCCTGTGACACTACAGCTGATGTAGGGCTTTAGCCTGCCTCCCTACTTCCTTCCACTCAGACCTAACCAATGCTTTTCTTTACATGCTTGGATTCCCAGTTGTTGTAGATCTTTTTCCACATCATCCTCCATCTAAGCCTAAGTCTGCCTTTGAGTCGATTTCCTCTGGGGTATTGGGGATGCACCCTCTTCACTCCTCTGTCATTTAGCATTCTCTCTAAGTGTCCTGCCCAGCGTAGCCTGCCCTTTTTTATTTCTGCTAATATCGTGGGATACTGATATAGGCTGTACAATTCATGGTTGTTTCATATTCTCCATCCATATTCATCCTTTGTTGGTACATATATTTTCTTGAGAACTTTCCTCTTCCATGTGTTTAATAGGTTTTCTGCCGTTTTTGTTAGGGTCCAAGTTTCACTTGCATATGTTACAACTGGTCTGATTACAGTTTTATAAATAGTTTTATTTGTTTCTCTTGTAATGTTTTTTACTTTTGAGTATTTTCTGACTACTGAAGTATGCCCTGTTTCCGGCTGATATTCTTTCTTTTATATCTGTTAGCAATTCGTTTCTTTCATTTAATAAAGATCCTAGGTATTTTAATTGATTTACATTTTCAAAAGTCAAGTTTCTAATTTTCATGGCTTCATCTGTCTGTTCTTCTCTTAACATGGTCATGTATTTTGGTTTTTGGTTAACTTCCAGCCCTGCTTGTAGTGAGCTTCTTCTAATTTATTAAAGGATTTTGATATGTCTTTAATACTTTTTGCTAGCAGTGCTATGTCGTCAGCATATACAAGATACTGAAGGGGTTGGTTGTAGAGAATGCCCATTGGTTGTGGGTCTTGGGTTTCATTGTTCCTCGGGTGTCAATGTGTATGTTTCTCATAACTCTCTCTAATGTTAGGTTAAATAGCATACAAGACAGTGAGTCTCACTGTCTTAGGCCTCGTCTAATCTGAAATCCCCTTGAATATTCTCCTTGAACCTTGATTTTGCTTTTTGAGTTGTTCAGTGTTACATGTATCAGTCTTGTCAGTTTGTTGTTCAATGTTACGTGTATCAGTCTTGTCAGTTTGTTGTTCAATGTTACGTGTATCAGTCTTGTCAGTTTGTTGTTCAATGTTACATGTATCAGTCTTGTCAGTTTGTTGTTCAATGTTACATGTATCAGTCTTGTCAGTTTGTTGGTATGCCAAACTCCTGCAGAGTCTCATATAAATATTTTCTTTTGATGCTCTCATAGGCCATTTTAAAGTCCACCTTAAATATTCAGAGCATCAAATGTATTGAGCGTAGCGATATTTCATTCTTTTCAAAATGTTTATTAAAGAATTATTAAAATAAAAATGACAATTAAGTTTTTTTTTTTAATCTTATAATATATATATATTTATTGCTTCTGGTGTCCTGCTTCCCTTTCATAACCGCCCCCCTACTCAAAATGTTTTATATTAATAGTACAGAGTGAACAAAAAAGCTGTCGCGAAGCGAGTGTCATTGGGGGGGGGGGAGTGCATCAAAATAAAAAAAAATTCTAAGGGTCATCTTAAAGTTTTTTAATGGCTAAGAATATTATAATGTTGAAAGATTATGGACCACATACATTATAATATGATTCATTTAAGGTGACAGGAAAGCCTCATGTTTTATTTACGTTGGCAAATTCCTAAAAAATTAGTACATCAATTGATTTACTTTCCAGGGGGCTGCAGCACACAGTGCTAATCCTGTGTATGCTAATGACATTGATGTGCTGGTTCCTGACCTTGACCCTAACACACATGAGGTCATCCCCAGTGGTGATGTCATTAAGACAACATTCAAGAGCGAGATGAACTTTGGCACAGCTTACAGCGGGATAAAAACTAAGAAGGTCATCATGGAGGAGAGAAACGTCTATTGTGGGGCGTACAATGTCATGGTCGTTGTTGATGGGTAAGGGAGATGGGTCTGGTGATGAGTGTGATGATAACCATGATGATAACCATGATGGGTCTTGTGATGGGTGGGATGTTGGGCAGAGCCGTTGCGTGAATTTTGGAGACCCCCCCACCCCACTTTGCCATTTTTTGGTTTTATACTGAAGAGCATGATGATTGGTGTGGTAATGGGTGGGATGATGGGTGTGGTAATTAATGGGTTGATAGGCATACGATGGAAGAGATGATGTGCATGGTGATAGGCAAGGATCCATACACAATAAAAAGGTTTGTTTTGCTAATCAGAGAGGATCCCAACAGAGTGATGCATACAGATGGAAGCCAGATCATTGCACTTGGGTCAAAGGACAGAAAAGTTCGCTTCATTGACTGCACTTCTGGCAAAGAGACCGGTCCGGTCATCATTGGCCATGCAGGCTCCATTCGATGTTGTTACCTGATGGAAGACCAGGGGAAAGTTCTGAGTGGAAGCTATGACACAAGTGTCAGGTAAAATCACACTGTCATAATAAATATTGGCATTACTAACATTTACATAAAAACATCTTTACAAAAAACATTGGGATACTAAATATTGAAATTACAAACATTTGCATAGTAAACATTGACGACAAACCGTAAAAATTAAAATATGAAAACTTCAAAATCATTTCAGGATTTTAAAAAATGAATTATGACCAGTTTATTCATTAGTTTTGATGATCATTTTATTCATAAGCATTGAAGATATGGATTGAGAGAACAAAGTTCTGATAATTATTATTTATTTTCCTCCACCTTTCATCAGATGCTGGTCTATAGAGACTGGTCAGTGTCTGAAAATACTGCGTGGACATCAGGATACAGTAATGGTCATAGTGGTCCTTGGAGATGTGGTGGCTACTGGTGCTAAAGATCATCATTGCAAAAGTAAGATATTTAAACAGAATTTTGAAGGGAAAAAAATTGAATTAATAGTAAAAGTCAAAATGATTATTTTAGGTAAAAACTTAAGATCATAAGTCATAAGTGTAAGCGTTTCGGTGGCAAGTTGGCATGTGACACAATTTTACCCTGCTCGCAGTGCAAAAAACTGGATTTAAATTTTGTTTGTTTCTCAGTGTTCGGATCATTGGCATATGAAAATTCATGCTTAATTGTTCAATGATCTTCATTTATGTAGTCTGGAACTTACAAACTGGAAAATGCCAAAAGACATTCAAGCATCAAGCAACAGTCTTAGCAGTGGCATTGTCTCAGGACATTTGCATTTCTGGCTGTGAAGCAGGAAAGGTCAAGGTCTGGGAACTTGTTTCAGGAAATCTAATCAAGGTAAATTTCAAGTGAGGACTCGTGTGACACCTGCTGGCTCTATGTGCAATTATACATTTCATATAGTCAAACTCTTAAAATGAAGTCCAGGACAATATAACAATGGAAACTGCAATATAACTTCTTAAAACACCTGTGCACAAAAGAAGGGAAGTCATTGACTCATGGAAAAGTAGGCACTAAGTCTACCAGTATATTTAATGTTTAAGACAACACTACTGACACAGTGCACAATCACAAAAGTTCCAAATTTAAAATTAATCACAGAAAATTTGAATAATGGAATTTTCTTTTAGATCCTGATTTTTAAAATGTCTAGGACAGTGGTCGGCATGCGGCTCTTTAGTGACCTGAGTGCGGCTTGGCCAGTCGACCAAAAATCGGTTTTGACTCAAAAAAACTGCTGCTGATTTTTGGCTCTTTTGACTAATGAGTTTGCTGATCACTGGTATTCTGGTATAGGATCATAATTATTATTTGTATGTGATCTGCTTCGACTTAAAGAAATAATTATTTATCTTGTCTCCTTTAGGAGAGGTCTGCAAACATTTTCACAAAAGGTCAAAAAAATGTTTTTATAGCTTCTGGCCAAGAGGCAATGTAACTCAAAAGGAAAGGGGATATCATAAAAGTGAGGGAATAAATTCCTTCATGAATTTTGTGATGTAACTAATCAAGCCTTTAAAATAATGTTCATTTCCTCATCCTCACACACTTTTTAATTACAGAGGAGACAATTCTTAGAGACCATGGTCATAAATGGCCTTGAGATTTGCATTGATATAAATACTTGACAAGCATGAGGGGCATGGTAAAGCGATTGTACTGTAAAGCCCTTGAGTCGAGTCCACAATCTTGATTGTTTGTTTCCAGACACTAGCAGGTCACCATGAGCCAGTTACAAGTATTAAGTTTGACCGATGGCATATTGTCACTGGGAGTAAGGATGGCTATGTCCTTGGCTGGAGTGCAGTAGGCAGTCATTCCAGATGCATTGCTGCCCTAAGACATCCTAAGTAAGTCTTTTTATTTGTATTTAGCTTTGAGGTAAAGGCGCATTAGTTTTGAGAAAATTTATGTATAAAAACTGGTCAAAAACTAGATTCAAAGACTTAATTGTGTAAATTAAAGTGTCTTTGGATTCCATTACCTTAACATTGGTGGTCCTAGAAATGTTTATAAGTAGTATGAGATCTTTGAATGATGCCACCAAAACAGCTAAATAAGATTTATTACTTTTGTGTATGTTGATTTTGGCTTTTGGTGTCACTTCTTAGTTAAGGTTAATTTGGTCTAACTAGGCTACCCCGCATCGTACCTGCTAAAGTTTCAATAATAATCTAGGCATACTTGCAGTGGCATAGCTAGGGTTAGAGCCACTTAGAGTGGGACAAGCTTTTTCCCATCTCCATTACATGAAAATCCCTCTGCAGTTGGCAGAAAATGCCACCCCCTCATATAAGGAAAAAAATATTGCCCTGGGTATAAACCCCCCCCCCACTTTTTTTTTACCTTCCCCCCTCCCTCTTCCCATGCAACTGCTGCCTACTTGTTTATTTTGCATAATAAATATTGGAAATAATTTGAAGTTTTAAAACTTGGAGAAAGATTAGAAAAGTTTATGATTATCAGCTAATTGTATTTAGAAATCAAAGACTGTCAGATTCGATGATTTGGTTGTAAAATTGTTGAACTTAACACAATTGTATTTTTTAGGAATCAACCAACTTTATGTAGTCCTTATATTTCTCATTTTCAATGTAGAATAATGTACATTTGAACTCTCTCTACAATCAGAATTTGAACATAGTTGTAAAAAAATAATTAATTTGCACCTCTCTAATTTCTTTTCATTGCACATGTCATTTGTTTTGATACAAAAATTATTTGGAGTTCAGAAATATATATGTTTTTTAAGATTTTTGGATGAAACAGATTTACTTCATTGTCCCACACAGTAGCAGGCCACAAAAGCAAAATATCGGGTTGCCAAAAGAAGGAAAAAAGATTCCTTTTTGTTTTATTTTGTGGTTTTTATCTAGGTTTTGTTTCACAAATCCACATCCAGTCCTCTCATTTAGTTTCACTAAATTGAAGTGTCAAGAGGGAGAGCGTATTATTTCTACTGTGTTAACTGATTAAGTTTAATTTGACCATTGATAATAAAACATCAGAGAAATAAACTGATAATCCATACAAGTTCTTCATAAATAATATGAGAATTAAAGCTACCAAAAAGATCTTTGAACTTTTCTCTGGGCATTCAGCTGAAACCCTTGGTAATGGTTTCTTATAAATATCTCTGCATTTGTGTAAACAGGTCATCCTCACACAAATGCAGGGAAAATGATAGTTCTGGCTATGAAAATGTTAGCATCTCAATAAATATATGTTAACAACAGAGGCCCCAAGTAAAAATGCTGTTGCTGTCACACATCTGATAAATAAATTATTTACCAGGTTTATGTTGAATTTATATAAATTTTTTGTAAGAGTGAATGGTTCTTTATAAAAACTGTATGACATTCAAATCTGTTTTGTGTTACTCATAGGCCAGTATAAATGATACAATTTTAGTGGGTCATGAAGCACACAATAAAATAACAACAGATGAAAACAAATGCTGCTTTGTAGTATTTTGCCTGTAAAAATGGTCTTCAACTTTTGAGCTAATCTGTGCTGGTATCTCCATTTTAACAGAGAAGTTCTATGTCTGGAGTTCACGTATCTGAGAGTGATCACAGGATCAGCTGATGGCCGTGTCAGGATCTGGAATTTGATCACAGGTCAGTGTTGTCGTATTATGAGAGGGAATAGTCGCAGTGATCCCATTCTCTCCATGGTTGCCATAGGTGACAGGTGAGTTGAGTGCCCACAGGCAGTCTTAGTTGTGTTTAAACTAATTTATAAGGCAAATGCACATTCCTTTAAGTAAAAGAATTATGTTATTTGAAAAAGTTAACTCAAAATTACCGTGCCGGTAGATCATTTCTATTATTATTAAAATTGAATGTTAAGAATGTTAAAATGATAGATAGAAATATTAGAAATGAGATATTTTACAAAAGGTCAGTTAAGTTAAGAATTTCTAACATCTGTGTTTTTTGTGTATTAGAATCACAGTCAACACTTTGAACAGCCTTCTGGTCATGAACTTTGAAAAAGTTCATTGGGATTATAGTCTTCAGAGTGATCAAGTCCCACCCCTAGTTCAGTATGGCTCCTACAGTGATGCACCCGTGCGCTCACAACCATATCCTTACATACGGGCTCAGCGCATGTCCAAAGCAGGTGCCACAAACTCAAAAATTGTTCATCATGACCATGCCAGCCCAGACTCCAACACAAGACAGGTTTTACTTCAACAGCAGTACAGAGCCACCCAACTGCCACACAGTGCTAAAAGTTTGAGTTCCAGAAGCTTGTATAATGCCAGGTGTGTACAGAGCATGACGGGAATATCCGATGGACTTCCATCTACATCAGAAACGGCCCAAACACAATTATCTCCCCACCATGAAAAAGCTTGTAACCCTGAACAAAGTATTGGGTCAATCAAAAAGGGGCAGCACTCTGTGCAGGGTTCTCAGTCTGCGGCCAGGTCCAGAGTTCACTCGACACCTTCACAGTTCAGTGTCACCATCAAGGAACAGGAGGAAGAGAAGGAACCGCTTCATATAACCAGGAGAATATCTTGGGCATTTGAGAAGCCATTGATCCCAAGGGACAAAAACATCAGTTTGTCAGAGATCAAAGCTTTGCTTAGATCACAAATGCGGATGAAGACAGAGAGAGTTGTTCCTCCTGACTTCATTTACCTCACAGTCAGCACTATCCAAAAGTCCATAAATAAATCAGAGACGAATTTTAACACAAAACGCAACATGCAGGATTGGAAGCCAGATGCTGACACTGTCAGGAAGAGACCAAGCTCTTCTCCAAGTCGTATTGATCCCAGGACAAAAGTTCCAGTGGAAGAACTGGGTTTAGAAAGTTTCATGACTGAAGATGGCACAGTCTCTGAATTCTCTGACAAGTGGTCTGTCAAAACTAAAGAACAGCCCAAGACTGATGTTGTCAAGACAAAGGAGTGTTACTCCACTGTGTGCATGGCCACACCTGTGTTACCAGGACCACACGCAAGTCTGCATCCAATCAAAGTCAAAACAACTGTTCCCCCAGGTTGGGTGATACGTCCTATTTCTGCCGGGCCTTTGGGTTCAGATGGCAAAACTCATATGTCATTAGTCCCTCAGCCACCAAGGCCCATCACTGCTCCAGGTAAAACAGGCTGTACCAGTATAAAATCCATTCCTGCCAGTATCGCCCCTTCCCTTGCTGGTGTTGGTGGCTTGCTTCAGAGGCCGAAACCTTATCCCCTTGTATCCACAAGCCAGTATGAGACTAGCAATGTCCCGATGCTGATGTATCCTAAAGAGGTAAAAGAGAAAGCAGCAGAGCTGATGGAAGGTAGGAAATATCGTCATGGACAAATAGAAATTGGCCCAGAAGGCCGAGCTATCGGGCGTGTTAGTATTTACAACCAACCAATGAGAGAACATGTCAAGTTTGAGCTGCGGACACATCTCCAGGAAGAGGAACAAATGGCTCAGATCAAGAGACAGCATGAAGAACAAGGTAAAAGTAAACTTAACAGTGAGGAGAGGAAGAAAAGAGCGGCTTGGCTTGCGATGGCATCAAAAGTCAAATGATGCACAGAACTCTTGATGTATTCGGTCTAAATTGTGAAGGTTTTATGTATATTCAAATTATTATATTCTGGTACAGTATTTGGGAAAATTATATTCCTGTGCAGTATTTGGGAAATAGTTGCATTAATAAATTTGATTAGAAATGAAATGAAATATTTTTGGAAAACAAAGCTATATATATTATTATTATTAACATAAATTTTAGTAATGTACGGTTACATGGAAATTCCACTCCATATTTATTAAGTTCAAGGTCATTCTAAATTTTATTTCCAAATTGTGATATGATTATAATGTTGTTTTGCAGTTTTTAAAAATTGTTGCTGTACGTTTCTTCTGATATGAAAGTATTTTATCTCAGGCTTTTTGACTTAATGTAACCCAGCGTTCCCTATAATAACCTGCTTCCCATGTACACTCACTGAGAATATTACAATCTTCTTTTAGTTGCGAGTTCTGCCAAAATCGTTATGAGTCTGTATATCCTTTAAATGTTTAACCGTATATAATATGAATGAGCACGTGGTGTACCAATAAGATTATATAAACTATACACAAGAGTACTTAAGTGTGATTATTTATTGATTATTATATATAAGTGTTGGACTGGGATAAAGCTTTGAAATAGAATTAGACACAAACAATTTCTGTCAATATAACAATATATGATAAAAAATTTACATAATACACAAGTAGACGTTTCGGCACATGCCTTATTAATTTTTATTTTCTTAAATTTTTTATTTTTTTCTCTCTTTTTTTAGGTAGGATATAAGTATATATATATATTATGTAAATTTAATTTATACTTATTTAAATGTTTTCTTGTTATACTGATGAAGGCATGTGCCGAAATGTCTATTTGTGTATTATGTAAAATTATTATAAAGCTTAACATATATTGTTATATTGACACAAATTGTTCACGCCTAATTAAGTATTTTTTTATAAGATGAGAGCAAAATATATTCTAGAGATTAAACAAGGCTTAACAAGGTGTGCTTCTAATCATATCCAGTTCTATTTAACATATTCAGTTCCAGTAGAAATATCCAGTTATAAGTACCAGCTGATCATGTTTGTTTAAAGAAACTCATTTTTAAAGTTTTTTAATTGCAGTGATGCAAACATTTAAATATTTTCAATTAAGTTATAAATTATGATAAATTAACAGTTATAAATTATGATAAATTAACTATTAACAGTTACCGGTATCAAACACTAAAAAATTCATTTTAATATTATTAAAATATTTAAGATCTGTTCAAAGTAATATGAAAACATTTTTGAAATTATGATAGATAAGACAAAATAAAAATGGAAAATTATCTCCATTTTCATTTGTTTAATATTGCTCCACATTCTGATCTCTTCTTTTTGCACCCTGCCACACCATGTAATGGAAACAACTGAGCTAATGCAATGAAATGACACAAAATAATAATTACAATACCTGAGAAAACATAAGAGTGTGAGGTACCAAGTGCACATATTTTGATCCACTGGTACTATAAATTGTATTTTTAAACATTTCATGGAATACTTATTTTATATGTTTTTTTGTTTCAACATTTATTTTTTTAATGTCTTCCCATAGGAAAATGTAAATGTAACCATAGCATTAATAACAAATGATATTAAGATTTCATTTTATGGACCGATGTAGTTTGAATATTTTGTTAATGATTGATATACCACTAATATCAGTATTATAATAAGCCATTACATTGGTAGTCATCACTAAATTAATATTATTTTTCTTTGAATGTAGTAAGACAATCAGGCCATTTAAAATTTATGTGTTATTAATTGTAAAGGAAAAACAACAACTGATAAATGTAAAATTTTATAGTTTTAAAACAAAGGTTCAATCCGAATTGTGGCCTTCTAACCTGTGCCATGGGTACTCAGTTTGCAAGCTGCATGCGGCTAGTGTTGACTAAATTGCATGGCCATTTACACAGACAAATATCCACTAAGTTAGAGTAGACCAATGTCAATAAATGGGAGAAAAGGGGCAAAAAAAATTACATCTAGTAAACTGACAAGCCTAAAATCTCAAATACTAAAAAATGCTGTACATATTAACTTTAGTTTCCTATATGTAGAAGTACACTTCAAATATTGGACTATACGACTAATCAATGTACTTTACAGAAGTTTTATCACCGTGTCATGCCAGACCTACAGATTTATAAAGTATAACCCGTGACTGGCTTGCTATTTTTGTTCACAAGGAAATCTGGTTTAGCCGCCCTCAAGGCACATGTACAAAAAAGGAAATAGTATTAATCCACTTGTAAGTTTTATTTGGTACAAGTATTTGTGAGATGCATGATTAAGCCTGACATTGACAATTAAATTTCTTTTTGTATCACTAGACTTACAGGGGTAAGAATTATTAGGCATGACATAAAGAGATTTTCAATATGCAATTATATAATGAGTTCACAATAATATGTTGTGGCAATTGCTTTAAGGTTTCAATTTGATATAAGATTCATTTTCAAGCTTGAGAACAATTTTTGTCCAATGCTTTATGCATTTTACCCTGCTCGAGTCATAGGCTTACAAGAGTTTTCCACTCAAATTGGTCCTGTGCTTTCCTTTCCAGTTGCTTCCAGGTGTATCATACTTTGTGCATCTGCCTCAAGTTCACATCTCCATGTATTTTTTGTCCCTCCTCTCTTCCCTTTTCTCAGTGGTTTCAATATTAGATATTATCCTTTCCTTATGATGGCTTCAGCAGTAGGCTGTAGGTATGTACTTTTCTGTAATTCTTTGTTGGTGATGATGTTGGCCATTTTATGTTTGGGATCTTTCTAAGGCAAGTCTTTGTGAAGGTATATTCTGGCTGTGTGATTCTCTCTGTTTTCCTTCAGGTTTTGGCTCCATGGAGTAAGACTGTTTTGATATTTGTGTTCCCAAATATGTAAATCATCATGTTGACCTATTCTCTCATCATTATACTTTATACAGTTCTAGCAAATAAAAGCCAAAATGTTTGAATTAAGGTATTGAATGCCAAAATGTTTGAATTAAGGTATTGAATGCCAAAATGTTTGAATTGAACTATTGAATGCCAAAATGTTTTGAAATAAACTATTGAATGCCAAAATATTTAATAAATTACTGTATTCTTGCTATATTTAATATATAAAATACACAAGACACATTTGTTTGTTTCTCCGAAACTGCTCTGCACCAAATTAAAAAATTAAAATGAAAAAATTATGTTTTTCTGTTGTTTTTTGTGTCTACATTAACGTTTGGTCTTTTAGAAACATGTGTTAATCAAGAAGACCAATTCATAGTGTAGTGTTGGTACATTGCTTGAAAGCACATGAGAAGTCCAACTACAATAATTCATACAGTAGCGTTGGTACATTGCTTGATAGCACAGGAGAAGTCCAACTACAATGATTCATACAGTAGTGTTGATACATTGCTTGAAAGCACAGGAGAAGTCCAACTACAATAATTCATACAGTAGTGTTGGTACATTGCTTGATAGCACAGGAGAAGTCCAACTACAATAATTCATACAGTAGTGTTGGTACATTGCTTGATAGCACAGGAGAAGTCCAACTACAATGATTCATACAGTAGTGTTGGTACATTGCTTACTTGAAAGCACTGGAGAAGTCCAACTACAATAATTCATACAGTAGTGTTGATACATTGCTTGAAAGCACAGGAGAAGTCCAACTACAATAATTCATACAGTAGTGTTGGTACATTGCTTGATAGCACAGGAGAAGTCCAACTACAATAATTCATACAGTAGTGTTGGTACATTGCTTGAAAGCACAGAAGTCAAACTACAATAATTCATACAGTAGTGTTGGTACATTGCTTGAAAGCACAGAAGTCCAACTACAATGATGCATACAGTAGTGTTGGTACATCGCTTGAAAGCACAGGAAAAGTACAAGTATGGGGCAGGGATGGGATAACTTGACATTCATCAGTAGTTTTCTGAGGGATACATCTGCTGAGTCTACAGGTGGGAATTTAGATCATATTAATATGGAAACCAACAAAATATATATACCGGTACCCACGAACACAGCATGTGGCTAGTTTAGTGGAATTATTATATCGCTAAGTATGGAGAGTTAAAACCAAACTTATTTAGATATATACATTTAAAGCTTAGCTCTTAAGTCACGAGTCTATATACCCTCAATAAAAAAAAAATGAATTATTTTTCTTTCTCTTTATCATTTTATTCTTTTTTCATTCATAGAATCCACTCCACTTCATGTCATTCAAATGATAAGTTTTACAAATCAAGCAACCAATATGTAAATAAAACCATCTAGGTTAGCACAAACCCTCAGACAGTGTTTCAACACATACATTTATAGTAAATACAATAGCGGACAGATAAATAGATTGCTCATTAGCTTGGTTATCACATTCAATTTCTGCACATGGATTTTTAAAATTAAAATGTTTAAATTGTTTAATTAAACTGTTGTCGAAGATGCTGTTCAAGCTGCTTAGTTTTCCTTTCTTTTAATTTAGCAGCATACTTAGCAGCTTTCCTGGCCGTCAATTTTCTTTCAGGATTACTCCCGGGTCGTGCAACTGCTGTTTGATCACGAGGGTTAAAATGTGTAATTCGTTTAGTTCCGCTCTCACCACCCAGGCCGATTCTATCTCTTTTCAAAATAGTTTTCACAGGATACCTAGGTCCCTCTCCATTAGGGCCCAAACCTTGGGTGACATTCCATCCAGTTTTTAACAGCATCTGAAAACCTTTATTATTCTCAGGTATTAAGTAAGCGGGGCTTTTCGGTTTGTGTTTGCAATTAAATAAGTGAATGGTGGAAGTCTGGTGACTCTGTTTTTCTTGATCTGAAAATTCGGCATTACAAACTGAACAGAACAACTTTGCAGGTAAATCCTTTTCTTCAACACAGTTTTTTGTGATAAAATTGCATTGTTGAAAACAATTTATTTCATGTACTAGATGACTATGTCCGGCAAGGTTAGCAAGCTCAGCAGCTGTTTGACCATTAGAATTAGTTAATGTCCTATCGGCACCACACTCAAGTAAAACACGAACAAGTTCTAAATGTCCTTCGGTGGCAGCACACATTAACACTGTCCAGCCATAAAAATCTCTATAGTTGATATCCGCACCATTGGTTAAAAGTTTCTTTACTTCATGCAACTTTCCCAGTTGACCATATTGAAATAATTTAAAATGCTGTCTTTTTTCCTTGGTTAATATTGGTAAATAGGTTGACTTAATCTGACAGGCTGCTGACTCTGGCTCTAGCTGACTATTTGTAGATGTCTCAGAAGAGTTGATGACCTCTAAGCCTTGGTTCAAATAACTGTTGTTTGGAAATGTTGAAGAAACTACTGTTATACTTTCTTCTAAACTGTTGGTGCAAAGTTGCTTTGTTTGATGTGTTCTCTCTTTGAGCCTGCTGCGAATTTGACTGTTTTTGCCATCTAGACAAATTTTTTCTTTACAATGGTTATCTCGATATTTTCTTACATCTTTAGTTCTTTTTTCTTTCTTAATTTCTCTCAAATTATCAGAAGGTTGCACATCTGGCGGTTCATTTATTATGGATTCATAAAAGTTTTTAGCAGCATCACCCTCATCTTTTCTGGATTGTGTCCGGTCAACCTGTTTGATTCTCTCATAATTTGTCAACTCAACCTGTGCTGGTACAAACTGAATCAAGTTGCGGTAAGCAGGATCAATGGTTGCCATTGGTATTATCACTGGTCAGTGTTTCTGAAAAGAAAAGATTTACAAAGACTTTTCATGAATGTTGAAAACTGACTTTTTACTAGAAATGGCTTCCACTTTAGTTAAGGAAGGAAATTTTTATATGTAATCATGTAATTAAATTATATAAAATGTTACTTTTTGACTTGAACAGCTGCAATTGAAAACATGGTCAAAGTTACAGCACTGACCTGTTCATTTTTATTTAATGAAAGTAGGGCCTACCTAATACTAATATATTTCTATGAGGACTAATACATATTTTTATTTTATGAAAGTGGGGCCTACCTAATACTAGTAATACTAATATATTTCTACTAGCGAGAACCCGGCAAGCGTTGCATGCCACTCAATGAAAAAAGTGTTTGTGTTTTAATTAAGTTTTAAAGTAATTTTTAAATAGAAAATATTTATTGTTTTTTTTCGTCTAGTGCGTACACAAATAAATTAGAAGTTTTTTCAACGCGTGAGCAGGCAACATATAGCTGTCCACTTGAGAGGCGTGTATTTTCAAAATTTAGTCCACACACTTGTAGCGATTGATTCACCCGCGCAGTAGCTCTGTTTTAAATTATATTTAGATAGCTCAAATATATATTATTTTTAAAATAAGGCCCCCCGGCCCCAAACGTAAAATTTTAAAATGGTTCTACTTATGTCACACACAAACTGAAATGTCATTTTTATTTTATTGCTTTCTAGCCACCCATGCAATAGCCCTGATTGAAATTATATTTGTATATCTCATATAAGAAAAAAATAATTTGGGGCTCTAGCCCGAAAAGGAATATTTCAAAATGGATTAGCTAATTCAGAAACCATTGGTGCGCACAACAACTTACCAAAGTTTTGTCGCAATCGGATGAATGGTATAGGAACGCATACGAAAATTATATTTAGCTCATAAAAGGGGGAAAAAAGAATTTAGGTCCCCAGTCCCAAAACGGAATATTGTCAAATGTGTATAATAATGCAGAAACATTTGCATTTTTTTACAATTCACACAATTTTCATCACTTTGGATTGATGGTATAGAAGCACATACAGGATATACTTATATATGTATAGATATAGTTTACCGAATTAAGATAACATTTTTTCAATTATTCAAGGATGATCTGTCTGTCTGTCTCTCTGCCTCTATGTCTCTTTGTCTTTCTCTCTGTCGCTCTGTCTGTCTCTTTGTCTATCTCTCTGTCTGTTTCTCTGTCTGTCTCTGTCTACATCTCTGTCTGTCTGTCTCTCTGACTGTCTCTCTTTCTGTCTCTCCTTCTTTCTCTCTGTCTGTCTGACTGCCTGTCTGTTTGTCTGTCTGTCTGTTTATCTATCTATCTACCTATCTATCTATCATCTACCTATCTACCTATTTACCATCTACATGCCTACCTACCTACCTACCTAACTACCTACCTACCTATCTACCTAAATATCTACCAATCCAGCTACATCTAACTATCTACCAATCTATCTATCTATCTACCTATCTCCCTACCTTCCTACCTACATATATATCTACCTACTTACCTACCTACCAACCTACCTGCCTACCTACCTTTCTACCTACCTATCTATCCATCCATCCATTCATCCTCTCACCCCCCCACCCTTCCATCCATCCATCCATCCGTCTAGCTATCTTTTATCTACATCTCTATCTATCTATCATCTATCTGTGTATTTGTCTGCCTGTCTGTCTGTCTTTCTATCTCTCTATCTAATAAAATCTCTTTTATTAAAATTAAATTTTCACTTGTGTAAAGTGATTGCGTTTTGATATCCCTGGGGATAATTATGAAAATATTTTTATGTTTTGTTAAAGTCATTGATTTTCTTAATTGGTTAACATATGTTCATATGTAAAATGAGAATATAGCTTATTTTTTTTTACAACTGAAATGTCATTGGATTGAAAGATATTGTCATCCAAGTAAAAATGCATGAACTCAATTTCCTACCATCGATATAAATGTATCGAAGAAGGTTAATTATTGATCAAATTTATTCTGAGGCTTATCTTGTGCTGCACGGGCAAAATGAATGTATAGTGTATAGTGGGCTACACAGAGTTTTAAAAAAATAAATAAATCATCCACTGGATTGTAGCCCCCTTACTTACGCAGAAGATTTTTTTTTGCATTTAATATGCTTATTTCTTATCTAGATCAGTGATAAGTGCATTAAAAATGCTATTTTAGTTTTGCTACACCAATTTAATTAAAAGACATATTTTTATTAAAATTATTTTTAAATGTAGAGTTTTTACTAATTCATAAATTTCATAAAAGTTTATTTTTGGAATGAATAAAAGGTACAAACTTATTAAATGTTAAAAATAAAAATGTATTTTTGGAATGAATAAAAGGTACAAACTTATTAAATGTTAAAAATACAAAGCTAAATTAGTATTTAAGTTTAGCAATTTAAAAAGCAATCAATGCTATGTATTAATTTTACTTATAGAAAGGGGAAAATACATCATCAGTTTTGTCACGCTCTTTTATTAAATCAGATAACTTTTAGCTTTGGCTAAATAGGCAATTCACATTATGATGTATGTCATTTGCATGATTATTTAGAACTAATTAACTTTAATTTTATTTCCCCTTATTGACAACGCGCTAAAGAACGCACAAACAACAACTGATGTTTAGGTTTTCCTGATAAATGTTATTACTGTGTATTTCTTTGATCATATTTTTTCTATTTAATTTTTTTTTCATAACTTTTAAACGCATATAAAATGCTTAAGATAGTTCCTTAGTTGTTTCTTTATAATATATAATATAAAAATATCATATTTCCGCTTTTATTTTAGTAAAAATGTAAGTATTATTATTATAAATTACAAATACATATTATGTATTTGTAATTTATAATAATAATACTTATATTTTTTATGTAAATTTATTCGATTTCCGTAAAATAATAGCTTAACTGCCCTTACTAATGCTTAGTAGGGTCCCTTGCCTGTAGTTTAGGCCAAAGCCTAACTTAATAGTTTATGTAATTAGAGTTATACTTTATAACTTAGTTCTCTTAGAATAGGAGCCCTCTGTAAATTACATCAGGCAATTTTGGACGATCTTTTGCCCCCCCCCCTCCCCAGGCATTTACCATGTGTCCGGGTTTCCCCAGACATGTCCTCTTTTTAGGACCATGTCCGCCCACCTTTTCAGAAATATGACTTTTGTCCGGGTATTTCCCCTGTCCATGCCAGATAAAAACCTTATTTACTTTTCTGTGTTACCGGTATATACTATATCTGTACTATGAACTAAACACGCGCACCAGCAATATTTAGTTCAATGGTCATGGTTACTAAGGTAACCACCGAAACTTAAGGTTCCGGAAGATATTTTTGTAAACGTAATGCATAACGGTAACACAATATGATAATTGATAAATAATTAATTTTTTAAGTTAAATAAAAAAATAAAACGTTAAGGGGGATGGATGGAGGGGGGGGGTTTAGATTAGTTGACGTCAACAATCATGTTTTCTCTATTAAAATTTTAATATTAAAAATTGACTGGTTATTACATTATTTTGAAACATTTAATTAGTGTAAATAGTCATATAATTTTTAGGCTTTTAACAATAT
The DNA here is from genome assembly GCA_964017045.1 of Omphiscola glabra. Taxonomy (NCBI): domain Eukaryota; kingdom Metazoa; phylum Mollusca; class Gastropoda; family Lymnaeidae; genus Omphiscola; species Omphiscola glabra. The sequence goes on along the minus strand of OZ024795.1, from coordinate 7,076,254 downwards.
AGGATTTATTTAATGTGTGTCTGTCTGTGCACTGAAGATGGCGTGTCAGAATGTTAGCACACTTTGTTAGTGCAAGAGAAGTAAAAAGTTAGCTACTCTTCACCTGTAGATTCTGTTTGTCACAAATGACTAGGGCGGTATGTTTGCGATCATGTTGCAGGTATGGAACAAGGACATGGTTCAAGTGTCATGTGCAGTAAAGATAAATGATATTGATAGAGTAGGAATATGATATTTTGAGAATTAGGGGAAAGTAAAGTGAGTAACAATAATAACGCTGCTTGAACGGATTTGCAAAATCTGTAACATCTATTTTGCATCACAAATCTTCTCTGGTTCTGGTTGGGTACGTTGCTGCATCCATATACTGGTATATGTGCAACGGTTGGGGAAGCGATGTTGCCAATCTAACAGCTCCTAGCAGATGCCAGGGCGGCCTTGAAGCTTTCGATCGTTGTCGAGTTCACGGCGGTATTGTCCAGGTTGTTCCAAGCAATTATGGTGCGTGGAAAGAATGACTGCTTATGTTCAATAGCACCAACAATGCCCTCTTGAGATAAGAAATTACCACCTGCTACTCAACAAAAAAAGGATTCGATCAATGCGAATAGCTGCCAGGAGACAGAGAGAGCTTATAGCAATTATTGCTCACACCGACAATGCTTCTATTTTAAGTGCTGAATGGTTAGATAAGGATGATGTTGACTTGTATGGTATATTAGTCCGCAAGATGAAAATGATAAATCAGATGCTATAGACTATGCCCATCAGGGGTATCATTTCAAAGGAAATTCAGGGGGAAAGGGGGGCAAAACCAAAACTTGGTCAGCTTGTTGCTTGTTACTTGAAGCGCCACAGTACACAGCAATTTAAATAAAATCTGCAAATACTCAAATGATGCCCCTGATGCCCATTGTTACGATACAGCAACACTACACCTGGCTTCTCCATGGGAAGATGATAGCAGCTAGAAACTATACTGTAATTATCAGCTATACTGACAATAATCATATTTATACTTCCACAAACAATGATATTTAGTCTTTAACAACCTCTTAAATGATTCTGCATTTTAAATTGAAGTGTAAAAACTTTTTAACTTGTTGATTGACTATCTAAAGATGTAATAAAATGTTTTTCCTACAATTTTATGTCTTAAAATACATCAGCACAGAGTAAAATGTATTTATAAATTTATTTATATTCTAATTCATTTGGGGGGCGGGGGGGGGGGTATAAAATGTTGACATAATTAAATGGGGGGGGGGGGGTCATTGAAAGTATGACAGTTGTTGACAAAAGTGGGGCAGGGTAAAAATTGTTGACTTAATTAAAATTAATGGACGATCCCCATAGTCAATGCCATAGTATATTTAAATTTGCAGTTGGATGTGAACTTGTGTGGTCTTGTGGTAGAGTAGACGCTAAGCGATCTTACATTATGCGATCATTTTCTAGATGGGGATCAAATTTTACTATTTTTTTTCTACTTCATTTTAATTAAAAGTATATTTTATATTTAACTTCTTATTTTCATTTGTAACAGTAGTTTTATGAAAATTTAAAAAATATTTTGTAGCAATCGTGTATGTTGAATTTGAAAATATAGGAAATGAGAAAACAAAATCAAATAGAAAGTATGATATATAGGTCCATCCATTTACGCACTATGGAAGGAGGAGGAGGCTGTCGATTTGGGATATTTTGCAAACTGCTGCATATAGCGGTTGTTGGAGGGGAGGTGGGTTCGGCAGAAAGAACGTACATTTAATAATTATCTTGAATTTCTGAAACTCAAATACATCTGTTAACGCCAATTTCAACCTAAAAATCTGTGCAATCAATAATATTTGTGGCAACATGTTAGGATATAAAATGTGTTTTACTTACGAAGAGGACAGATACGACCAATAAAACACTAAGAAATGCTTGCTCTTACAAAAGTGTTGACGTGTGGAACTTACCCAAATATCTCCCAACCCCCAAAATAAAAACATAATAATAATTACCAATTTTTAAAAAAAAAATTACAGTTACTAAGTTCAGTTACAGTTTTACAGGAACGTCATTCCCTTGCGTTCATACCAGACTCAAGCCCTGCGCACAATAAAAATATCAGTTCTACTTTTGTTTAATCTTGCAGGCTGCAGGTATTAAATAATTTTTAAATAAATAGTTTTCAGTTTTAACAAGAGTTTAACATTAATTTTACAAATACCGCACAGAGTTAAATACTGGTAAAGATCAAGGTTTTGCTTCTTTTACCGCCGCGGTGTATGCAGGCCAAAATCCATGGTTTTGCTAGGTACACTGCCGCAGTGTACCTAGTGCCGGCCTTAAATTTGTCAAAATGTAGTCTAAATAAGCCTTAGAGTAGTCTAAGGCCTAGGCAGTTAAGCTAGATTATTATATTTTTTTGTAATTTTATTTTAATTATTATTGTAATATTATAATTTATAATTATAATATGACTCACTCAGTCATTTACTTCCACGCCACAATGCCCACAAGCCCACAAGTCAAGCTTTCCAAGTGTGAAGTTCACTCATAAATTTTAATAAAGTAGTCTAGTCTAAGAAGTAGTAGTTTAGTAGGAAAATAAATTTTAAGGCCTAAAAGTATGTATAAGTTTATAATTTTAGTTTAAGATAAGTTAAGTTTAAAGCACAAGTTAACTTTCAATTTCAATACAAAAAATAATGCAAAGATAAGGCAGGTAACTCTGAGCTTAGTTACTGCCTATTTATTTATTAGTTCCTGCTGAAATCAACGAAAGAACAAGTTTGTGTTGTCGCTTAGTTTCCTTTTTTTATGACTGCCTCTTGCGTTTCGCATTTCTTTTAACGAAGTGTCTACATGTCCAGCGATTGGACGAATAATTTAAATTCATAAAATCTAAAATGAGTTTAGATAAAAAAAATTCTTAACGTGAATCTAGTTAACATATTATTTTAGAGATAAACGGCAAATAACCAGAAAATAGGGCCCTTCTTATGCTTTTTGTGAAAAAATAAACATTTTATTATTTAATTATATATATTGTTATTAAATAAATTTTTGTCTCCAAGAATTTGGTTTATTGTTAAAACTTTGCTATAAATTAAGAGCATTTTAAGTGTTTGTTTATGTATTGTTTTCAACCATTAAAAATGACGGAAAGAAGAACGTGAAATAATCTGTTACCAAGCCAAATTTATCATGTCTTATTATAGCCTACTTATGACACTATGATGCCGTCTATGCTCACCCCAAAGCCGATTTTCAGTCACCTACATAATCTTGCACAAACTTTGCCTCAAACCTAACCCGTAGGATCTCCACCCTGAGCCTCCTTCCGTCTATTCTTCTTTACCAACTGATACCCCTCCCCTCCACATTACCACTCAGCGCCCTCTAAGTTAGTCTTACTGGCGCTTAGAGTACAGCCCCCCCCCCCAAAAAAAAACAAAAAACAACCAAACTGGTACCCCTTACATTACAATATTATTCTGCTCTCATGCACTTTAATTACACCATTATCACCATCCGGTTAGTCTATTAGTCTAAATCACATGTGGGGGGGGGGGGTGTAAAGACTTAAGTTCCCTAACTCTAAATGGTTAAGAACATGTGCCCCAAGCTGACCATTTAAAGACTAGGATCACTGCTGCAATTTTTGTTCAATAATAATTAATATTAACAGTATGAACGCTACGAAAAAATGGATCAGTATTGCCTGGTTACACGTTGTTCATGTTTGGTTCGTTTAGATCTAATTACTTTAAGTTTTCAGAAAATTCTCTTGCAACTGAAATTTGAAGAGTGCTAACAAAATCACAATCTCACGACAAAATTAATTCAACATCTCTTATAATTTTAATACTAATATTTGGGCTATATTTTAGTTTTATTAGACCGTTCACAGTAAGGTTAAACTTGATGAAAGGAACGCAACAAAACAACACGTTGTCTTATTGCGTTCCTTTTATCTGGTGATATTTATCTGGATTATTTTCTGGTGATATTTTTTTTTTGGGGGGAGGGGGGTGTGTGTGATAAGACTTAAATGGATTTGGTTTCAGCTTATTAGAATGTAAGAAAAATGTAACTCTTTTTACTCAGGATTGAGGTGCGCCTGATTAATCAGCAGTGCAGCTTAGCTAGAAATCAACCATTGTGATAGTTAATTCCCTTCTAAACGTGTTCCAAAATTATATTATTATGATAATTATGTTAATAAAATGCCTAGGAATTACAAGCAGTTGAGTAGGAGAGTTACTGAACCTTTGACTTTGAGGTTTGAAACTGCGAAAGTCAACTCAGCTGAACAGACGATGAAGAAATCTAAGCATTTTCTTTCGGAAGACCAGCAAGCATGTTTAACATTGTACATTTTATAGCAAAACCAACAAACACCAGCATCGCGACGCTCCTCTCTTCCTCTGCCACTCCAAAATAGGTATATACAGAGCCCCTTTCACAAAGTTCGCCCTCTCCTGTAAGCCTGGTCTTGCTAAGAGTTGCAATGTCCATCCCGTACCTTGCTAGTTCGTTTCCTATATGACTTCTCTGAGGTCTGTCCAATATTTGGTACCCATTAGGGCCTATATTGTTAAAAATTTCACAAAGGGATATCCAGTTGACAAAATACAAGATGATTTAGACCAGTGGCTCTTAGACTTTTTCGGAGCCATATTTTCCATCTGAGCGCATGCCTGTTAAGCCAATTATAATAAATTATAGGTGTGCTAGTACTTAATGCTATGAGAAATAGTTTGCACGCCCCTTAATAAATATTACACAGTTAAATTTTAAAGAGCAGTATATAATACTCAATCAAAATACAAAAGGAAATTATTCTACTTTTATCGATTCAATAATAAGATGTTTCTGGTGATTTATTTAATCAAGCCATACCTTTTCAAGGAAGAATTATTATTTAGCAAAAATTTTAGATATCTAACGTCTACACTGAACAATTATTCATAATGCGATAGGTGTGTTTGGTATCATTTTAAGTTTTTGAGAAATTAATTCACAATAATGTTTATAACTCTATGCTATTTCTTTGCCTAGAGCTGTTTAATACAACTGCAATTCAACAATATTCCAGCCAAGAAAACGTAGAGAATGCAACAAGAAGCCTCTTAAAAACCACCCTCCACAGAACATAATCTATAGACAATTTCAAGATGATTTTTTAATAGTGAATTAGGCCAAGGTCTTTATTCACCTTCTTCAGCTGCCTCTATTATTAATATTATATACTATATGCTCCTTCAATTTGTTTTCAAGGAGTGAAGATGGAGTGTACATACATACCAGATCTGATGGTAGGCTGTTCAATATCGCTCGCTTTCGTGCAAAGACCAAATTAAAAAGGGTACTAATTCGTGAACTACTGTTCGCTGACGATGCCACCTTAACATCTCACACAGAAGAAGGTCTTCAGCGGCTAGTTAACCGTCTTTTAAACAGGTTTTAAAAATAAAATTGACTTCATTGCCATGCAAAGCCCAAGTCATTTTTTAAATTGAAATTAGAATATATTTCTGATATAAAAAAATGTGAAAAAATACTAACTATCCATTAACACAGTGAAGACAAGTTAAAAAAGAAATGCCATATTCTTTGTGGGTGTTTTTTTATTAGATGAAAATTGAGTCAAACATTACAGCACACAAAAATTGTTTAAAATTTTGGTAAAGATGAAAACAAAAATCTTTGGGGAATTATTAAAAAGCTGACTAATTCTAAAAGCTTTTCCAAAATGTGTCATCCATATATAAATGCAATATATATTCACACTGAGGGGGAGGAGGCGTTGGGATAAGGAGATTTTGCATATGGATAGATATATAACAAAAAACTTTCAAACTTTCAAATCCATCCTGGGCAATACTACTAATTACTACTATGACGGGGCTAAGTCTATGGTTGCTTTATTTTGTAAAGAATTTCAGAAGTCTCACAATGACAATGGTGTAATTTTGAGTTGCTTTTTAATCTTGTATCTAAAATAATGAACAGTTTTGATTTGATTTAGATTATACTATAATTATAATTTACATTTTTAGAAATCAATATTCACTTTCTATAATTTATGCAGTATTATGCAAATTATCAAAGGTGAAATTGAAATCATAGTTTGGTTATATAAAACAATTAAGAAAATACCGTTTGGTTGATACAAATATAACAGCTTGTGGAACCATTGTAAAAGACAGTATATTATGCAGAAAGTTCTAAATGTATACAAAAAATAATAAAAAGACATAAAACCATTAAGAAAATATTTTGGGGATTTGGAGGGGGGAAGCTCAGTTGCACGTAGGCCTGGAGGGGGGGTATCTAATGATTGTACATCATGCAAACAGGGAAGAACGAAAAAATGGGGGTGGGGAGTGGGTGTGAAAAAATATTTTTTGGTGTGTGTAATATATGGTTGACCCCAAAGGCCATTAAATAAAGCAATGGTAAGTTTAATTATATTAAATATTTCACTTCTAAAGTATTCTAAAAAAGTTCATCACACACCAATCTGTAATCATAATCTGTGATCATCATTTTATCATATTTAAAAAAAAAAAGAAAGCAGAAGATAAGCCCAGTTGTCTGACTTTGATGTTACCATAGCATATTTAAAACAGCTGACCCTAGGTATAATAATACAGGAGAATAGTAATGTTTACAAACACATGACCATGTCCATAAAAATGTATAGCGTGAAAAAGTTAATTGGCACAATCTTTATTCTTTAACAAATAGTTGCTGTAAATATACATGAAGTAAAATAATAAAAAAAACTTTGTTATGGAATAAATCATTTTGATATTCACAGGTATTCAATTCTTACACCATAATAAAATAACCAACAGAATACCCAATGTATGGGACAGAAAAAACAATGTATGGGACAGACATATTCGAGAAATTGAAAAGGTATGGCATTTTTCTGGGTATGGGATTTTTCTGGTTTGGGAAGATGGGGTGAGTGGGGAGGAGGGGTGAAACAGAGTTAGGTGGCTGTATTATTACAACATTGTCAGATTTTTATATTTTTAAAAAGCAAATGTGTAAGTGTAAGGTGCATGTGGTTGATTAGCACACCCCTCCCCCACAATCCACTGCTGTATGTCACAAAAGATATGCTGTGAGCTAGGACATACATGTGTTTGGTTGGAGGAGGGAAGAAGTTACAAAAGCTGAGAACACAGTACCATTATGCCTGCAATAATTGTTTCTTTAAAAACTTCTACCGGTAACAGTGACTCTTTAAAAAAAAAAAAGAGAATACTTTTGTAACATTCAATATATAATAATAGGGAGAGTTAATGACAATCTCTAAGTGTAATCAGTAAATTAAGCAAAGCAAAAAAAATAATTTACTTGTTATATTGAAAAAAGGGAATGAAACTTAGCCCAAAACATGATCTGACTTTTTTAAAACAATAAAAACCGTTCTCAATTTTATCTCACAAAAATTTAAGTGATAAATAAAAGATAGTTCTTTTATACCAACAGCAATTAGTGTTCAGCTGTTTGGTCTAGATTCTAGATAGAAGTAATGGCAGACCAATTACATTTGTGTCACGGTGTGTAGCATGAAAAATTTCTTCTAAAATTGGGTTAATTTTTAGAGCAGTATTTCAACCCCATAACTCAGTTTTTTATTTATTTCCATTTTTAGTCAATGTTTTTTTCTTGCTCTTGTGTACCTCACACATCCGCATACCCGGTATCAGAAGTTTATTTCTCATTTGTTTGTTTGAAGGGAAATGAGGCCTTGGGGTTGGTTAAGAGGGTGGGGGGATGACAACGATGAGACATTATGTCTCAAAAAGGTTTGCCATCACTGCCCCTAACTCAAAAAAAGTGATAATTAATTCTAAGTAATTGTATCAGGCTATAAACGGACACGGAATTAGATGTGGATGGATGGAGAGAAAGAGGGAGATATAGAATAAGTGCATAATGAAAGGGACATCATAAAGGGGGGACACTCGTTAAATAATGCAGGGAGAATGGTAAGAATAGGTATTATGATAAGCAGATGGTTATAGAAAGATATGATGGGAGAACGGTAAGAGAAAGGTGAGAACATTCTGATTGGTCATGAAAAGAGATAAAAATGCTCAGATGATATTTGAATGGATTCAGTGAATTGTATATTTTAACAGTAAAACATTGAAAAGAACTAAAATATAAAATTATATATTTTAAAAAGTAAAACATGTATATTTTATTAAAGTTGCAAACTATATTTGTTATGAAATGCTCTGAGCTGGTAATGTAAACTATTCTTACTTTTCAGGAACAACATCCATGAAAAATAATAATAATTTTAGCTTATTAATTTAGTGTGATGATAAATAAAAATAAACATATAGCCGTGCTACAATAATGTTATAATACATTCAGTTAATACTTTCAGCCAGCTACAGTAAAAGTGCTAAAATGAAAGAAAAAAATTACATTTATCCGTGCTATGATTATTGTATGTTAATGTTAATCCAAGTGTAAGTCTATACACACTGTTAAGACATTTGAACTTGTTTGGAAACAGCTGGTGTTAATGACAAGCATTATTTGAGCAAATATTAGATGAAGTTATTAAATCCGTACATAAGAAAAGACGGAAACCTAAAAAAAAAGCTCAAAGCACATTTGATCACTGTGTCATCTACTGCTATAAAATCCTGAACAATGAAGAACCCAATACAAAATAATATGTAAACAAAACTTTCATTATAATATAACAATCATTTTCATATTGTTAAATTAATTTAAAGCAACATTTTGTCAACTACTCAAGCTCCTCTTTGGACTAAATATCCTTAGAAAAAGGAAATAAAGTGGTTACCATGTGTCAAATGAGTGAATACATTAAAAAAACTGCTGCAAAGTTGTGAATAAATCACCAGAAGTCAATAAATAATTATGATAAAAAGCAGATCTACTTGAATAGTTAAATGCATAATGTGTCAAAAGGAAAAAAAAGTAACAAAGAAAAATTATACTGATATTTGAGGGAGTGTCATTGGTTTAATGGAACAGGTCATGCCATTCATCAGTTTTAGCCTTGTCTTTTCCTGTTCTTTTGTGTGTGTATATATCTTGAGCACTAATAGGGGAATAAGATGGTTTTTTTCCATATTATAAATACATGTATGTTTAGTTTGTTGGAGAAAGCTTTTAGCTAAAACATTAATTACTATTTTTTCTCTTTTGTCAAGCTCTCTTTGTTACATTATGATGCTTAACATGGACCACCATAATAATCCTGGGACATAATGGACCCCCATGACAATCCTGGGACATAATGGACCCCCATGACAATCCTGGGACATAATGGACCCCTATGACAATCCTGGGACCTTATAGACCCCTATGACAATCCTGGGACATAATGGACCCCTATGAAAATCATGGGACATAATGGACCCCTATGACAATCCTGGGACATAATGGACCCCTATGACAATCCTGGGACATTATGGACCCCTATGACAATCCTGGGACATAATGGACCCCTATGACAATCCTGGGACATTATGGACCCCTATGACAATCCTGGGACGTAATGGACCCCTATGACAATCCTGGGACGTAATGGACCCCTATGACAATCCTGGGACGTAATGGACAACCTTGAAAGCCTGGGACATAATGGACCCCTATGACAATCCTGGGACATAATGGACCCCTATGACAATCCTGGGACATTATGGACCCCTATGACAATCCTGGGACATAATGGACCCCCATGACAATGAACAGACAAACATGGATGAACATGACAATTATCTGACATACCGGTACATGGATGGCCATGATAATCCTCTGACAAACATAATATTCCAGGAAAAACATTATTTTCAGAAATAAACTCTGTGCACTAAATGATTATTGCATGAAGTTTAACCACGGCCATGCAGAAAAAAAAAGGGGGGGAGGGGCTTTCCCCGAATGACAACACAGGGGAAATCATCTTTAGATGGGAACTTAAAGTGAGTTAAACATAAAATCCCATGTACCTCAGAGAGACACGCAGTGCCAAAAATGTCTTTTTACTGGTATGCCCTGGGAAATATTTTAATATATTTAGGTGCGTTATTCTCAAGCTTCATCCTTTTTCCTCTGCATGACCCTGAGTTTACCATCAATGAACACTTTTGATAAATTAGTAATGACTAACTTTGATTGGTAAATTTTTTAAAGGTGGTTTTGCATTTTGATGTACCAAAACTATATAGGTAACTATGCAAAAGAATAACTTAGTATACTGATATCGATAAATTTTCTAATATCATTGTATATACCAATGTCAATAAATTTTTTACATTTTATAAATAAGTAATACTTTAAAAAAAAAAAAATAATGAACATATTTATGTCAGGCTGTACGCTTTTCAGACTAGTATTAGCAAAACACATCTTTTATAAAAACACAGCCCATGGGTAGGATTGAGAAAATGTACAAAATGGAATATGTGAATAGGTGGATGGTAATGCGAAAATATAGCACCAACCTCCTAGTGGTTGTTGTTCTTTCACTAGTAGCTCCTTTGATCATATATAGAGTATGTAAGTAGGCCGTAAAATATTGCATTGAGAAAATGTGTTCCATTTATAAGGCTACAGATAATGTCTTCTACACAGTTACTATGAATTTTGCTGAGCTCAACATCTAATTTCTACAGCTATCTAGTCTGCCTTAGTCTGAATATGAAGACAGAATTTTAGTTATTTGTTACAGAAATTCAAATACTTACATGGTTGATTGTCAACACCTAGAGATTCAATGGTGTTTAAATATTTCTTGTTTGTTTGGTGTTTTACTTGAATTCTGTTTATGAGCATACAAAGCAGAAAATGTCTTAGTCTGACTTAAATTCATAAATAATTAATAAAATATGCAAAGAATATAATTTTTAAAAATACCATGAAGGATTTATTGTTTTATTATAATTAAACATTTTATAAACAGAAACGAGATTGACCAATCTGCATGAGTCAATAACTTGCTCTTTATGATGTTTTACAAATCTACTGTTATTACAAATTTACTGGGAATTTATTTGAGTATTAAAGCGTGTGCTAACAGTTTGAGAAACACTGATCTAGTATTAATTGTTAGCTTCAAGGCATCATATAGTAGATAGAAGAAACAGTGTTTTTTCAATAGTGTCCAGATTCCACATCTAAATTTTTCTTGGTACCAGTTATTTGTGCGTGTTCTCACGTCTAGAGGACCAATCAACAAGTATCTTATTATTATTTTATTTCTCATTAAAAAAAATTAAAAAATTCATAAAACAATGAAATTAATTAATATATGATCCTGTCACTATGTCTTTTTACGCAAATGTAACCCAGACACTCAGGGCCAGCCTTAGCTATTGTGGTGCCCCAGGCAGTTTCAAATTTTGGCGCCCCATCCTCCTACAAATATTCAGGTTGATATCAACCGTTAATAACTGAAAAGGTGCTTCTGGAGAAGAGCAGAAGATAAAAGTCCTAAAATTAAAACAGGTCTTATTCTTCACAGTACAAGGATAAAACTAATAATTAACATTTTATGTAGAACATAAAAAAACTAATCTAGTTTAATTAAGTTGGATTTTATTGTCAAGGCAAAACACTAACAAGAAATTAATTATGACTTTCAGCATGCAGTTACTATGCAATTTTTGAATCTTTAACATTTGAATTTGCATCATAACTATTATACTATTTTAAAAACTATTTTTTTCCCCTAGCTTTTTAAATGGCAAATCTAGTTGTCTGGCTTCATCATTTTCAATAAAGCATAGCTAAAGATATGAGCCTTTCTCGAGTCATAGAGGATTGTAAATGTGTTTCAATCTATTTTCAATTGTTAAAAACTTCTTCAAGTTGCAAAGTAGACAGGAATTGTTATAAATATTCTAAGACAAATTATTATAATATTTGTAAATACATCTAGACGTTTTTATAGTTTAAAATTGTAAAGAATATTCGGTCCGAGATTTTGTTAGCAGATTTTCTAAATCTGTTCAAATTTTCATCATTTCCTTTTGAGAGGATGTTTGTAATTCATTAAAAATTGTTGATTTGATATTTCGTTTACTTGAAAGATTCTGTCAAAGAATGAATTTCAGTATCAACTTTGATCTTTTAAAAAACATAGTGTAGCCAGGTTTGGATAAAGAGAGGGAAAAAACGCACACACCCAAAAATAATAAGTTTAAAAATTAAAATTGATTATGATTATTTTTGTAACTTTTAAAAATATAATGCTTGAGACAATCTTTCATGGGGGGGGGGGGGGGGGGGATGAGATGACATAGAAATCAAGGGAGCAAAAATTTGGAGGTTTGGTCTGGGCAGGTGGCTCTCCAGAATGTATTTTATAAATTCAAAATGCTGAGATTTTCCTCATTTTACAGTTAATTGGAGAGCAACAGAATAGATCCTAGGGGTATTTAGGATTACTGGCATAAATGTGCATATAGTATAGAATAGAAAACCATGATTATTCTTTGTTACCAAATATCAATACGGCCATTGTACTATTTTTTTAAAAACTATTAATGTTTGAATTACTTAATTAATAAATGACATTTTACAAATCATTACCAAATTTTAAGAAAGTTCAAATCTTGTCATTGTGCTACCTTGGCAAGGCCCTGGGTACTAAACGTAAGTTAGATCTTGGTGTTATATTTACTTCAATGGGCAGCTGTAGCTACTGTCCATCATTTGAATGGTCAACCAAGTGACTTTTATGAATAAAAAATTATTTTGGTTGAACATTCATTTAAAAACTATTCTTTTAGCGTGCTATCTGTAAACAGGATAATCACACTTAAACAATGTGTTATTCAAGGTGTTTCAATTATTAATTACCCTTTTTCATTGCTCTTCTAATTCAAAGTATTGCTTTAATTTTGTAAAATGTAAGCATTGGACTTAATTTATTATCAATAAACACCCATAAAGTTTTCAATTTCAATTGGGATGTACAACTGTTTCATTTAAATAGCTTTTATACCCTTCAGTAACGTTGGTTGTAAAAATAATTATCACAGAAGAGTCGTTGAACATGATAATCTTCTTCATTGGTGTAAAACTTATATTCTGTGAATAAAAAATTTTTTTGTTTGGGATCAAAATGATGACCCAATAGAACCAGGCGCTCCAGGCAGTTGCCTGTTTTTCATGAACCTAAGGCTGCCCTTGACTACACTTCCTCATAAATTTTATATATTAAATAAAAATCATAATATATTAGTGAAGTGTATGTGTATTACAATTTTTTCGTGCAATGCATATTTAAATATAAAAAAAAATAACCAATTATAATCAAGTGTTACATGGAAAAATGTGTAGGAGCCTATTCCGTGTGCAATGTATTGAACATTTTGTTTAGCCTAGGATCCTCGCTATTCCCCTGGCCAACCATCAAGTAAATCAAAAGGTCACGGTTCGAAGACACACAAAAATTATACACAAAAAGTAAAGCTGTTTATAAAATCATACATTGAAATATAAGTACAAGTTATCATACACATTTGTTATTTAATATATTTTATAACATGTGAATATTGCAAACAGATCAATTTTAAAAAAGGATTATTTTTTGTGATCTTAAACAAAAATGTGCACTATTTGACTGTTGCAGAGCTTCTGGTCTTGAGAATTATTCAATAGATATTTACCATTAAGAACATAAAATAAAATATCAATGGTTAAACATGCTAAATTTAGCTTTTACAACTTGGAGAGCTATACTATTGGGGAGTAACAATTTTAATTATGGACAATCCAATCTAAAATCTATACACCAAGTGCAATGCTGAGTATATCATCTCTCAAAAATTAGCTTGTGATGTTTTTAAGCCAACACGTTTGACTCTGGACAAACACCGCTCTATATGAATTCTGGTGTATGTTGACTCTGTATGTTAGTACACATGTGAGTTTCATTCTGTATGTTGGTGTATGCTTGCCATGTAGTCACAACCATAAATATTTTAGAGGCACAGAGAATAATGAAAATGCAAAAAGACATTGATGATAAACAATGAAGTTGACAATGTAAGTAAACATTTCCAGAAACACATTCAATGACTAGGCAATGCCACACAATCAACATTGTAAACTTAAGTACATGTACATGTAAATCCAGTCTTTACAGCAGGGTTTAGTCAGATATCTCATCTTTAGAAGCAGCTGATAAAACATAATCTTGTTGCAAAAAAAAAATTCTTAGAAGTTAGGATTTTTCACATCACCTATCAACATAGAAACAATTCAAACAACTTAAAAATGTTGACAAATTAAGATGCTCCAATAGTGGCGGTGAAATGAGGATCATGTGGGGCTAACAATGGTTCTTATTCTGCTTTGTTTCATAAATACTGAAATATTTAGGGAGTTAACTTAGTGACATAAAATTTTAGATACCGTACCGTAAGTCTGATAATGTCAGTTTACATGTGGTAAAAAATTGTATCAAAATTGTGTTAACAGATTATGTCAAGATGTGTACAAGAGCGTGTCAAGCGTGTAAAAATGTAATAATGTATTTGCTAATGCATCAAAACTTATATTAGCAATTATTTTAAGTTAGTCATAAAAAATGTTAATCTTTATGTTAATTAAAGACAAGTCATAAAAATGTTAATCTTTTAGTTAATTTAAGACAAGTCATAAAAAATGTTAATCTTTATGTTAATTAAAGACAAGTCATAAAAATGTTAATCTTTTAGTTAATTTTAGACAAGTCATAAAAAATGTTAATTTAAGACAATACATGAGCTCATTGCAACAATAAGATCAGCTGCTGTGATAATTTGCCTGATTTTGTAAACAAAGTGAAGAGGTGTTTTATTAAGTTCACTATTTGCTCTTCTGTGTAGACAATTTGTCTTATTAAAACCTAACCCGGTTAATCCCATTAATAAATTATCATTCTGCTTATACACTGGAGTGAAAAATCAAACCAAAGGAAATGATGATTTCACTAAAGTAACTTGATTAAAAAGTTTTCGACTATTTTCCGATCAGCAACTGTTCACTTTTAAGTACCTGTACAGTGATTGTACCTAGTATTTAAAAACTATCTGTAAAAGAAAATATGTCAGAAATACAGATTTGTACATAAATATACAAAATGAAATAAATTGCACTTATTTGCAAAAGGCTGAGCATTTGTTAAAATATTGCATTTGCCCTTATTTATTTTTACTGGGCCTCTCAATATCCAGTTGATCATCGCTTACATTTACGACACAGCTTGTGTCTTTCTCCACCTCATAATACACAGTTTTGGCATCTTTTTCCTCCGAGTCCGGGAAGGGAGTTGAACTTTCCTCCGAATGGGGAGTCTGAGCTTGAGCCGAAAAACTCGGGCAGTGTTTACTGACAGCGTCATCTGAGAAAGACCTTTCTTGTATTGCAAGGTGAGAGGTGACAGTGACAGACTCAGTTGTGGCATTATCCGGTGTGCTGAGCTCGGTGTTGGAAGGTTCCATGCTGCCCAACTCAGTCAGATCAATGTATGGTATTTCCTTGGTGGCCCTGACAATTCTTTGACAGCTGCTGTCATTCAGGTCTATTGGCTCTGTATCATTTTCTCTGTGGGAATAGCATTTTTCATTAGCCCAAATTGTAATGGTCTATGCAATTGATTCTCTGCACAGGTCAATCAACTATATTATTCCATTCACTCTATAAAGGGGAAATCTCGCTGCATCCAATTCAACCTTTTTTTTTTTTTTTTTTTGGGATTGTTCCCTCAGAGATACTGCAATACTGAGGTAGTCACTCTCTTAACCCTTTTGGGTCTCTTGGCTTTATGCCTCTATAGCTGTGACAGGGATCGTCCCGACCCCGGCCAGACACAAAGCGGGACAGACCACACTTTGATCTTAGCCAAAAGGCCAATTCAACCCCCAAAACTTAAAAATCTATCAGCCCCATACTCGATGATTTTGAATTCTATCCAACCCAACTCTTGTGTGTGTTGGCAGTTTGGCAATGGTAGCTTACTGCCAAATATTTTGTCATATTACATTGATCAGGCAGGAAGTATTTGAAAATTATGTACCTATAAATTTGCAACACTTGAAGCAATCATTTCTGAATGAGTTTTAATTTATTTTATATTCATGTAACAAAATTGTTTTTTTCCAGTTCCAATTTATGCAACAAACTTAGTTATATCCCTTTAGCTGGGAATTCTGAGTAAAAAAATTCTAGTAGTTAGTAAACCGGCTTAAATAATAAAGCTTTAACTAAATTTAAAAAAAATATGATTTGTAAACAAAGCCACTCACCTATTGTATATTGCTATGGCAATGTATGCTGGGTGAGGAATAGGCAGAGCTACCTCAAGCTTGTCAAATTCAACAAAGTTATCTCCCTTTGCACCTCTGCACCCTATGCTTCTGGAAACAAATAAATAAAAAATTAGCTTTGACCAAAGATTTTTGTAAAGTACTTGCTGCTCTTCCTATTTTTTAAAATAAAGTCATTTATCTTGGTACACAATTTAGAAGTCAGTGGTTTACTAGAGAAACTGCCTCACATCAAGTTGCTAATATAATTTACTTACTTAAGGCTCAAAGAATGCATGGTACTAATGGAATGTTTTTGGCTGGGATCAAAGAATGCCACTTCCAGATGAGGAGACTGGACATTGACCTCGCCTGCATATGATACAGTTAGAACATATGCATTTTGATATATTTAAAATATTTGACATAAGGTTCTAATGCTTCCAGTTATATGTATTTTATTTTCTACTGGTACCAGTTATTTCATCTTCTAGTTACCGGTACACCATGAAAGTCTTACAATTTTTTAAAAAAGCACTTTTTTTAATATAAATATGTTAAATTAAATATTATTCATTAAAGTACCTTCTGGAGTGTGCAGTTCAACAACAATGTCAAGGTCATCATGAAAGTTAGCTGCAGACAGCATTTCTGTGTAACGTTTCATATTGACATGATTCACCTGAAAAAAAGGGGAAAATTGGAAATTACAAAGAGAATTAAACACTTGCTTTCAAACTATTTTTGAAAGAATATATTTCCTTGACTCCTTTATAAGATTTTTATAATCCCTTCTAATGTCAATAATATCATGAAAATATTTATTACCTTTAACTGAAAAAAGTTGTCAGTCTCTTCAAGGGGAACTAAGAAGGTTGATGCAAAAACTTCCTTGAGTTTCTTTGCAGCAAATCCTTTTTCAGATGTAAAATTAAAAACATGAGGTACTGGGTAACTAGAAATATTTTAATTTTTTGTTCAGAAAACAGTATAGAAATCTGTAAAAATGTAAGATGTAACCAAAGTTTTTATTTGTAAAAAAAAAAGTAATTCAAAACAGATTGAATGTGGAAACACTGGAGTCACACAAGTGAAGATGACAATTATGTGATAAAGAATATCCATGTGGGACAATGGGAGAACAGGATTCAAAACTAATGTGACATTACCAAAGTTGTAATTAAGCAGCCAGATGATGGGTGAAGAGTCCAAAATATAGCATTTAATGTTACCGTACCTACCACGAAATTGTAGACCAAAACCATATAAGAATTGGCTTTAAAAAACATATTTTAACGGGAAATGTGTAAAACAAAATAAGGTCAAGCCTGAAAAAATGAACGCACCAAAACAATGAACATGTCGGCAGTAAGCCTTCATCACTCCATTTGTAAACTAATCCACTCAGTTATTGTGTATATCTATGGCAATATATGCTGGGTGAGTGTGATGTAGGCGGCGTGTTTTGCTTCATTCTTTCCACGTGCTGTGAACTCTGTTTGACCCAATTAGGTGTACGGCACTCTTCTTATGGTGTAGGGTAGCTAAACAATAGTCTTCCTTTCACCTTGGCTAAAATTAAATCTATGGCCTGTTTCATAATTCAAAAATTGTAGAAGATTGGAGAAAAAGCCAGACGCGAGCGAGTACAATGCATAAGGCGGTTCTAGAGACAGTAGAAAACTACTACAAAAAGGCTGATAGATTGAATGAGAGGGAGGGAGATCATTTATCACGAGACTTGGAGCGTGTGTTATTTTTGTGCTACTAGACAGTGCTTTGTTTACTGTGTGTGTGTGTAGATTTCTTTTCACCATTGTAACACTGTTGCACATTGTATTTTTATTAACATCGTACCGGTACCAGCCAAACAATATACTGTAAGTCAATAGTTTAATTATATTTCTTTTGATTTTGTAATTTATTATAATTAACACATTATAACTTATTAATTGTAATTAGCCCTGGTTTGAGTATCATATTCTTTGTTATTGTGTTTATCATTTGGTATCGTCTTTTGTTATGTACTGTTTTAGAACGAGCCTTACACTTAAACTTAACAGTGAGGGATAAGCAGAGCTACCTCAAGCTAGTCAAATTCAACAAGGTTTTTTCCTTTGACACCTCTGCACCCTTTACTTCTGAAAACAAATAAATAAAAATTCTTTTGCTGCCCTCTCGGATACTAGTTCTCGGCTAAGTGTTATTTTTTTTAAAAATTGTTTTTGCTATTGTTTGTTCGCTGACAAAGGCTTCCTGCCGACAAGTTTGTTGTTTTGTTGCGTTCCTTTCTTCAGGTTTGACCTTACTTTGTTTTGTTCATTTCCTATTTTGTTAACCCGATTGCAGTCTCATCCCTTATTACCATAAATTCAATAGACATTATTGGTTTATAAATGTAAAACTAAAAACTTTCTTTTAAAAATGTTACATTAAACAAAATTTAACAGACATTTATGATACAATCAAAACAAACCTCTCCAGTCTCTAAATTCTAAATCTAATTTTTCCCAGAACTGTTCTTCAGTTAGTCCAGTAGGCATGATAACGTGTTCTGGATAGAACTCCTCTAGCAGTCTGGCTGAGTAGGAAATTGTTAACTGGAAAAAAAAATGGTTTAAAGAAAAATTGTTTATGTGTACCAGTAATTTTCTTCCTTTGTTCATATATAGTCATAAAAAAAGTGGCAACTTTTTATCTTGGTGTTTATACCATCACTAAAACGCATGCAGTCGCAACATATTTCAAAAATAGCCTGGAGGAAAGACTCAGCCTATACATGGACAAAAGACCCAGCCTATACATGGACAAAAGACCCAGCCTATACATGGACAAAAGACCCAGCTTATACATAATAAACACTTATACTTTAAAGAAGATCTGCACATGATCTCATGGTACTGTTTTGTTTACCTTAAGATCTGTTTCGGGAAGTTTTATTCTGCGCTGAAGATCTGGGTTAAGACCAGTGTATAACTTGACCTCTCGCCTGAATGATAAATAGGATTGTACTGGGTGCAACAAGTTGTTTTCATGTTGGAGTCTGTTAGCTCAGTTATATCATATTTATGAGAGACTAGAAATGTTTAAAACATACTAAATATATCCTTAGTATTCCCCCTCATAAAAATAAATATTATATTAAGCCCTAGGTCTATATGATATTTATTCCACATATATTATTTTCATAAATATGTTGATAACAACCCCCCCCCCCCCCCTTTTCCATTTCTAATTTACTTATTAAGATTATGATAGCTTGAAACACATTTAAAAAGTAATTTTATATCAAGTGAACTTACTCAGAGACTTTTGTGTTAAGCTCAGAAGTGTATTGAGAAAGTTCCTTACACAGTCGTAAGTAAACTCCCTGTTCAGTCAAGGTGGCTGAAAATGGCTTGAAGCACTGATCAATGAAATTCCTAAAAAATAAATAAAAATCTCATTGTCATTTGAATAATAAGTGGCATTTAATACAAGTTGTAATTATGTAGATCTACATGTTAATGTATCTACAAATAGTTAGTCCTAAAGTCGATGGCTGTTCAATAATGATAGAGGCCTATATAGCCATAGCCTCTGCCTCTAGGCTAGGCATAAATACTATTAGTAGTAACTAGACTATGAAGCAGTGTTAGGCCTAGTTACTAGGATCAACTCAGTAATCTTAACGGGATTAAATATTTAATGTTATAAAATATGCAACGATCAGTTAACAATATTGAAATTTAACAATTTATCAGCCACACACAAGATTAAAAAAAAAAAAGATAAAACTTGTAAAATGCGAAATTATATCAAAATATTTTCTTCTAAATGAAATTTCCCAATGCGAAAGAGTTCCCAAACTTTTATGAAACTTCCGTGTTGTGGAATAAATATAAACGTTTTCTTGAACATAGGGGCCGTGCACATATTATGTAACATACAAATATGATATCTGACCCACCCCTACCCCTACCCCTTTATCGTAATATAAAATTTCCATTCATCACATTCCGTGTCTAATATTAAATAAAAATTTCTAGCAATGAAACCAACCCCCTTAACCGAATAAAACTTTGTTATTACAAAAATTGTAAGACAAATTTGAGCATTCTTCATTATTTAAATTTTTATTAAACATCTGTCGCCAGACAGGGGGAAAAAAATCCGGGCCAGATAAATAAAATAAAAAAAAGTAGAAGCCAGAAACAATTTTTAAAAAAAATTAAAACCTAAAATGTGCTATTTAATTATTAATTAATTATATTATAAAGTAAAGAATAGATTATCAAGATTGTTATTAAAATTAAATATTATTATAGTGTAAGCAAAAATAAATGTTAGTTTTTAACAATATAATATGTAACAATATAGGCATAGGCTTTTTTGTAAATTTGAAAAGCAGAAATTTTGCAAAAATAAGAATTCATAAAAAAAAAACCCTAAAACTAAAAGATTTGTCATATTATAGAGTTATAGCATTGCCCTCTGCCACCCTCATCCCATATAACAAAATGATAAGCCCTCATACAAACCCATTCGCGTTATATAATATGTACATGGTCCTTAAGTGCTAGTGACTAGTGCTAGTATTCTTCCATAAATAAAGGAGGGTAACTAACTGAAACTCATCCATGGCATAAAAAAATGTTAAATAACATGTGCAATATATAATAGTTAATTTAAAATATATTCAATAAAAGAAAACTTTTTGGTAAGCAACTTAGCAAGCAGTCTGTACTCAGTAAGTAGTAAGTACTACTAAGTAATGTAAGAAGTGTAACTAACACTGTAACTGTAGCATAGTAGGCTGTAGGCCTAACTAGAATCAGATTTAGTCATTTAGTGTTAGAAGTTAGTAACTTAGTTGGGCTTATGATTAATATGGCTTAGTCTATAACTAGTGATGTATTACTGTTAGTATTTATTAGGCTAACACGAACAACAGTGTTAATTTTTAGGTTAGCCCTACTCGCCTACTCATACAGTTATTTTTAATTATACACTTATAAACTATTATGTATGTAGGCTTACTATTGTAGTAGTTAAGAAAGTAAGCCATAGGGCGCTCTGATAGGGACAAAAAAATTGTCAAAGAAGGGTCATGATGGTTATAATTTATATTTTAGATCTAAACTCAGTCTTCTTATTACTTCTTCTAGTTTAATGTTCTACTATTAATAATTAATGAATGAATGCTTAGCCTACTGGTTAAATCATGTCTTGTCACAGTGGTTAAATCAAATAGTTGTATGCCTACACCCCAGTCCTAAATTTAATTTGAAGTGATGGCGGTAAAACAAGGAACATGAATCGCTTATTATTTGCTATGGCTAGCATTTAGGCCTACTGGTGACAGGTTACTACCATGGCTAGCATTTACTGGGTGACTAGCTATTATCATGGCTAGCATTTACTGGATGACTGGCTACTATAGCAGTTTGAGTGAAGAGATTGTGTCCATAGACACTGCACTAAGAAGTGTAACAGTGATGCAGTACAAATATTGCTTAATAAAAGATAATCCATTCTGGTTCTTTGAATATGTTGATGATAGATTATTTTATTCCATACAGTAGTCAGTATCATTATATGTAATAATACAATACAGTCAGTATCATTATATGTAATAATACAATACAGTCTTCCATGTCGCATGTGGGATAATTGGGGAAAAGGTCTGACCAATAATAACAAAGAAATGTTCAAATGAAGTAATGCAATGATCATTAGAACTAAGGGAGACAGATAACCACAAAATAAAAAAAAATTTTGAAGTACCCGGTAATACATTTGAATTTAATTTGAATCACCAAGTGTCTGAGCCATTTTGAGTCTGTTGTAGCTTAAAATTGAAACCCACTCAGAAAATCTGTGAGTCTCACTTAATAGATATTGCTGCAGGCCTGTAAATGTTATGACTTCAGATAAGTAGGTTTCTCAGGGTACCAAGTAATTATATTACCGTATATCATATTATTTCCAGTTAGTTGGAATGCATTATTTTGATCTACAACTCTAAACATTTTGTCTAATCATGAGAAAATGAATACCAGTAGTAAACTATTTTACTTTCTTTCTATGGAATCAAGATGGTGATGCGTCATATTTTTAATAACATGTATCTGACTGTTGACAGAACTTCCTATTCCCAGGTTTGGAATTAAAACTATAAAATTGACCCAGCTCAGCTAGAAGTACAACAGTGATGTTGAAAAGGTGCTCATATTCTAATGGTCTACCAGCTCCTTCCTAAAAGTTCTAGATTTTATGACATTCTCAGTAATCCAACGCTCCCATTTAGTTCAAATAACCAGGGGGAGAATAGAGAGTCGGTTTTCTTTAAAACTAGGTAACTTTTATATGGATTTTTAATCTTCACTGTGTACCAAAATATCTTGGTCAAAAATAATAAATCACTCAATTTTTCAAATGAATGTTTATAATTTATAGTTGTTTTTAAATCCGACTACCGGTACCATCTGAATAGGGATCTTAGGACAGTTTTGACTTAATTGAAGTTAAATTAAATCCACTGATGAACCAATACAATTATTCACCCATACATTTTTGAACTAAAAAAAATCATTATTTGAAATATCGTTATTACGTTATTACGCCTTTCTCTTCTCTCCCAAAGGCTTATAAGATAATTGAGTGTTGACAATGCTGAACAATGCACCCTGAATTATTCATAGTTTCCAACCTTTTAGTCTAGGGCCCAAGGGCTCAAAGAGCCACAAAAACATGTTACCGGTATTACAAATATGGGCGGCATGGCTGTGTCATTATGGCTTTGTCAGACGATCTCATTCATGTCAAGGCTCAGAACTAACTTTGACCTTATCATTAGTTGCTTTCAGCTATCAACAATTACACCGGAGGAAAGGAGCACATTATGACGCATACACTACCGTATAACAATACACAGAAATAATAGTTAAGACTAATCTGTGAGTATCTACTACTCTGAAAG
The DNA here is from genome assembly GCA_964017045.1 of Omphiscola glabra. NCBI lineage: Eukaryota > Metazoa > Mollusca > Gastropoda > Lymnaeidae > Omphiscola > Omphiscola glabra. Next base: position 7,052,989 of record OZ024795.1, on the reverse strand, counting down.
ATTTCCAGGGGGAATAGATTTGATAAAGTTGATGATTGGCTCTGCTATGTCGTGGTCCCTTCAGTTCTCAAACTCTGTTGCTATGTCGTGGTCCCTTCAGTTCTCAAACTCTGTTGCTATGTCGTGGTCCCTTCAGTTCTCAAACTCTGTTGCTATGTCGTGGTCCCTTCAGTTCTCTAACTCAGTGTGTGTACAATAAGTTTGGTCGTTAGGTTCAATACCCCGTCTGCAATATTTTGGAACCATTGGCCATTAAATGCATGTCGCCGCTAAGAAATCTCACTTTAAAAAAACCCAACAGGTTGTTTGGTGAGGGGGTAAAGGTAGTGGCTCCTGTCTGGCTATGGGATCCACCAAGTTGCTAGATGACATTGAGCTGTCCCACCAGTCGGGCCTGCTCGGTTGTGGTGCTGTGTGACTCATGCCGGTCTAAGGCCCTGTGGTCGGTTCTCTTATCGTCTAATCGCCGTAGATAACCGTTCTGAGAGAAGGTTTTATTTATGATTTAATCACTCCCGTGCCCAGTGGCGCCACAATTGCGGACGTTTTACCGCACCGGAACAGGGGCGGAGCGTCGGGTTGTTGTCGAGAAGTGCGCCCGTATGTCTGGAGCTCTTTGTCATTTTAGACCGGGGTTCTTCAAAGTGGACCGTTAAATTATTTTTTTTTGAGGGGATGGGGTGTGTGTGTGTTGTGTTAAAGAGTGCTTCCTCGTATCAGCTCAGACATTTGATGGACATGACACATGAATTCATGACATGACACATGAATTCATGACATGCCATTTGAATTCATGAGATGACACATAACAATGGAAAAGGCAAATATTTTGTGTACGGTACACAATTTTTAGTTTTTGTATTTGATGATGACATAGTTATTGGCAGAGACAGTTAACGCGTTGTCTTGGGTACAAGGACAAACCAACGCAGTGAAGGGAAACGCGCGTCCTTTCCATGAACGGGTGAAACCGTGTTTTCAATAGTAGACCCACTAAAGCAAACTATCCTTTACAAGCATATTTAGTAGCGACCGTTTGATCGAGTCATAATAATGTTATCAGTAGAAAACTCAACGGCGTGTTCCCCTTATTTACGACCAGGATGCCCTCCCCTTGTTCATTGACGTACAGTTTGTTTTCCCACTTGGTTTATTATCCACTGACGACGGACACCGCCCCCACCCCCCGCGCCACTCCACTCTCTTAGTAGATGAATGGCTTGTGGGGATAGGGTGTAGTAGTGTATCGACATAATACCATGTTCTCAGCCTACTTGTCCTTTGTTCTGTCTCCCAGGCACCAAAGCAGACCAGCTGTCCTCACCAGAGCTGTCAACGGGTCCCCCCCGAGGCTTACTGCCCGGGTAATCCGTCGGGTACCCGAAATTAAGAAAGTATCTCAAAGATCTGACAAAACGATAAAATGTCTCATTAGAAATTGTTCAATTTGATTGAGCTTCCACTGTCACATTCGCCCGCTGTCGCCCCCCCCCCCCTTTTCCTTTTTTTAGCGACTGTCTGCTACACCGGGCTGTGGCACGTCAGACGGATTGTACCGTGTGATGCTCGTTCGGGGGCCTGGCTTCTTTAACTACCATAAAATTCGTCTGCTAAAATTTACTGCTGTTCTGGCGACAATAGCATCGGTGTTTGTCTAGCTGCTGTTCTGGCGACAATGGCATGTTGTTTAACAATTATAAATTGGTGTTTGTCTATCTACTGTAGTTGAAAAGTCGCGAGAGTTCAAAGGTCAGCATGTCTTCCCAAGCTTATAGTCATAGTATACGCGACGAAAAGCAAAGTTTACTTGACTCTAAAATAAAGATAATCGAACAGATAGATGTATAATTGATTGAAATAGATTGATATATTTGAAGATAATCGAACAGATAGATGTATAATTGATTGAAATAGATTGATATATTTGAAGATAATCGAACAGATAGATGTATAATTGATTGAAATAGATTGATATATTTGAAGATAATCGAACAGATAGATGTATAATTGATTGAAATAGATTGATATATTTGAAGATACTCGAACAGATAGATGTATAATTGATTGAAATAGATTGATATATTTGAAGATAATCGAACAGATGTATAATTGATTGAAATAGATTGATATATTTGAAGATAATCGAACAGATAGATGTATAATTGATTGAAATAGATTGATATATTTGAAGATAATCGAACAGATAGATGTATAATTGATTGAAATAGATTGATATATTTGAAGATAATCGAACAGATAGATGTATAATTGATTGAAATAGATTGATATATTTGAAGATAATCGAACAGATAGATGTATAATTGATTGAAATAGATTGATATATTTGAAGATAATCGAACAGATAGATGTATAATTGATTGAAATAGATTGATATATTTGAAGATAATCGAACAGATAGATGTATAATTGATTGAAATAGATTGATATATTTGAAGATAATCGAACAGATAGATGTATAATTGATTGAAATAGATTGATATATTTGAAGATAATCGAACAGATAGATGTATAATTGATTGAAATAGATTGATATATTTGAAGTTTGAAGCAAACAATAAAAACCAATATCGGTATCGGTACCGGGGTGTATATAAAACCTGCCGGCAATAGACTAGTGAACATGGGGATGGCAATAGTGAACATGGGGATGGCAATAGTGAACATGGGGATGGCAATAGTGAACATGGTGATGGCAATAGTGAACCTGGTGATGGCAATAGTGAACCTGGTGATGGCAATAGTGAACCTGGTGATGGCAATAGTGAACCTGGTGATGGCAATAGTGAACCTGGTGATGGCAATAGTGAACCTGGTGATGGCAATAGTGAACCTGGTGATGGTCGGTGAACTTAATGACCTGCTACTGGTACTCCATAGAAATATAAACTAGCCTGCTTCGTCTGGTACCGGTACCCGGCTTCATGGTTCGACGGGTACCCGGGCAGGTGTTTTTCCAATTTTTGACAGCCCTAATCCTAACGAGTTTGTTGAGAGCAACTAACGGTAACCACCGATGACAGTGTTTAGGGAGAGGCCGACATTGTTCAAAGCTCGATAGCAGAATAGATAATGCTCGGGAATGGAATGGAAAAAAGAAAAGAAAAAAAACAAAGTGAGGAGATATTCGGTTTAAAGTATCACGAAATATATCCTCATTAGACCCATCCTCCTTAGACCCATCCTCCTTAGACCCATCCTCCTTAGACCCATCCTCCTTAGACCCATCCTCCTTAGACCCATCCTCCTTAGACCCATCCTTCTTAGACCCATCCTCCTTAGACCCATCCTTCTTAGACCCATCCTCCTTAGACCCATCCTCCTTAGACCCATCCTCCTTAGACCCATCCTCCTGACCCATCCTCCTTAGACCCATCCTCCTCAGACCCATCCTCCTCAGACCCATCCTCCTCAGACCCATCCTCCTTAGACCCATCGGCTGAAAAGTAATGAGTTTGTTCCACTTGAGGGCGCCTAGTGTTGCTACACTCTCCTTATTTAGATAAAATGAAACCATCTTGTGTTTCTGAACATAAGAAAACGTGTATATTTTATATTGCCTCATTGTTTGTATCAATTGTATGGATGTGAAACTGTTTAAGCCTTAACACCGACCCCCCTTCTCCCCGTCTTACTGAAATGTAAGAAATTTGAACTTATATTACCTACAGAAGACAGAGAAGTAGTTTGAAGAGATGAAGAAATAGAAGATTAGGTTGGAGAGATGAAATAGAAGAGTAGGTTGGAGAGATGAAATAGAAGAGTAGGTTTGAGAGATGAAATGGAAGAGTAGATTGAAGAGATGAAATAGAAGAGTAGGTTGGAGAGATGAAATAGAAGAGTAGGTTGAGAGATAAAACATAAACATAGATTATAGAGATTAAACATAAAAGCCAATGGAAGTTATGTAGTGGCCTTGTGCTCAACAAGCACACACTACACACCTATAGCTAATGGGGAGACATGTTCTAAGCTTGGAACTCCTCAGGAAATGAAAGTTGGCCCATTAATCATGTATGGATGGACTGTTTGATAGGTCTTGTGTCGACCCGCCCGTCCGGTGTACGAATGACAGCCCAGGTCGGAGTTAGTGTGGCAAGCTTTCTACCTTATGCTGAAGACTACTCCATGATTGTAGACTAGTCCATAATTGTAAAATTGTAGATTACTTAAAATCATTGAATGGGGCCACCAAATGTAGGTTTCTGCACATGGTAGTCTGTGAACCTCATCCGCGACACCCTCGCAGGAGGCTGACACCCTCACAGGGGATGAAACCCTCACTTGGGTTGAGACCCTCATTGGGGGATGACACGAAATGAAAAGTAATATATTTGACAGAGTTTGATCAAGTCGGCTTAATAACGCATCTAAATACAAGAGGAGAGTTCCACCAGGTTCATGGAGAAGTCAGAATAGGGGGACACAACGAGTTTACCGCCCCGGGTGACACAATGAGTTTACCGCCCCGGGTGACACAACGAGTTTACCGCCCCGGGTGACACAACGAGTTTACCGCACCGGGTGACACAACGAGTTTACCGCCCCGGGTGACACAACGAGTTTACCGCACCGGGTGACACAACGAGTTTACCGCCCCGGGTGACACAATGAGTTTACCGCCCCGGGTGACACAACGAGTTTACCGCCCCGGGTGACACAACGAGTTTACCGCCCCGGGTGACACAACGAGTTTACCGCCCCGGGTGACACAACGAGTTTACCGCCCCGGGTGACACAACGAGTTTACCGCCCCGGGTGACACAACGAGTTTACCGCCCCGGGTGACACAACGAGTTTACCGCCCCGGGTGACACAACGAGTTTACCGCCCCGGGTGACACAACGAGTTTACCGCCCCGGGTGACACAACGAGTTTACCGCCCCGGGTGACACAACGAGTTTACCGCCCCGGGTGACACAACGAGTTTACCGCCCCGGGTGACACAACGAGTTTACCGCCCCGGGTGACACAACGAGTTTACCGCCCCGGGTGACACCGGTTTCTTTAACCACGGACCGTAACGCAGCGCGTGACATGGGGACACATTTTACCCACCAAACACTTCCCCAGTCGATAGTGTTCATGATCGCTTCCCCCTGTCAAGTAGTATCAATGATCGCAGCCCGACCGGCCACCTCCAGCCAAACATCTTTGACATTCTATCACAGAACTCCACAGTACACAGGACACTAAACATCTTTGACATTCTATCACAGAACTCCACAGTACACAGGACACTAAACATCTTTGACATTCTATCACAGAACTCCACAGTACACGGGACACCAAACATCTTTGACATTCTATCACAGAACTACACAGCACACAGGACACCAAACATCTTTGACATTCTATCAAAGAACTCCACAATACACGGGACACCAAACATCTTTGACATTCTATCACAGAACTCCATAGTATACGGGACACCAAACATCTTTGACATTCTATCACAGAACTCCACAGTACACGGGACACCAAACATCTTTGACATTCTATCACAGAACTACACAGGACACCAAACATCTTTGACATTCTATCACAGAACTACACAGTACACAGGACTCTAAACATCTTTGACATTCTATCACAGAACTCCACAGTACACAGGACACTAAACATCTTTGACATTCTATCACAGAACTCCACAGTACACAGGACACTAAACATCTTTGACATTCTATCACAGAACTCAACAGTACACAGGACACCAAACATCTTTGACATTCTATTACAGAACTACACAGCACACAGGACACCAAACATCTTTGACATTCTATCACAGAACTCCACAGTACACAGGACACTAAACATCTTTGACATTCTATACACAGAACTCCACAGTACACAGGACACTAAACATCTTTGACATTCTATACACAGAACTCCACAGTACAGTTCCCTGTAGCTCCAAGTTCACCCGTTATTTTGTGAGGTACCGTACCAGAACATCACGACCCATCAGAGGGCCGCTCATCAGGCCAGAATCAGAGAAAATTGTGTGATTCAATTATTTAGGTTCGCCTTCCATAATGAAATATTTGACACAAACCATGAATGGCGCTCATCACTATTTTGAAACTAACAACATTATAATGTTATGCCCCCCCCCCCTATAATTGGCCAAAGTATTCATTCGTGTTCATGCCGCATCATTCGCTAAATACTTGCTCTCTTAACTCTCTACTCTCATTACAAGTTTGAGGTGTCTTGCCGATTTGGAAGCGTTGGCCACCGGACCCCGTCAATGTTAAACGGAGGAGCGCGACCACCAATTACCTGTCCCGCGTGGGCAGACAAAGGCATGCATGGTACCTGCCGGAATTAAACAGTTCCTACAGGACTGCCAGCTGTGATGTATTCACAGTTGGAGGAAAATGCATAAACAGGGTAGGAATCATGATTACAAGTTGCCGTTAAAGGATATTAGGCGAGAAGCTCAGGTAGACGTCTCTGGCCGATGATTCTAGATATGCAGGCCTGAGAAAGCTGCTCCTAGGCAACCGTTTCGTCCCAGCTACTTCGCAAACTAGTTGCGAGGTGGAAACCCACTGTAGAACCCCTCTTATAGGGCGTCCGACGCTTCCCCTGGATGGGTGGGGGAAGATGTACCATCCCGACTCCTACGAAAGTCGATCGTGTGCACTGTATGTATGCGCAGTGTCAGACCGACCGGGTAACCTTGGGTTGGGGCGGCCTCCAGCGGAACCCGATCGAGCGGACTCGGGTGGGGGCCGTCCTGGTAAAGGGACATCTCCAACGTGCCGCTTCGCGGCCCGATTATCGGGCTTAGGGGGTTGCTTGGGGGGCATAAGGAGCAGTACCTCGACGGCCCGCTGACGCCATTTGTTATTGTCACATTTAACATCTCCTCTAATTGATGAACACTAGCTGGGTTCAGTATTTCTTTCAGACAATTTCCTGGGGAGGGGGGGGGGTGTCCAGAATTTGGTAGAGCTATGTCAGTGCACATAGTCTTAACTAAGGGGGCAGAGGGGTCAGATGTCCCTGGGCGCCAGACTAACTGGGCGCTAAATTGGCTTTGATGGTATTTAATGGATACACATAATGGGTTTCAGAGTTGAAAAGGAAAGGCAGGGGGTGGGGGTGTAAAAATGAATCTTGTCCCCTGCGCCAAACACTCTAGCTACGTCTCTGTCAGTGTCGTAGAAAGGGGTCGGATGGCGTGGTCCAGTCAGGTGTCACTTTTTCGTTATATAGAGGTGCGGCATTTTGTATCATAAAAGGGAGCGCGTCAAACATCTTGCCCCGCCAAAGGCGGTAATAAAACTAGCTACGCCACTAGGCAGTGTATCTACCGGCACTAAAATTGGCCACCAGGTATACTGTCATTTTTATCAAGAAGTAGGGCAACAAACGATCAGGGTCATCTCTAACTCTGCCCCACTCATTCCAGTTGTGGTACCTTTGTGGGTATGCTTTTTGCCCTAGCTTAGTCTCGCACCTTAAATGTTCATAATTTATAGTCACCAGAAATTCAAAAATAAATTTTAGCATAACCTGAATACTGAATTTATTTGTGCATCATTCTAAACTTATTCGGAGGAGAGCAACGGGAGAGATGCTGGCTAAAATGTACGTGTCCCTTGACCTCAAACCCATCGAATGGGCCCTGCAACCCCTACGTATGCAGGCCCCTCGGATATATTACGGGTTGAACTTAAAGTTGTGATCCGAAAACTTTTTTAATGATTCACTTTGGTTGAAATTTTGGGGAGGAAGATGAAACCAAACAAGTTGCAGGAGGGCCTCGATAAATCAAGGGAAGGGTCTTTGACCAGCTTGTGTTATACATTTTCAAAATACTAAATAGTTATGTGGATTTCAGTTATTATTTTAACCTTTTTGGGATAAATGAACTGATAGTATCATTTTACACGATGAACGTACTGCTAGTATCATTTTAAATGTTGAAAGCACTGATAGTATCATTTTAAATGTTGAAAGCACTGATAGTATCATTTTAAATGTTGAAAGCACTGATAGTATCATTTTAAATGTTGAAAGCACTGATAGTATCATTTTAAATGTTGAAAGCACTGATAGTATCATTTTAAATGTTGAAAGCACTGATAGTATCATTTTAAATGTTGAAAGCACTGATAGTATCATTTTAAATGTTGAAAGCACTGATAGTATCATTTTAAATGTTGAAAGCACTGATAGTATCATTTTAAATGTTGAAAGCACTGATAGTATCATTTTAAATGTTGAAAGCACTGATAGTATCATTTTAAATGTTGAAAGCACTGATAGTATCATTTTAAATGTTGAAAGCACTGTAGTATCATTTTACATGCGTTACGTTCCAAAACAACAGCCCCCCCCCCCCCCCCCCCCCAAAAAAATCATTTTGAGAAATGCGAGAAACCGCCAAGTAGGATTTATATATTTTTAAAAAGTGTAATAAACCTTCACACACTCGTATAAACCTTCACACACTCGTATAAACCTTCACACACTCGTATAAACCTTCACACACTCGTATAAACCTTCACACACTCGTATAAACCTTCACACACTCGTATAAACCTTCACACACTCGAATAAACCTTCACACACTCGTATAAACCTTCACACACTCTTATAAACCTTCATAGGTTATTTCGATTTAAAATGCTTAGTTTACCGAAAAAACATTTAAAATAATAAACACCGGGCAACGGAAAAGTCTCACAGGCGCACACATGCCCGAAGTGACAGGACGGCCCATGACCCAGTTCGGTGTGATGAGCAGCCCCAGAACAGTGAAAAAATCCAACTATTTACCGGAGTTCAGACGTTAATGGCTGTGTTACAGAGGAGTCCGAACAGTAAAAACGCCGAATAATAGTTGCCTCCCACTAAATAAAAAATAATTAACCTATTTACCGGAGTTCAGTCGTCACATATGAAGCTCACTGCGTGACATCCTTTTTTCCTCATTACTATTAATATAAAACAAGTAGAGTTAAGGGGGTGGGTGGTTTTGAAGAGGGTGCACGGCGCACCAGAAGCAATATATATATATAAGAGAGTGAAATACATAAACTACATGCTGAAAAATCCCGCGAAATTGCTAAAAATCCGCATAACGTATCTTAGAAGAAAACGCGAGGAGTGGGGTATTACAGTATATGTATCATCAACATATCGATCGTAGCGATACATCATAGTTTCCACTAATTGTATCAAGGCACCAGTTACTATTCTTAAAAATGATAATTTAGTCGTTTTTTAATAAAATATATTCCTTAGAGTTAGAGAAACACTAGCTGGGTTAGACAATAGATAGAGTAGACATTAGTTGGGGCTAGACATTAGCTCACCAGCTGGGTTACAAACTGGCCGATGTTAGTAACTTACAATTAAGGGGTAGGGTATGTCACTGACGTTATCAGTTGATTAAGGCGATATCATAACCTAAACAACGACCCCTGTAGTAAGCGCTACATCGGCGGAGGAAATAGGGATTATAAAATAATACATGTGCTTGCAAAATGCAAGCCAAGGATTGAAACCAAGCAAGACAAGCCGTTCTGACGGCAGGTCAGAGGTCAGCAGGCGGAGATAGTCGTGGGCAAGTGGCCGCTGGTGTGCGTACGGCGTGCATTCAGTGTTGTGAGACCACGGAATGCTGTTAACAGGTACTTGAACCTGTCCAAATGAATGGCCCTTGAAACCCTTAGAATCTGTCAAATGGTCTCATGTCAACATGGGTCATTGGGCCGACGTGTGGAATATTTCCTAACAGTTCGGATTCAATGATACGGGTAAGTTGGTGATAGTACAATAAAGTATCAACTCAAGTCGGTGGTCTGTGTAACAACCAACCTTCATTTACCAATCTCCATTCTCTTTATAGCCCACATCATATGACCACCCACTCCAGTTCTCCAGCCGATATTCACTTATTTTGTTTCAAGTATTGTGCAGAGACAATGATTATGCTTATGCTTTTTGTTAATGAGGGGCGACAAAAATCAAGGGCCACCCTCGCCCCGGGTGTCACAAATGGCTACGCACTGCTTCACCACTCCTTATATTGCATGTTGATAAACTGTTCAAATACCCCCCCCCCCCATGCCCCCACCACCTATTCGCTAAACATGTTACGCATGCTTTCCAGTTAACATACGACACAGTAAGATTAAAGACATTCTGATGCCAATTAAGACACATTTATGTTTTCTGTAAACATACGACACGCTTTCCAGTTAACATAAGACACAGTAATATTAAAGACATTCTGATGCCATTTAAGACACATTTATGTTTTCTGTAAACATACGACACAGTAAGATTTTGTTAGTTAAACATACATACGGCTTATGTTTTGTTTAACAGTAAGATATTCTGCTAACATAAGACATGGTGACACGTTCTGCTAATATAAGATACTGCAGGATGTTCTGCTAACATAAGACACTGCAGGATTTTCTGCTAACATAAGACACTGCAGGATTTTCTGCGAACATAAGACACTGTAGGATGTTCTGCTAACATAAGACACTGTAGGATGTTCTGCTAACATAAGACACTGTAGGCTATTCTGCTAAAATAAGACACTGTAGGATTTTCTGCTAACATAAGACACTGTAGGATGTTCTGCTAACATAAGACACTGTAGGATGTTCTGCTAACATAAGACACTGTATGATGTTCTGCTAACATAAGACACTGTAGGATGTTCTGCATCCCTAAACACGGCCATTTTTCTGCCCTGAATGTTTGAACCCTGGAATGCACCCACAGTGACACTCGGCAGGGGTCAGTACAAAGACGGCTTGATTTGAAACGGTGCCGGGGGCTTGTAGTAGTGGAGGGGATGACAGGCAAATGACAGGTTTAAGGCAGTGTTTAGACAGGGAAGGAGATGAGGCCATTGGCCTGAGTACTGGGGTGTGACGTCGTCATTTTTAGTCAAGTTCAAGACATTATAAAAATCCTTTTCGCGTGACTTAGTCGTGTTACTTCACGTACACTCTCACTGCAACATAGTCGTGTTACTTAACGTACACTCTCACTGCAACAATGTCGTGTTACTTCACGTACACTCTCACTGCAACAAGGTCGTTTTACTTCACGTACACTCTCACTGCAACAAGGTCGTGTTACTTCACGTACATTCTCACTGCAACAAGGTCGTGTTACTTCACGTACACTCTCACTGCAACAAGGTCGTGTTACTTCACGTACACTCTCACTGCAACAAGGTCGTGTTACTTCACGTACACTCTCACTGCAACAAGGTCATGTTACTTCACGTACACTCTCACTGCAACAAGGTCGTGTTACTTCACTTACATTCTCACTGCAACAAGGTCGTGTTACTTCACATACACTCTCACTGCAACAAGGTCGTGTTACTTCAAGTACATTCTCACTGCAACTAGGTCGTGTGTCTTCACGTACATTCTCACTGCAACAAGGTCGTGTTACTTCACGTACACTCTCAATGCAACAAGGTCGTGTTACTTCATGTACACTCTCACTGCAACAAGGTCGTGTTACTTCACGTACACTCTCACTGCAACAAGGTCGTTTTACTTCACGTACACTCTCACTGCAACAAGGTCGTGTTACTTCATGTACACTCTCACTGCAACAAGGTCATGTTACTTCACGTACACTCTCACTGCAACAAGGTCGTGTTACTTCACGTACACTCTCACTGCAACAAGGTCGTGTTACTTCACGTACACTCTCACTGCAACAAGGTCGTGTTACTTCACGTACATTCTCAATGCAACATTACTGGTCACTCACACCAACCACCCCTATCCAAGATTACGCTAAAATGGCCAGATAGTCATGGGGTGTGCAAGTTTTCATGAAGTGTGTTGGTGGTCTCGGTGTGTGCAGGTGGTCATGATGTGTGCAGGTGGTCATGATGTGTGCAGGTGGTCATGGTGTGTGCAGGTGGTCATGGTGTGTGCAGCTGGTCGTGGAGTGTGCAGGTGGTCACGATGTGTGCAGGTGGTCACGATGTGTGCAGGTGGTCACGATGTGTGCAGGTGGTCACGGTGTGTGCAGGTGGTAATGGAGTGTGCAGGTGGTCATGGTGTGTGCAGGTGGTCACGGTGTGTGCAGGTGGTCATGGTGTGTGCAGGTGGTCACGGTGTGTGCAGGTGGTCACGGTGTGTGCAGGTGGTCATGGAGTGTGCAGGTGGTCATGGTGTGTGCAGGTGGTCATGGAGTGTGCAGGTGGTCATGGTGTGTGCAGGTGGTCACGGTGTGTGCAGCTGGTCACGGTGTGTGCAGGTGGTCACGGTGTGTGCAGGTGGTCACGGAGTGTGCAGGTGGTCACGGTGTGTGCAGGTGGTCACGATGTGTGCAGGTGGTCATTGAGTGTGCAGGTGGTCATGGAGTGTGCAGGTGGTCATGGTTTGTGCAGGTGGTCATGGTGTGTGCAGGTGGTCATGACGTGTGCAGAAGGTCATGGTGTGTGCAGGTGGTCAAGATGTGTGCAGGTGGTCATGATGTGTGCAGGTGGTCATGGTGTGTGCAGGTGGTCATGATGTGTGCAGGTGGTCATGGTGTGTGCGGGTGGTCATGGTGTGTGCAGGTGGTCATGAATTGTTCAGATAGGTATGTGTAAGTGTAAGGTCACCAAGTTTGTAAGGTCACCAAGTTTGTAAGGTCACCAAGTTTGTAAGGTCACCAAGTTTGCAAGGTCACCAAGTTTGTAAGGTCACCAAGTTTGCAAGGTCACCAAGTTTGTAAGGTCACCAAGTTTGTAAGGTCACCAAGTTTGCAAGGTCACCAAGTTTGCAAGGTCACCAAGTTTGTAAGGTCACAAAGTTTGTAAGGTCACCAAGTTTGTAAGGTCACCAAGTTTGTAAGGTCACCAAGTTTGTAAGGTCACCAAGTTTGCAAGGTCACCAAGTTTGTAAGGTCACCAAGTTTGTAAGGTCACCAAGTTGTGGGATGTCATCATTGGATGGGTAGTTCGCCGTGGAGTGGTTAGTTCATCATGGGGTGTGAGAACACCATGGAGTGTGAGGTGTCCATGGGATGGGTTGGCCGACACGAGTTTCGTTGTTACTGATGAGGTGTGTATGTTGTTGGATTAGTATATTGGTAATCATTACTCTAGTCGTAAGGGAAAGCCTAATTTTTATACTAACGTCTGATTTTTTTGCTTCAAACTGGAGTGATGTTGCCAAACAATATCGGAACTATCCGTGAGTATTCTATTAACGTGTTAACCACTTATCACCAAACCATCAAAAGGTTTTCTTTAATGGGCAGCATGCATGTCAGTTTCACAACCCTTCGATTGATAATTGATTTATGAAATCAAGTTACAGAATACCACTACCGCCAACTTCATTGAAATTGAAGCATATTATTGTGCTAGCCCTCATTCGTGGGGCATTGTCACAAGTCCTTGACATTGCACAATGAGACGCTGTTTGAGAACCTTTGAGGCCATGCAAGAGTCACGTGGTAGGTGCGCGCCAGTTGTTTAAGTCATTGACTTTTGTTGATGGCACTGGGAGGACAAGATAGAGAGAAAGACAAACACAGCGAAACCTAACTAATTTTTTTTTTTTGCATACACACGTCATGCTGGTTGGCGAACATCACTACAATCTGGTGGGTGGGGGAGGGGGGCTCTACCAATAACATAAGGAATAGTTCTTTGTTACGGAGGAGAGGAGGATTACCATGCTATTTCAATTATTTTACCAGCAATAACGGGGGGGGGGGGGGGGGGGGTCTTTGTATTTAAACAATGTTGGATAGTATGTTAGCCAAACAATTTTTTCTTTACGTCCTTTATCATCTTTATGTATTCAGTCACTGTGTAAGTGCACCAATTATACTGAATGTATACACTGTGTATGTGCACCAATCATACTCAATAAATACACTGTGTAGGTGCACCAATCATACTCAAGGAATACACTATGTAGTTGCACCAATCATTATACTCAACAATGAATACACTGTGTAGGTGCACCAATCATACCCAAGGAATACACTATGTAGTTGCACCAATCATACTCAACAATGAATACAGTGTAGGTGCACCAATCATACTCAATGAATACACTTTGTGGGTGCACCAATCACACTCACGGAATGCACTGTGTAGATGTACCGAAATGCACTGTGTTGTGCACCAATCATACTCTTAACAAGCTTCTAACTGTCCCCTATCCTCCATTCAACCGGTAAAAACCCTTCCTCAAATAGTTTTTCCACCAACCTTTCACACTATCCTTCACCAGCCATTCCACCGCTGTGTCCACCAGTCAATCCACCAACCTATCACCAATTCCTCCTATACTTCTAGCTTTCACCGTGAGAACATCGTGCATGCACTATTTCCCTCTTGTTCGCCCAACAGGCATCGCTCCAAGTATTTCGCCCAACCTTTCATGTGTCCCCAGAGACAACTCCAGCACTTCCTTGTGTGAACTGACATCTCATGGGACACAACGCCTACCCCTTACTCTTTAGTAGTTCGGTTAACACAAAACACGAGATAGAAATATTGGGATAAAGCAGATAGAAATATTGGGATAAAACCATGGGTAGGTGCGGCTGCACAAGTCTGAAAACATGAATTAACTATTTTGGGATATTTCCCATTTTTATTGTCATTGTATTTTTTTTTAAAAATCCTGTATTTGTAATGCAAATTTCGGACTGCCCATACTGTCATTTAAGGTTACCTTTAAGCACACCCCTATCATGGTTCGCCTCAGTATTCCAATTGTCCTATAGACGACAAATCCTGATTGATGATATTAAAGTGTCCTGAATGTCCGTCGCTTGCATTATTGATTGGATCACTTTGGCTGACATTTTGATGGAATGAAATGTATCAGAATAGGTGATGTGGGCCCTTGGCGTTAAAAGAGTGGCCTAAAGATTTGAAAATGGACGATGCTCATAACGTGTTAAACATGTGAGGGAAAACGTTCCCACCTCTGTCAATAGCAAGACTTCTACCACCACCAAGAATTCTACTTCTACCACCACCAAGAATTCTACTTCTACCACCACCAAGAATTCTACTTCTACCACCACCAAGAAGTCTACTTCTACCACCACCAAGAATTCTACTTCTACCACCACCAAGAATTCTACTTCTACCACCACCAAGAATGCTACTTCTACCACCACCAAGAATTCTACTTCTACCACCACCAAGAATTCTACTTCTACCACCACCAAGAATTCTACTTCTACCACAACCATGATTTCTACATCTACCACCACCAAGAAATCTACTAACCACCACCAAGAATTCTACTTCTACCACCACCAAGAATTCTACTTCTACCACCACCATGATTTCTACTTCTACCACCACCAAGAATTCTACTTCTACCACCACCAAGAATTCTACTTCTACCACCACCAAGAATTCTACTTCTACCACCACCAAGAATTCTACTTCTACCACCACAAAGAATTCTACTTCTACCACAACCATGATTTCTGCATCTACCACTACCAAGAATTCTACTAACCACCACCAAGAATTCTACTTCTACCACCACCAAGAATTCTACTTCTACCACCACCAAGAATTATACTTCTACCACCACCAAGAATTCTACTTCTACCACCACCAAGAATTCTACTAACCACCACCATGATTTCTACTTATACCACCACAAAGACTACTACCACCACCGAGACTTCTACTTCTACAACTACTAAAACTTCTACATCTACCCAGACGTTTACCACTGCCGAGACGTATACCACTACCAAGATTTCTACGTCTACCAATACCAATACGTCTACCTATACCAAGACTACTACCAATACCCAAGACTTCTACTTCTGCCAAGACTTCTACGTCTACCAATACCAATACGTCTACCTATACCAAGACTTCTACTTCTGCCAAGACTTCTAGCACTGCCAACTAAAGAGTTTAAATTAAAATTATATTATTTATAGTATGATTTATTGTATCTGTGTCTAACCGAAGCTTTGTTACCAATATGTACAATATCCATATCCACTATGGTCTCTTAGTTTGTAGATTAGCGGCCATATTGTTGTTTCATTGCCGCATTTGGCTTTGTATGTTTGTAACATATTCTGTCCCAACTTTAGACTAAGTGTAGAATTGGAATAAAAAGAGACTTTAAGTTTAATTAAGTCAGTTTAGTAAAGAAAGAAATGTCGCACAGTAGGGGAGACGGTATGGATGACCGTGCAGTGGTCTGTGTGTTAGTGACAGTGGAGACGGAATGGACGACCGTGCAGTGGTCTGTGTGTTAGTGACAGGGGAGACGGAATGGACGACCGTGCAGTGGTCTGTGTGTTAGTGACAGGGGAGACGGTATGGGTGACCGTGCACTGGTCTGTGTATTAGTGACAGGGGAGACGGTATGGACGACCGTGCAGTGATCTGTGAGTTAGTGACAAGGGATACGGAATGGACGACCGTGCAGTGGTCTGTGAGTTAGTGACAGGGGAGACGGAATGGACGACCGTGCAGTGGTCTGTGAGTTAGTGACAGGGTAGACGGAATGGATGACCGTGCAGTGGTCTGTGTGTTATTGACAGGGATGGATGGATGTGATGGGTGAGTCCAGGTCAATTTGTGATGGATGGATGAGCCAAGGTCAATTAGTCAGTGATGAGTTAGTCAATATCAATTAGTGAGTGACGGATGATAAACGGTCCTAAGTAAGTGACGAGTGTGACAAGGGGAGTAATGGTGAGACAAGGTCCTTTAGTGAGTGATGGTTGAGCCGAGGTCAATAGGTGAGTGGTGGGTCAAACAATGTGTAGAGTGTCAGCGAAGGACACTGGCGAGTCTAGGGGTGAGAAGGGGGCGGCACTAACAGTGGTATATATAATATACTCCCTAGCAATAAAGTGTGTGTTAGGGAGTGTTCGCCCCCCCCCCAGACTGCATTTAGTCAAGGTACGCCACTGATGGATGCACTTTCCATTAATATAAACCAATGTATGACTTTTTTAATTCTTCCTGTTCATTATACTCATTCCAAGGCAAAGACAGATGTCATTTGATTTCATATCCGGTCAATTCCAAGGCAAAGACAGATGTCATTTTGATGTCATATCAGGTCAGGCAATGACTTTTCAATCATAAAATGATCGGTTTCAATGACATGGAATCATTTGACATATTTTATAGACCCGTGATGAGATGAGTTGGTAATCATTTTCCTAGATTTTGATTGGCTGATCAAGTGAGTAGGCGGAGATCTCTGCACCGTTAAATGATGTGCTTCTCATTCAAGCAATCAGCTGTAAGTTACTGTAATCTTTGTTCTTTGATGTTCAAATAAAACACAGCATCTTGGATTAGTGCAGGAGGCGTATTGGGAGAACCATTTTGCACTAATTTTATAGTTCAATTTTCTTATATGCAAACAACTTAAAGAGCCGCATTTCTTAATTTAAAGAGGTTGAGGACCACTGAATTGGTACATAGTAGTCGGCTACAAAATTATGCAATGACATTGGCCATGGTAAAGTTTTGAATATTGACATGAACATAATCTTTTTGCCCAATGAGGGCTCCTTGGTCACGTGACGGCATGACGTCACTGTGTGGGACGAGATGTAGATCTTACTGTCTTTTGCTCATCTACCCTTGATGATAGATGTCTACTGGTTTGGGTATTGTCATGATAGATGTCTACTGGTTTGGGTATTGTCATGATAGATGTCTACTGGTTTGGTTATTGTCTCCCACTTCATCCCACGGGCCAGTGGAACTGATAGCAACTGATACGAACACACCAAACACCAACCGGTTTGTTGCACGCTATAAGTTGCACCAACAATTCCTTAAACTATTGCTGTTATATAATTTACGACTAATAGTCCAGACGTTCCAGCCAAACACTAAGCAACACACAAGTTAAACAGTCAATGTCGCACAACGGCCATCTATCCACCAAAACAACAAAACTAACGCGTCATTTTCCCCCTACCCAAATACGTCACAAATATCTCACTCAATAGATGCAGCTAGCACACATAATCTCTACACTAAACATCTTTTCCATACCAAACAAAACAACAGTGATTCTCATACCCTTGACATGTGGCTCCCTGGACAACTAACAGTGATCAGTAAACTAGAGGTCACAAACCCATTTGAGGACGGTGACCATTACGTAAAGAGTTGTAAATCCTTGGTGACTATGGACACTATGGTAACAACACTTAGTGACAGTCACTGGACAGTGATGACTATGGACACTATGGTAACAACACAGAGGGACAGTCATTGGACAGTGGTGACTATGGACACTATGGTAACTACACAGAGGGACAGTCATTGGACAGTGGTGACTATGGACACTATGGTAACAACACAGAGGGACAGTCATTGGACAGTGGTGACTATGGACACTATGGTAACAACACAGGGACAATCATACACGGGGAGCAGGGCCGACCCTAACAATTGCGGGGCCCTAAGCGAAACGGATTGCGCGGGGCCCATTCTGGGTAGAGGATAAGGATAATAAGTAAAAATTAAGATTTTGTATTAGAAAATAAATTAGGGGCGGGGCCTATGAAAGTGCGGGGCCCATTGCGGCCGCATATGTTGCAGTGGCCTAAGGCCGGCCCTGACGGGGAGCATTGTGGTGACGACATTAAGCGGCTTGACTTAAATTATCAAATAGATGTCCAATTATCAAATAAATGTCCAATTATCAATTAGATTTCCAATTATCAAATAGATGTCCAACCAATGATCAAATAGATGTCCAATGATCAAATAGATGTCCAATTATCAAAGAGATGTCCAATTATCAAATTGATGTCCAATTATCAAATAGATGTCCAATTATCAAATAGATGTCCAATTATCAAATAGATGTCCAATGATGGGCTAATCAAATGGCTTGGAAATACTTCCCCTCCCCTGATATAAATATTTCAATAACAAACGTGCCCCCCCCCCCACTCACTTTTTAAAAAAAACAACAAAAAACACTCTAATTCTAAGTTGGCGTGTTCATAGCTTGTGGCGTGTGGTGAAAAGTTGGGGGAGGGGGGGGAGAGGGGAGGGGTAAGCAACGATGCACCGCGGGAAGCAAGCCAAACTATTAGGAGAAAGCTCGCTATCTCCAGCGGCGGCCCCCGGCTCGGCGGCGTGGCTGGAATGTGAGGAAGTTGCTCTCACGGTAACCACCATTTCGGCCGTTTAGACGGACCCCCCACTTCTCCCATGGAATGCTGGAGCCAAGGAGTGTATACCTTACGGAAGCCTGGTAGAGACCAACAGGTCTCCGAGTGTTTGCTTGAAATAAATGATCTATCAAGGGCCATTATCTTCAATGCGTAAACGGCGCGGTACGGCAGAGTGGTCTGCCAGTTGTTGATAGTGGCAACACGACCAAAACGTAAGCAAGCGGACGGCTTGACAGGGGAGGTCACTTTTGACAATTTACTCTCTCGTCTGCTGGCTCGATTGTAAACAATGGATTCATGAGTCCCCAAGTTGGCTCCTGGCTCGCCGAGCGGTGAATGGGCGATACGATCAGGCAATAGAGACCTGGGAGAAAGGTGGACCACGGGACTGATAGGATCAGTGAAGACGGCTATACCTTCATTAAGGTCGGAAGGTGAAGTTTATTTCATCGGAATATCGTGAGAGGTCGGGATAGAGACTTTTGTGTGTTGTAGAGTGAATTGTGACAGGATATTGTTCAGTTTGGACCTAGGTGCAGTGTGACGTGTGCGTGAAAACGTGACCAGTTTCCTCATCACATGTGTGATAGTTGGATCGAAAGGGAGATTTGAACATTCAATTAGTTCGGTAGGTATGTGACTTACGGGAATACCCGTTCATTAGCCTAGCCCAGCATTTAGCCAATCTATTGCCATAGCCTAGCCCAGCATTTAGCCAATCTATTGTGATAGCCTAGCCCAGCCTTTAGCCAATCTATTGCCATAGCCTAGCCCAGACTTTAGCCAATCTATTGCCATAGCCTAGCCCAGTCTTTAGCCAATCTATTGCCATAGCCTACCCCAGCATTTAGCCAATCTATTGCGATAGCCTAGCCCAGCATTTAGCCAATCTATTGCGGTTCTTAAAGTAGAAAATGCGAGGTCGGTTTCTGAAATCATAGCGTAACATTAGACACGAGAAGCTACATGAAGAATCTGACACAGTGAGATCGTGCACATATAACGCCAAGTGGTAGGTGGATGGCTCATCATTTCGTTAATTGTGTTATGTGGGGTGGGGGTGGTAGAGAGCAATAACATATGACTATATGACACTTACTTTTACTTTAAACAAAATAATCTAATTTTTGTAAAGTTTCTGACTTTCAAATTTACGAAATTAGCCTGGATTTAAAAAACAACATAGTTAGCAATATTTGTCCAAAATAATTTTCTGCCTTTTCGCTTGATACTGGCTTGTTTCAGTTGTGTAATAACATTGCTCAAAACAAAATTTTTGTAGTAGAAGTACCAATGTTTTAAGTTATTTTTTTTCCCTTTGGGGTGGGGGGGGGGGGGGCTAGAAATGTTAAACATCAGAGGGTTGTCAATAGAAATGTTCTATAACGTTATATGGCGTATATGTCCTATTTTTGTGTTCAATATGTTCACGGCGCCATACAATCTGACGGAAGAATCTGACATAACATGAAACACCAGTATGTTGCATATTATTGACTAAAGCATGACCTCCATCTAACAGCACTTTCTCACATATTGTCACATATGTCAAATCCTTAAAATTATTGTTGCTTAAAATTATACTTACAAAGTTATTTTATGTTACAGTAGGAATATCGTAGCAAAACTCCCTCATATTTTTTGGTAAACAACTAACCCTGTTTGAGTCTTAAAGAAATGCAATGACATGCTTCAAATTAATGGACTTGTCAAAATTAATGGACTTGGTCAAAATAAGTGAATTTTCCCAAAGTTCATTGTTGCATATTATATTAACAAAACCTATAGTTTACTACTGTCAACTATTATTAGAACCAACGCATTTTGATCTGCACAGAATCCAATTTGACTTACAGCACGTTGTTAGAAAGTGACTTGAATGGGTTGACAATAGTTCACATATCAACTTGCTGGTGTCATGTAATAAGTGGATGAAATGTGCACCAATAATCGGGGATTCACCATGACAGACACTACCAAAACGACTGTATCCCTGTTTAGCCCTCGAAAACGTGGATCCTATAGGTCTGACCACTATAAAGTCCATCCTATAGGTCAGACCGCTATATAAAGTCAATCTTACTTTTAAACTACCGGTATGTAAAATTCTTATTTAAAACATTGCCAAAATGTCTCACCATCAGAGAAGGTTGCATGGTGCAGTGTTGTAGCTAGGGTTGTTGTCGCCTGGGGCGGGCCAATATTTTGCCGTCCTTTCCACGAAAACACCCGCTGTGTGTCGAAAATGCCGTCCATAAGATAAAAAATAAGTGGTCCCCAGGGCGGAGCACCCCCTCAACCAATTCTTACGCAAATAATCCCTTTGTCTCCATACAAATAGTATTGAATAATGAAAACCATTCCAATACGAGGCTTGAAAATATCGTGCCAGCGTTGACTGAAACATACGAGTACCTGGTACAGTGAGCAATGCCAACGATGACTGACACATACGAGTACCCGGTACAGTGAGCCATGCCAATGATGACTGACACATACGAGTACCTGGTACAGTGAGCTATGCCAACGATGACTGACACGTACGAGTACCCTGTACAGTGAGCCATGCCAACGATGACTGACACATACGAGTACCCGGTACAGTGAGCCATGCCAACGATGACTGACACATACGAGTACCCGGCACAGTGAGCCATGCCAACGATGACTGACACATACGAGTAACCGTTACAGTGAGCCATGCCAACGATGACTGACACATACGAGTACCCGGCACAGTGAGCCATGCCAACGATGACTGACACATACGAGTACCCGGCACAGTGAGCCATGCCAACGATGACTGACACATACGAGTAACCGGTACAGTGAGCCATGCCAACGATGACTGACACATACGAGTGCCCGTCACAGTGAGTCGTACCTACGTTGACTGAAACATACGAGTACCCGGTACAGTGAGCCGTACCTACGTTGACTGAAACATACGAGTACACGGTACAGTGAGCCGTACCGACGTTGACTGAAACATACGAGTACACGGTACAGTGAGCCGTACCGACGTTGACTGAAACATACGAGTACCCGGTACAGTGAGCCATGCCAACGATGACTGACACATACGAGTAACCGATACAGTGAGCCATGCCAACGATGACTGACACATATGAGTACCCGGCACAGTGAGCCATGCCAACATTGACTGACACATACGAGTACCCGGCACAGTGAGCCATGCCAACGATGACTGACACATACGAGCACCCGGCACAGTGAGCCATACCTACGTTGACTGAAACATATGAGTACCCGGCAAAGTGAGCCATGCCAACGTTGACATAAACATACGAGTACCCAGTAAAGTGAGCCATGCCAGCGTTGACTGAAACTTAGCGAGTACCCGGCACAGTGAGCCATGCCAACATTGACTCAAACATACGAGTACCCGGTACAGTGAGCCATGCCAACGTTGACTGAAACATAGCGGAAACCCGGCACAGTGAGCCATGCCAACGTTGACTCAAACATACGAGTACCCGGCACAGTGAGCCATGCCAACGTTGACAGAAACATAGCGAGTACCCGGCACCGTGTGTTAAGCCAGACAAGTGCTGCCACCAGTGTTGTAGTCTGTATAAACATGAATCCAACTTTCCCCTGTCTTTGACACCGGAGACTAATGCTTAAAATCTGGTGATTGAAGTTTCTGTGAATCGTCACAAGAAATACATTTTTTGTTTTTAAATAAGGAAAAAAAAAAGGAGGGGTTTTGGGGAGGGAGGGAGGGAAGGAGAGAGAGTGAGAGAGAGAGAAAGAGAGGGAGTTAAGTGATTCAACCTGGATATCATGTTATTTTGTCCAACACTCTTGAGTTTTGACCAATTTGTGAGTTACGGTGAATATTTTGTGTTCAGTTGGCTTCCATCTCTATCATTCCCATTTTACCGTGGTTAGTTAACATCACCCATTCTTCTCACCAACACCACCCATTCTACTCACTAACACCACCCATTCTACTCACTAACATCAAGCCATCACTCCCCAGTCCACAAACCCTATAATCGCGAGGAATGAAGCCATTAAAGCTGGTGAGTAGTGAGATGAGAAGTATCGTGAGAAAACTTAGCAGTTTCTGACAGTGGTACTACCATTAGCAGAGAGGCTATTAGTGTTCCACACGCAGGTAGACCAATCGATATCTGCTGTACGTGTTTAGTCATACGGATCGATGTGTGCTGCTTCCCTGATGGGAATGTTCAATTGAGATCAACTGTCAACATTCAGCGGGCTTAAAATGCGAGCAACCTCTCCCCATCCCCCCCACACACACACGCATCCACACACCACGAAATGCAGCTATTCAATCAACTATCGCCCTGTAGGCTCTATAGATTCTCCCAATTTATAACTGTTTTTCAAACGGAAGTATGCATGGGATGATTTCAGTATTGGTATGATTTTTGTGTATAGAGCTTAACTCTTAAAGCGACACTCTTTCTCATCACTATACATTCCATATATTATATTCACCAATAAGTAAATATCCAACTATCATTTAATAATAAATGAACTGTTGAATTTGTGTGAATAATATGACTGTTGTGTATTCCAGATGTACAGAATGTCTCTACAGTATGGGCCAATTTCAAGCCAACTTTTTGTGTGAGGTCTGGACGATGCCGTCTGATGCACCCGATGCCGTCTGATGCACCCGATGCTGGCCGATGCACCAAGTCATGAAACGGTTCAGTGCCCCGGCATCCGTGTACCCTGACCCTTCCCGCCCCCCTGACAATGACGACAGCGACGCCAGTCTCAGTGACGTCAGCAAGAAGGTCAAGACGGCCCAGTCGTTTGAGGCACTGTTCAACAACGAGTCTCTCAGTGACATCGTCCTGGACATCAACCACGGGGACGTGCTCTTCCACGCCCATAAAATGATCGTGGGACTCAAGAGCGAGCGCCTGGCCGCCCTCATCACGAGCATGGCGACGGTCCCGGCAGAGAACAGCAGTAAACCCGTGCTCTACCTCCTGGAGGAGCCAGAATGCAGCGCCGTCTTCAGCAGATTCCTCTATTTCATTTACAGCGGTGCTGTTTGGTTGCACAGGGATTATGTGGTGCCCCTCTTTAAACTTTCCATCAAGTATGGCGTCAACGCCCTGGCTAACCACTGTGAGAACTACATCGTTCAACTGCTCCACAAATGCCTGAGTGTGGACACCAACTGTGCCAACCCTCCACCCACGCTCTCATTGGCAGTTGTCGCTGACCTGTACGAGGATGACATGTACAGAGAGGAGACCAGGCGCACGGCGTTCGCCATACTCGCACGGAGATTCGCTGAGCTGATCCGCACAGAGCGCTGGATTAGCTGCACCTGGCTGACCGTGAGGGACTTGTTGAGGTCCGACGAGTGTCTCTGTGAGGAAAATCTCATCCTGGTGGCAGCCACGGACTGGATGAAGAAAAACAAACTCCAAGACAAGGTTCGCATCCAGGAGATTCTCGCTTCCATCCGGTATCCTCGCCTGCCTCGACGGGTTCTTTACCATCTCCACACCACGGCTAGCTTTAAGAACTTCCCCCAAGTCCAGGAGCTCATTGAGGCCGCCATCAAGTATCATTGTTTTAAAGATGTACCCGAGGCTCAGGATGAGTTTCCTGGACTACAGTACCGGGCTAGGGGGAAAGGAAAGAGCCGGCACACATTGTGCGGGGGAGAGAACTTAGCCAGGGGCGAGAACTTAGCCAATGGTGAATGCCAGGTCAACTCCGCCCAACAACCCAACTGGACGTTTGGTGGATGGGAAGAAGCCAACCCTGATGTCCACTCCACTGGTCACTACTGTGATAATGTTGCTGACCCTCACACAAGTTCAAATGAGGAGCAGCACTGCCGCCAACAAACGCTGGTGTGTCGCAACCATGTTGGCCACGCTGCCAGACATCGTCTGGTGCCCAGAATTTGTGGGACCACTGACTCTCTGGTGACAACATTTCAGCCCACATCGTCCCCCGTGGCAGCTGTTCAGCCCCGTGTTCAGTGCCAGCAAAGCTCAGCATGTGATAGAGAAGCTGTCAGTTCATCACCTGATATATCCTTACAAATAAACATACATTCTCACAGTCAGGTGTGATCAGTCCACTAGAGACAAATCAGTTCCGTTCTGTATGCCAAGTAAGACAGCAGTGATAGATTTGAGCATTGCAAATCATACTTTCTTACCAGTCACAGTGCAAATACCATTTACTTTCTTACCAGCCAACCAGTGCACATAATTACCATTAGCTTTCTTACCAACCAACCAGTGCACATAAATACCATTAACTTTCTTACCAGTCTACCAGTGCACACAAATACCATTAACTTTCTTACCAGCCAACCAGTGCACATAAATACCATTGACTTTCTTACCAGCCAACCAGTGCACATAAATACCATTGACTTTCTTACCAGTCAACCAGTGCACATAAATACCATTAACTTTGTAAGCGTTTCATTTCATTGTTATGAGATTTAGGTATCTAGTGAAATAGAAATGGAAGTCAATTCATTCCCTGACCAGTCTGGATTTATGGAACTATTGTAGAACCATTACACCACAAAGACAATGTTATCTTATATAGAGTTACATTTTAAACTATGTTCATGATATGCAACTGTGTCTTAGATGACAATTTCTGTATCTATTATTGCTATGGAAAACAGTTGGCCCACTAAATCTGTACCTTGTATTACAATAGAAGAGAAAGCAATCCAGTTTAAAGACAATATTTTTTTAAAGTGCATCAAACTGCAGGCCAATTTATTCTATTGTTTTTTTTAATTGTCTGATAAACTAAAGACTTGTTTGTCCAAAACAAAAGGGTTAGTAACCCAGGGCATATTAAATCAATGGGTATCTTATCACAGCAATGTTCACTATCAGATGTTGTTAACATTAAATTGAAAGTACTGGTAGTGTTACTGCTGGTAAGTTGCTTTGAGTTGACTTGATTCAACAATAAAAAGGTTCGTTGATTTGATGTGCTACTGCTCTGTGCTCTGCTCAACTTTGGTTTGTACTGTTATAATATTTAGGTGAAAGCAATTGAGCGATTTCCGCCAAGTGTTTGGTCTGTGTGTGACCCAAATTGTACCAGCCTACAAACTGATCTTCACAAACTTTGAGAAGTTTAAATTTGATCAGAGTTGGTGGCAAATGTTATGAAAGTTATTCTGGTACCAGTTGGCTTGCATTATTTCTAGTTGGGTGGACTGCTCAAAATGTTTGACAGCAAGGTATAAACATTTGTTAATTTTTCAATGTGATTAAATTCTTCCTAAAATGTGATATACTATCCCCATCTACAATAATTGTATTGTGTAGTCAGACTGTGGGTCTTGTCTGTTGTAATGGGAGAAACCTTCTGATGAATATAGCAAGACATTTTTAGCAGACATAAGGCAAATGTAACTAATGTCACCCACACAAATTTTTCCCTGGAAACAAAAATAGATATTTATTTTATTTAGCCAATTCCATAACCCTTGAACCCTTTGACCCCTGAACATTTTAAAACCCTCACCTCTTTGACGGTTCATGAACTTCTTGTTTTACTATAGAATGAGTTAACAGATTCACCATATAATGTAGTTCTTTAACATGCTTTTTTTTTCTTAAAACACTAAAAAATATCATCAAGTCAGTATGCAGGCTTTTAATTAAGTATTGGGTGTTTAAAGCTGTGCTATTGATTATAATTAGTTCATGTGTTGGTATGCATGATATATCTATGTGTCATTACACTTAAATTGAACAAAATTTTACTAGTAATTGACTTTGACTAGCTGCCCAAAACAGCTAAGAAATGTATTGTGTGTTCATGTAGGTTCAAGCAAAGATGTGTCAAAGAATTTGGGATTTAGTTTCAACATTAAACAAAAGTTTTCAACCTGCAGCCTTCTAGTGATTCTTACAACCCTTACACCCCCTCCAGGCCTTCTAGTGATTCTTACACTTAATTCTGTCACCCATTACACAACCCTTACACCCCCTCCAGGCCTTCTAGTGATTCTTACACTTAATTCTGTCACCCAGTACACAACCCTTACACCCCCTCCATGCCTTCTAGTGATTCTTACACTTAATTCTGTCACCCATTACACAACCCTTACACCCCCTCCATGCCTTCTAGTGATTCTTACACTTAATACCCAGTACACAACCCTTACACCCCTTCCATGCCTTCTAGTGATTCTTACACTTAACACCCAGTACACAACCCTTACACCCCCTCCATGCCTTCTAGTGATTCTTACAACCCTTACACCCCCTCCATGCCTTCTAGTGATTCTTACAACCCTCACACCCCCTCTATGCCTTCTAGTGAATCTTAAAATTAATTCTGTCACCCAGTACACAACCCTCCCTCCCCCTCCACCCACACACATCTTACACACACTTGATGTCTGTGGACTCCACTATTCATGTAATAGATTGTATGAAGTGTCTGCCTGACTCAATCAAGATCTTTAAACTTTCAATCAAATAGCCAGTGACTTTGTGCATGAGTAGCCATCATTTATTGGAACTCTTTTAGTTTAAAAAAAAAATCATTGTAAGCATTTTGTCAGTCTTGTGATTTTATGTATAAAATAGTTTTGTTTAATCTCATGGGGTTGTTAGTGGATGCCTTCTATTGAACATGTCCTACACATTGTGCTCATTACATGACCGTATTTGTGAACATGTCCTACACATTGTGCTCATTACATGGCTGTATTTGTGAACATGTCCTACACATTGTGGTCATTACATGGCTGTATTTGTGAACATGTCCTACACATTGTGGTCATTACATGACTGTATTTGTGAACATGTCCTACACATTGTGCTCATTACATGACCATATTTGTGAACATGTCCTACACATTGTGGCCATTACATGATCGTATTTGTGAACATGTCCTACACATTGTGCTCATTACATGACTGTCTTTGTGAACATGTCCTACACATTGTGCTCATTACATGACCATATTTGTGAACATGTCCTACACGTTGTGCTCATTACATGACCATATTTGTGAACATGTCCTACACATTGTGGCCATTACATGACTGTCTTTGTGACCATGTCCTACACATTGTGGCCATTACATGACTGTATTTGTGACCATGTCCTACACATTGTGCTCATTACATGACCGTATTTGTGAACATGTCCTACACGTTGTGCTCATTACATGACTGTCTTTGTGACCATGTCCTACACATTGTGGCCATTACATGACTGTCTTTGTGAACATGTCCTACACATTGTGGCCATTACATGACTGTCTTTGTGAACATGTCCTACACATTGTGGCCATTACATGACTGTCTTTGTGAACATGTCCTACACATTGTGGCCATTACACGACTGTCTTTCTGACCATGTCCTACACATTGTGGCCATTACATGACCATATTTGTGACCATGTCCTACACATTGTGGCCATTACATGACCATCTTTGTGACCATGTCCTACACATTGTGGCCATTACATGTCTGTCTTTGTGAACATGTCCTACACATTGTGGCCATTACATGACCGTATTTGTGACCATGTCCTACACATTGTGGCCATTACATGACCGTATTTGTGACCACGTCCTACACATTGTGGCCATTACATGACCGTCTTTGTGACCATGTCCTACACATTAAGGCCATTACATGACCGTATTTGTGACCATGTCCTACACATTGTGGCCATTACATGACCGTCTTTGTGACCATATCCTACACATTGTGGCCATTACATGACTGTCTTTGTGAACATGTCCTACACATTGTGGCCATTACATGACCGTATTTGTGACCTACACGTTGTGGCCATTACATGACCGTATTTGTGACCATGTCCTACACGTTGTGGCCATTACATGACCGTATTTGTGACCATGTCCTACACGTTGTGGCCATTACATGACCGTATTTGTGACCATGTCCTACACGTTGTGGCCATTACATGACCGTATTTGTGACCATGTCCTACACATTGTGGCCATTACATGACCGTATTTGTGACCTACACGTTGTGGCCATTACATGACCGTATTTGTGACCATGTCCTACACGTTGTGGCCATTACATGACCGTATTTGTGACCTACACGTTGTGGCCATTACATGACCGTCTTTGTGACCATGTCCTACACGTTGTGGCCATTACATGACTGTCTTTATGACCATGTCCTACACATTGTGGTCATTACATGACCGTATTTGTGACCTACACGTTGTGGCCATTACATGAACGTATTTGTGACCTACACGTTGTGGCCATTACATGACCGTATTTGTGACCATGTCCTACACATTGTGGCCATTACATGACCGTATTTGTGACCTACACGTTGTGGCCATTACATGACCGTATTTGTGACCTACACGTTGTGGCCATTACATGACCATATTTGTGACCATGTCCTACACATTGTGGCCATTACATGACCGTATTTGTGACCTACACGTTGTGGCCATTACATGACTGTCTTTGTGACCATGTCCTACACATTGTGGCCATTACATGACCGTATTTGTGACCTACACGTTGTGGCCATTACATGACTGTCTTTGTGACCATGTCCTACACGTTGTGGCCATTACATGACTGTCTTTGTGACCATGTCCTACACGTTGTGGCCATTACATGACTGTCTTTGTGACCATGTCCTACACGTTGTGGCCATTACATGACTGTCTTTGTGACCATGTCCTACACGTTGTGGCCATTACATGACTGTCTTTGTTTGGTAGGTGGAAGGTTTGTAGTTTGTTTTATTTTCTTCAACAAAAAGACCTCGTTCATTGAGCTCTGAGATGTCCTAATGTGAATATTGTGTGTACATTAAACTGCTGTACATCGGTGCAAGTAGGTCTTGTACACAAATTGATGTACATAGGTACAGGCAGGTCTTGAACACAATTAGACAAGACACATGATCAACGTCAGGATATGTACAGAATCAGTGAGAACAAGGAAGAAAACTTGATGTGTACATCCATCATGTTCATCAAAATACAGTGTGTGTACATACTTTCTGGATAAATTCTCTGTTATACATACACCAACAATGTTATAGACATCCTGTATACATACACCAACTACTGTTATGGACATCTTTATGTATACCGGATACATCCCAACTACTGCTATAGACATCTTTATGTATACCGGATACATCCCAACTACTGCTATAGACATCTTTATGTATACCGGATACATCCCAACTACTGCTATAGACATCTTTATGTATACCGGATACATCCCAACTACTGCTATAGACATCTTTATGTATACCGGATACATCCCAACTACTGCTATAGACATCTTTATGTATACCGGATACATCCCAACTACTGCTATAGACATCTTTATGTATACCGGATACATCCCAACTACTGCTATAGACATCTTTATGTATACCGGATACATCCCAACTACTGCTATAGACATCTTTATGTATACCGGATACATCCCAACTACTGCTATAGACATCTTTATGTATACCGGATACATCCCAACTACTGTTATGGACATCTTTATGTATACCGGATACATCCCAACTACTGCTATAGACATTCTGTATACATACATTTACCAACTACTGCAAAGACATTCTCTATAGATACATAAACCAACTACTGTTACAGACATACATTCTGCTATTTTCACTTCACTGATAACTGACAAGCTCATTCAGAAATTATGTTAAACAGAGCAGGTAGCAAGATACATTATCTGCGCTCCATCATCAGCCCCAAAGCATTGCAGTGATTCTCAACATTTTTGTAATTATGGGGCATTTTTCATATTTGTATAACTCCTGAATAAATCTAGCAGAGTGGGTACTGTCATGTGTGTGTACTTCTAGTATACTATTGTGTGTGGGAATGGCCACTCTATCATGTATGGGTACTGTCATACTATCATGTGTGGGTACCACCATACTGTCATGTGCGCACAGCCATACTGTCATGTGTGGGTAATAACATCCTGTCATGTGTGGGTAATAACATCCTGTCATGTGTGGGTAATAACATATTGTCATGTGTGGGTAGTCCCATATTGTCATGTGTGAGTACTACCATACTGTCATGTGTGGGCCAATTGTTGTCTTGATGAACCAAGAGTCATTAGTGGATACTGTATGTGTGGATACTGCCATAATGTCCTGTGTGGGTACTGCAATAATTTCCTGTGTGGGTAATGTTATGTCATGTGTAAGTACTGCTAGACTGTTTAGTGTGGATATTACTATACTGTCGTGTGTGGATACTGCCATAATGTCATGTGTGGTACTGCTATATTATACTGTCATTTGTGGGCCTAGTGTTGTCTTGATTAACCATACTTTCATGTGTGGGTATTACTATACTGTCATGTGTGGGTACTGTCATACTGTCATGTGTAGGTACTGCTATACTGCCATTTGTGGGCCTAGTGTTGTCTTGATTAACCATGAGTGACCAGAAACAGCTGTTACTATGGAGTTACTATGAGTGCAGCCTTTAATGGGACAAAGAAAAAAGCCTTAGACATAAAAACCCTCCCCTAGGCACCAGGCCGATCAATTTCACAAGGACCTTGATGACCTGACTAGTTAAAGACTCGTCCATCAATATATTGGCCCAACATGGCGTCTCCATGTCCACATGATCCAGGGAGTCTCAACGTCTCAATGATTGCTCATAATGGCATGTTCCCTTCATTGAAACTAATGCGTTATTTCAAACTCCTTGCAGTACCAAGCAATTGAAACCAAAAATTTGCCACAAGCCAGATAAACACTTCTTTTAATTAAACATTTAGGACAAATAACTTGAGAAATTTCATTAAAAAATTCTACACACAAATCGCCAGCACACCATTATCCATATACAACTCATTCCACTAACATCTCCAGCACACCATTAGCCATATACAATCCCTTCCACTAACATCTCCAGCATACGATTAGACATATACAATCCCTTCCACAAACATCTCCAGCACACCATTAGCCATATACAATCCCTTCCACAAACATCTCCAGCACACCATTAGCCATATACAATCCCTTCCACAAACATCTCCAGCACACCATTAGCCATACACAATTCCTTCCACAAACATCTCCAGCACACCATTAGCCATACACAATTCCTTCCACTAACATCTCCAGCACACCATTACCCATATACAATCCCTTTCACTAACATCTCCAGCACATCATTACCATATACAATCCTTTCCACTAACATCTCTAGCACACCATTAGCCATATACAATCCCTTCCACTAACATCTCAGCACACCATTACCCATATACAATTCCTTCCACCAAAGGCAATCCTAAACCACAATAACCAACACACATTACAAAACCAACATGCACTAACACTCTCTAGGACACACACACTCTCTCGCACACTAAGTCCGAACGACCCAAAAATTTCCACCCATGGACGCACCCATCCATCCGCACGCACGCATCCTTATCTACAGCCTACCATCGCCACCTACATGTCCACTCACCCGCTTACTCACATTTCCCACACCCACCCATCCTTACGCACACACATTTCGGCTAACACACAATCATAGCTCCACTCTAAATACGGAACCTGAAAAAGGAGCTGATTGCATACATGAATGTTTGTGAATAAATTTCAACTGAAATCAACTGAAGTTTTTCACACACACCATGAAATCCCCAGTCAACGATAAGGGCAGAGCACTCACTTTGTGCTCAGCTTTCCAATAGCTGTCCTTATATAAGCTCGCAAGGCATGTGGAGTTACACCCCATGCGACATTGTATAGCCCTACATCCGATTCTCGCCAACCCTTTCCCTAATGTACTTCACAGCTTTCAGTTTTTTCAACCAGCAGTCTTAAGGGAAATTGTGTTTAGCGGTTCTTACATCTAGCTATCACCGAACAAATATGGTTATTTAATATATTGTAGACAGTGGCGTAGCGAGACATTGTGCCAACCGGGACGGATTTTAAGTTTGCCGCCCCCACAAACACTACACAAAACTATTTTTGTGCTTTTGGCACAGTGAAAGCTGACAATAACGAACTTTGAAAAAGCACTGTACCTGGCATATGCACTAAATCGTCACTGAAAGGAACGGGCAGAGGGGGGGAAAAAGGAAATCAATGGCGCCGAAGGCACCCAGACCCAAACCAAAATGGGAGCATGGGCTGGCCCTCCCCCGAAGAATTTTGGTGAATAGAAAAGACAAGGATTAATTTTGGCGCATACCGGAATATAGTTTTGCGTCATTACCGAAGCGCAACAGATCAATGCTTGGCATTTTAAAACTATATTTTAATGTGATACTAAATATTAAGGTTGCTTATAATATGTATTTCAACTATATAACTTGTTTAAACTTCTTCATTAGTAAATGATTGTGTAAAGGCGCTGATGTGCTGGGTGGTTGTAAAGGTGCTGATGCGCTGGGTGGAACGATAAAAAAAAGTCACAGGAAAACTTTTTGTGTACCGTAATTTTATTTCCAAGTCCATAGAAATTTTTAGTATAGACTAAAGATAAGTCAAGGGAGCCAAAAGTTACAGAAAGAAAGGTGATAGGAAGAAAGGTGATAGGAAGAATGGTGACAGGAAGAAAGGTGATAGGAATAAAATAATAAAATATGAAAATTAGGCGAGAGCGGCCGAAAGAGCACGCTGGTAAATTCTGGCAAGATTGTGGAAGAAATGTATTTTGTATATCTTTCGGTCCCACGCCCCCACGCTGCATTGATCACATTGAGGCCATTCATGCTCTGTCTAGATGGTCCCATTGATCACATTGAGGCCATTCATGCTCT
Source organism: Omphiscola glabra (assembly GCA_964017045.1). Classification (NCBI taxonomy): domain Eukaryota; kingdom Metazoa; phylum Mollusca; class Gastropoda; family Lymnaeidae; genus Omphiscola; species Omphiscola glabra. The sequence continues at coordinate 7,018,990 of OZ024795.1, read as the reverse complement.
GTCTGGATGGTCCCATTGATCACATTGAGGCCATTCATGCTCTGTCTGGATGGTCCCATTGATCACATTGAGGCCATTAATGCTCGTCTGGATGGTCCCATTGATCACATTGAGGTCATTCATGCTGTCTGGATGGTCCCATTGATCACATTGAGGCCATTCATACTCTGTCTGGATGGTCCCATTGATCACATTGAGGCCATTCATGTTCTGTCTGGATGGTCCCATTGTTCACATTAAGGCCATTCATGCTCTTTCTGGATGGTTCCATTGATCACATTAAGGCCATTCATGTTCTGTCTGGATGGTCCCATTGTTCACATTAAGGCCATTCATGATCTGTCTGGATGGTCCCATTGTTCCACATTAAGGCCATTCATGCTCTGTCTGGATAGTCCCATTGTTCACATTAAGGCCATTCGTGCTCTGTCTGGATGGTCCCATTGATCACATTAAGGCCATTCATGCTCTGTCTGGATGGTCCCATTGATCACATTAAGGCCATTCATGCTCTGTCTGGATGGTCCCATTGTTCCACATTAAGGCCATTCATGCTCTGTCTGGATAGTCCCATTGTTCACATTAAGGCCATTCGTGCTCTGTCTGGATGGTCCCATTGATCACATTAAGGCCATTCATGCTCTGTCTGGATGGTCCCATTGATCACATTAAGGCCATTCATGCTCTGTCTGGATGGTCCCATTGATCACATTAAGGCCATTCGTGCTCTGTCTGGATGGTCCCATTGATCACATTAAGGCCATTCATGCTCTGTCTGGATGGTCCCATTGATCACATTGAGGCCATTCATGTTCTGTCTGGATGGTCCCATTGATCACAATGAGGCCATTCATGCTCTGTCTGGATGGTCCCATTGATCACATTAAGGCCATTCATGCTCTGTCTGGATGGTCCCATTGATCACATTAAGGCCATTCATGCTCTGTCTGGATGGTCCCATTGATCACATTAAGGCCATTCATGCTCTGTCTGGATGGTCCCATTGATCACATTAAGGCCATTCATGCTGTCTGGATGGTCACATTGATCACATTAAGGCCATTCATGCTCTGTCTGGATGGTCCCATTGTTCACATTAAGGCCATTCATGCTCTGTCTGGATGGTCCCATTGATCACATTTAGGCCATTCGTGCTCTGTTTGGATGGTCCCATTGATCACATTAAGGCCATTCATGCTCTGTCTGGATAGTGTTATCGCTAAACTAGTACCGGTACCACAAGGCAATATCGCTTGTTTCCCTTTGATCGGGATGTGACCGGGAGAAAGAGGCAGATTCTTTTAAATCACATTCACGCACACATACACACATCAACAAACAAAATAAAAACATATGTCAGCCCGAGTGAGAATCCAATGACAACCCTTTATGATGAGAGCTTAATCTCTGCACACTCACTTACTACAATTTAGTATGAATCAATCTGTAACATTCGTGTTTATCGACTTCACGCATGACAATGTAACTAATTATGAATAAATCATAGAATTAAATGTCATTATAATATGCATAACACAACAAAACACACACACATTTAATCCAAAGCAAAAATCAAACCACCATCCTAATCAGGGCCGGCCTTAGGCCACTGCAACCTATGCGGCCGCAGTGGGCCACGCACTTTCATAGGACCCGCCTCGAATTTATTTTCTAATACAAAATCTTAATTTTCACTTATTATCCTTATCCTCTACCCAGACTGGGCCCCGCGCAATCCGTTTCGCATAGGGCCCCGCAACCCCCCCCCCTCAAGATTTCATAAACCCCCCCCCCCCCCCACCCTCAAGATTTCTCAACTTTTCCCGCACCCACATCTTGATTTCAAAACATATTTCCTTCCACCCATTCCTGCTGGCATTCTTGGTTGAGAACCCCTGAGTTACACCTTGGGATATGCACAAAATGGATCAATATTTTCCTTTCGCCAAATGTATTAAACTTGTTGTTTCTATTCTAGGAATGTAAATATTATCTTCCATTTTATTGAGCTTATTACGACGTATACACATTGGTACTGTTGGCCTAACTTGTTAAATGTATACACATTGGTACTGTTGGCCTAACTTGTTAAATGTATACACATTGGTACTGTTGGCCTAACTTGTTAAATGTATACACATTGGTACTGTTGGCCTAACTTGTTAAATGTATACACATTGGTACTGTTGGCCTAACTAGTTTAACCTATATTGATATTGTTGAACTGGCGGCCTAACGTGTTAAATGTATACACATTGGTACTGTTGACCATACTTGTTAAATGTAAATACATTGGTACTTTTGGCCTAACTGGTTAAATGTATATACATTGGTACTTTTGGCCTACCTTGTTAATTGTATAAAGATTGGTACTGTTGGCCTAACATGATATTGTTGAACTGTTGGCCTAACTAGTTTAACCTATATTGATTAAAAACTGTTTAACCTATATTGATATTGTTAAACTGTTGGTCTTCTAGTTTAACCTATATTGATATTGTTAAACTGTTGGGCTTCTAGTTTAACCTATATTGATATTGTTAAACTGTTGGCCTACTATTTTAACCTATATTGATATTGTTAAACTGTTGGCCTACTAGTTTAACCTATATTGATATTGTTAAACTGTTGACCTACTAGTTTAACCTATATTGATATTGTTAAACTGTTGGCCTTCTATAGTGATATTGTTGAACTGTTTGCCTAACTTTTTTCAACGTATAAACTCCGGTACACTACGCCTAATCTGTTCAATGTATAAACATTGCTACCGGTACTGTTGGCCTAACGTACCATTGAGTTAGGCTTTGCTACCAAGCAAAAGGCTATCCCTGGCCTACAGCAGCAACTCTCAAGCCACAACAGTATCGATGGCCTGCCCGGCCAGTGAGTGGGGCGCCGCCTATGAGTAAACAGTGCTAGGAGACTAGCCGTCTACCATTGAGCAAATAGACTGGCAAGTGATTGTTGACTGTCCAGTAAAGACTGACCCGCAGCTCAGTAAAAATCTCATCTGCTCCCATTTCAGTACAGTGTCTTCATCACTGCTACGGCTGAGTAGCCCCACGTATTTGGTGACATCAACACTGCTACGGCTGAGTAGTCCCACGTATTGGGTGACATCATCACTGCTACGGCTGAGTAGCCCCGCGTATTGGGGGAAAGAAGACATTTGAAGGGAATTCTCAAAAAGCTCTTTTGCAGTTTTTACCCACCACCAATAACAATGATTTAGAAATATAGCCCCCAATATTTATAGCTATTGGCTGATGCAATTTCTAGAATGTCTTTTCTAGAGGGTTCTAACTTTCTGCCTATAAATAAACCGGAAGCTTACCTAGCCGCGAGAGTTTTTGCTTATATTGATATTAATAGGATTCTTACAAGAGTGTTCTCTTCGTCTGTGTGTTGGGTGTTAATATGTGTTTCTTTCGAGGGTTGCACTTTTTCACTGTTTGCGCTGTAAGTTAATATAGTTGTTATTAATGTCTATTTCATTTTGTATTTCTTCAACGTAACTTGATTAGTATAATTAAAGTGAATATTGTCTATTGTTAGTATAATTAGCAGCTTTGAAGGAACACCTGGTCGGCTGGTGGTGTTACTCTCATAGCACCTGGTCGGTTGGTGGTGCTGCTCTCACAGCACCTGGTCGGCTAGTGGTGCTGCTCTCACAGCACCTGATGGTCGGCTGGTGGGGCTGCTCTCAAAGCACCTGGTCGGCTAGCTAGGCTGCCATCACAGCACGTGATCGGCTGGTGGTGCTGGTCTCACAGCACTTGGTCGGCTCGTGGGGCTGCTCTATCAACACCTGGTCGGCTGGTGGAGTTACTCTCGCAGCACCTGGTCGGCTGGTGATGTTGCTCTCCTGGCACCTGGTCGGCTGGTGGTGCTGCTCTCACAGCACCTGGTCGGCTGGTGGTGTTGCTCTCACAGCACCTGGTCGGCTGGTGGTGCTGCTCTCACAACATCTGGTCGGCTGGTGGTGGTGCTCTCACAACACCTACAGTCAAACTTTCTATGGATTGGGATGGATAAATGTTAACGTCCCCCAAACAAATTTTCCAATCTCGGGGTGACGACAGACGCCCTCTGGTAGGGTTTCTACTTGTCATTATGTCACATCGCAGCTGGAACGAAACGGTTGCGTAGGAGCAGTCCCCTTATAGAGCAGTCCCCTCATAGAGCAGCACCCTCATAGAGCAGCCCCCTCATAGAGCAGTCCCCTCATAGAGCAGTCCCCTTATAGAGCAGTCCTCTTATAGAGCAGCCCCCTTATAGAGCAGCCCCCTCATAGAGCAGCCCCCTCATAGAGCAGCCCCCTTATAGAGCAGCCCCCTTATAGAGCAGCCCCCTTATAGAGCAGCCCCCTTATAGAGCAGCCCCCTCATAGAGCAGTCCCCTTATAGAGCAGTCCCCTTATAGAGCAGCCCCCTCATAGAGCAGTCCCCTTATAGAGCAGCCCCCTTATAGAGCAGTCCCCTTATAGAGCAGTCCCCTTATAGAGCAGCCCCCTTATAGAGCAGTCCCCTTATAGAGCAGCCCCCTTATAGAGCAGCCCCCTTATAGAGCAGCCCCCTCATAGAGCAGTCCCCTTATAGAGCAGTCCCCTTATAGAGCAGTCCCCTTATAGGCTGTAGGATAAGAAGAATCAGGCTAGGGCTGCCACGACCCACCTTGCCTCACATTCGACCTGTTTCTGGTGTTATTTTCAATTGCACTTGGTAGGTACCATGCAGCTGTGCACTTGGTAGGTACCATGCAGCTGTGCACTTGGTAGGCACCACACAGCTGTGCTCTTTCTAACGCAGATTCGATGCAGGACCTTGTCTCTCACGCGCAGGTCCCCTACATGGTGACATTGTTCCCCGGTGAGCGTTCTGGGAGTCTGTGGAAACGCTTCCTTGTTGGCATATGATTATGGGACGGATACGCCAACCAGAGCTCCGGAGAAACTATATGTACTATAATATATTTATATAATGGTCCTTTTTTCCGCACCGAAACAGCACCCGTCACTACTCACTCTATATAGCGTCAATACAACTAAGCATTGGCGGATATATATATATATATTTATATGGGGCGCCATATTGATTTGTTATTTTAGATTATCCACCTCTTTCCGTATTATTTTAATATGCAGTAGTCAGTAGTATAAGCGCGTTAAATTGTTTTTTCGTGCAATAAAAATTGTCAAAGAGACACAAGAAGATGGCATTATAGTTTATATATATACATATATATTATGTTGTTACAGTAGTTAATTTGTGGATGTGCCGACCTTAGGTGATGTTCTAAGTCAATACAAATATCTTAGTTTTTAGATGGTGTTTGACTTCCAGTCCACCCTTGAAGTTGTTGTACTCTCTCTGTCAGTGTAGACTGTCAATGAACTCTATCAGTGTAGGTCAAGTGTAGTGACAATGGAGTTCTGAGTAGAACATCAAAAGACAAGTCAGTCGACTACCAACAATAACATAACCCAGTACAGCAGTGACCACGGCTATCTCTCTTCAGGCTGCACAACCCAGTACAGCAGTTACCACTGCTATCTCTCTCCCGGCTGCACAACCCAGTACAGCAGTGACCACGGCTATCTTTCTACCGGCTGCACAACCCAGTACAGCAGTTACCACTGCTATCTCTCCCCCGGCTGCACAACTTAGTATAACATTGACCACGGTTATCCCTCCCCCGGCTGCACAACCCAGTACAGCCGTGACCACGGTTATTTCTCTAAAGGCTCATCAGGTAAACCACGCCAGCGGCTATTACCCTAATTTGTCTCGTCCTCCACGCTCCCTATTCCCACGCCGCCCTCCCGGCGCCCCAACGGCGTGCCTGGCGTAGGGAATGACGCGGTAAGACAGGGCGTTTATTGCCGTCCAATCCCCCAGGCCCCGGATGGGTCGTGCACGTATTAGGGGTTTCATTGCTGATTGATAACTTTGTCTTCCCGTCATGCCCGTGCCGCTTCCGTCACGTCTGTCCGAGAGGTGGGTTTTTTTTTTAACAGCATTTCAACGGCTTGGCGTTTTAGGGCCTTTCCCGACATTCAAGGTGTCGTAAGAGAAATAGAAGGTTAGCAGACAAGCCGACGACATTCGTGGACAGAGATTAATGAAGCAACGATGGCGACCCATAACAGTGGTTCTAAACATTTGAACAAGTTCTTTGCGGCAAACATTTTTTTTTTTTAATGGAATAATTTAATCGATTCATTGAAGAGATTTGCGAAGTATTTAGACTTTCTAGTCTATTTGTTCCAGTTACTGGTACACGAGTAGTGAAGTATTTAGACTTTCTAGTCTTTTAGGTCCAGTTACTGGTACACGAGTTGTGAAATATTTAGACTTTCTAGTTTATTTGGTCCGGTTACTGCTACACGAGTATTATCATCTTCAAACAGGGCTTCAAAAAACGTTGACGAATGAAGTCAGTAGTACACTTACTGGAGTTTTTCTATTGTTTTTTGGCTCGATTTCGATATTTCATTAGGAAAAATGCTTGCTTTAATTATATTTGTAAACGTTTGATGTCGTTTTTAAACAGAATATAGGTTGTTGCTTTTTGTTTTTTATTGAGGTGAGGGTGTAGGGGGTTGGGGGGGGGGGGGTTAGAAGTTAATCGATGTACCTGTATTTCTCAATTCGAAAAAATACAACAGTTGAATGATTCCGTTTTTTTAAATAAGGTTGGGGGTTGGGGGAGATGGAGAGATTTAATGAAATCTACGTCAGTATAGAAAAAAAAACACAAACATCTGAAAGTGAAGGAAGTAGAAAGAAGACGGAGATAGAGAGAAGAGTATGAATAGTTAATAGAGGTTGAGAAAGAACAGAAATAGAGATAGTTACAGTGACGAGAGAAAGAGAGAGAGAAAGAGAGAGAGAAAGAGAGAGAGAAAGAGAGAGAGAAAGAGAGAGAGAGAGATAGAGAGAAAGAGAGAGAAAGAAAGAGAGAGAGAAAGAGAGAGAGAGAAAGAGAGAGAGAGAAAGAGAGAGAGAGAAAGAGAGAGAGAGAAAGAGAGAGAGAGAAAGAGAGAGAGAGAGAAAGAGAGAGAGAGAGAGAAAGAGAGAGAGAGAGAGAAAAAAGAGAGAGAGAAAGCCCAAAATCTCCATCAAGCAAAGAAAAGTAAAAGAAAAATCTGGCGCTCATTGTCAAGTAGAGAAAATGTAGAGAGAGGGGGAGGTAACCATAAAACCTGGTCTGCACTTGAGTACATCCAGAGTTATTTATTACCCTTGTGTTGAGAGGAACTCTCAGTGGAGACCAACCAGATAAGGGTGAGGGCAGGGGAGGGAGTGCAAATAATTGGAGACCCAGAGGCAAACAACGGAGAACAACTAACAGACAAACTAACAACCTGACATCGGTGATTACAACCAACCATCAACCACCAACAAAAACTATTTCTATGCTGCACCGTGGCTCTCGGCGGTTCTCACGTGAGCAGGGATGTGGTTAGACCCTTGTACAGATTATTTTTAGCTTGGGTTATCTTTCTTTATGTGCGTTTCTGAATTACACGTGAAATATCATCACCACAAAAATTACGACCACATACGGAGACATTATAGCTGTTACATAACTACGTGCACATACGGAGACATTATCATTAGAAATGGGTGGAGCCCTCAAGCCTGATGCTAAATAAGAAGATAATTTCGACCTACATTTCAAAGTAAAATGGCATTTAAATCACGTGATCAGACAGTTTTCAATCAATGTAATCAGAGTTTGTCTTGGGCAGACCAATCCTGGACACACTATTTTTGGGGCCAATGTATTTGAACTAACTCATGATACCGTAGTCACACACATAAATGCACTGAATCCTACTGAATGCATTTAATTTATTAACGGAACTATGTCCAGTAATGAGTCATATGCCACTACAAGGTAAACTGCAAACAAAAACTGAGTAAAATCATTGGGAAGACAAAACGAAAAATAGATGATAAGCAGCCTTCACACCTAGTGAGACAGCCCACACATTTCGTGATACAGCCAATAACTACAGTGAGACAGCCCACACCTACAGTCAGACAGCCCACACATTTCGTGATACAGCCAATAACTACAGTGAGACAGCCCACACATTTAGTGAGACAGCCAACAACTACAGTGAGACAACCCACACCAACAGTGAGACAGCCCACACCTATAGTGACACAGCCCATACCTACAGTGAGACAGCCCACACATTTAGTGAGACAGCCCACACATTTAGTGAGACAGCCAACAACTACAGTGAGACAGCCCACACCTACAGTGAGACAGCCCACACATTTAGTGAGACAGCCAACAACTACAGTGAGACAGCCCACACCTACAGTCAGACAGCCCACACATTTAGTGAGACAGGCCACACCTACAGTGAGACAGCCCAAACCTACAGTGAGACAGCCCACACCTACAGTCCAACAGCCCACACATTTAGTGAGACAGCCCACACTACAGTGAGACAGCCCAAACCTTCAGCGAGACAGCCCACACCTACAGTCCGACAGCCCAAACATTTAGTGAGACAGCCCACACTACAGTGAGACAGTCCACACCTCAGTGAGACAGTCCACACGTACAGTGACACAGCCCACACTTACAGTGAGACAGCCCACACATTTATTGAGACAGCCAACAACTACAGTGAGACAGCCCACACCTACAGTGAGCCAGCCCACACCTACAGTCAGACAGCCCACACATTTATTGAGACAGCCCACACAGTGAGACAGCCCAAACCTTCAGTGACACAGCCCACACCTACAGTAAGACAGCCCACACATTTATTGAGACAGCCAACGACTACAGTGAGACAGTCCACACCTACATTGAGACAGCCACACCTACAGTGAGCCAGCCCACACCTTCAGTGAGACAGCCCACACATTTATTGAGACAGCCCACGCACCTATCAAAACAGACAGACATTTGGTGGGACTGCCCACATCTATAGGGAGACAGCCCACATCTTTAGTACAACAGCCCATATCTTTAGTGAGACAGCCCAGACACTTATTTAACAGCCTGCACCCTTGTTGAGACAGCCCAAACGCCTATTAAAAAGCCAAACCCTTGGTGAGAGCCCACACTCATATGAAAACAGTCAAACCCTCAGCAAGACAGCCCACACTCACATGAAAACAGTCCACACCCTCGGTGAGACGGCCCAAATCCTTGGTGAGACAGCCCACACCCTTGGTGAGATAGCCCACACCCACGGTGAGATGGCCCACACCCTTGGTGAGAGAAGTGACACCCTACTGGTCAAGAGACCAAATTATTCGAGAATCTCAAGAAGGGATCGTGATGAAACCAGACAATAAATATTCATGAGGTTTTAAGTGCTTCGACTGGGGTCCACCGTCTGCAGTGGTCATTAGTTTACTCCAACAGGTCATCCAAATGGTACTCTGATATACCGGCCACTCTTGCTGCCCTAAGTTCTAATGCCAGCCAACAGTTGTCCATTCACGCACAAGTCTACGCGGTCCACTTTTCCCCATCTCGTCACGAGAGCTGTTAGTGTTCCAAATGATATTAATCCATTGGTGCTCACCACCAACTTCATCGTCATTTTATTGGTGTACCGGCACACGTCAACACAATCGCCAACTTTATCTATATGTCATCTCTAATCATTCTTAATTAAACAATAATATAGAACACATGTTATAATGGGAGATCTGTCGCATGGACCTCTGAAACCACTGCGGCTGTAAAGAGCCTTAGATATTTAAGTAACCCTGGGATATTTAAGGGGCCCTGTGATACTTAAGGGGCCCTGTGATACTTAAGGGGCCCTGTGATACTTAAGGGGCCCTGTGCTATTAAAGGGCCGTGTGATATTTAAGGGGCCCTGTGATATTTAAGGGGCCCTGTGATATTTAAGGGGCCGTGTGATATTTAAGGGGCCCTGTGATATTTAAGGGGCCCTGGGATATTTAAGGGGCCCAAGTGTGTGATGTGAAAAAGAAAAAAAAACTGTCAACTTTGAAAGCAGAGGGCACAAAACCTAAAGGAAGCAGGGGGCATACACAAGTCATGTGAAGATCCTGTAGTACTTGGTAAACTATAATATTATCTTCAGTTCACTTTGACACTTTTACAACCTTACAGGCACTACAGCCAGTGCAGTCTTAATGCAACGGCCTACAGCCAGTGCAGTCTTAATGCAACGGCCTACAGCCAGTGCAGTCTTAATGCAATGGCCTACAGCCAGTGCTGTCTTAATGCAACGGCCTACAGCCAGTGCAGTCTTAATGCAACGGCCTACAGCCAGTGCAGTCTTAATGCAACGACCTACAGCCAGTGCAGTCTTAATGCAACGACCTACAGCCAGTGCAGTCTTAATGCAACGGGCTACAGCCAGTGCAGTCTTAATGCAACGGCCTACAGCCAGTGCAGTCTTAATGTAACGGCCTACAGCCAGTGCAGTCTTAATGCAATGACCAAACTGGGCACTGCCAGAGGTTAGAGGGGAATGCAATTGGGGTGGATGAGGGCTGCAGTGCATCACTTTGTCAGGGGCCCCTGTTGCTGTTAAGATGTCTATGCCTACAGCTTTCCCCTTTTAATCCGTTTCAATGTTACGGCTGCCATTTTCAATCTGCCCGTTTCTATGATGTTTCAATCATACAGCTTTACCCGTCTACACCAACCAGCTAATTAAATCTTGTACCGAACCAGCAATACAGAGATACCACGTTGTTCTTAGCAACCATCCAACCTTCGCTACTGATTGCATTAAGTTTCAATATCCTATCAAATCGTTTCTCCCCCAAACATTTCCATTACAAGTTTGTTTGCTCTGTCCAAATGTACCGATTCACACCGCCTTCTTCCCAAATTCATCACACCCCCTCTCGCTTTTGATTTGTTTTATTAATATTCTTCCTGTATTGACGTCGCCTCCCTGGAAAATCCTGCCCCATTCACCCGTCCTGTTTTCACGCCAAACTCTCTCAACATTTACTCTTTTCAAAACTACAAGAACTCGTCGCCCCGTAAATTGTGAGATGAGAAAGATGAGGGGGGTCCACATATTATTGGAAACGCGATGGGAGTACTGCGGCGTAAAGCTTGAGATCAAACCAACTGGGAAAACTAACACGTAATTCGTGAGATCAAGCCGACTGGGCCTGTTTTTTTAAAAACTCTCTCGCCATTCAATAGTCAGGGGAAGCAACCGATCGATTGTGCTCCCGACTATCAATATCAATCAACGAAAGAGCTGAAATGGGGATTTAAAGAATAATAAACGGAAAACTCCTTTTCGGACTCTTTTTTGAATTTTTAAACAGCTCGAAAGGAAAAAAAAATGGTTGATGATTTGAAGCAATGTATTCTAGAATATTAGAACAAACTAAAGAAATATGACTAGACTAAAGTCAAATATGTTAAGAACTTAAACTTAAGTATTGGTTCTATTGTATTTTATACTTTATATTACAATAAATTAAAAAATAATAAGATTAGTAGTACCCTATTGTATGACCATTTAGTTTATAATGAAGTTATACATATAGTATTTTTTTAGTGACTATGTTAACAACTGTTCAAATAATTTTTTTGCACTATTTGATAGGTCTTTTATTAAACAAGATGTGAATATTAAAATAAGATGTAGGCTTGTACCCAACATTTGGCAAAAGTACTAATCAAATTTGTGAGTAAAGTAAGATCCAAGTAGATGTAATTTTGAAATGTTAAATTTTGTAAGAAAATATTTTATTTTATTTTTGCCATACAGACTAATAAATAAGGAATGCTTGTTAAAGATATATTATATGTCTAACAAAGTTTTATAAAGAATTTAATAGAAAATATTACAAATATGATGATGGCTTTAAAGACAATTAGAGGACAAGTCAACATGTAATGGCCCAAAATAATTCTGACAGAGCTGGCAAAACATTGACAATATTCACAATAAAATACAGCATGAATGTGTGAGTACTCAGATTTAAGTTAGGATAAGTTTTAAAGAGAAAATCAAAACCAAAACTAGTTAGAATTGTAACAGATGACTGATGAAATGTGTGTTAATCCACAGCAAGTAAACACATATGGCAGTGGAAGAAAGTGACAGTTTGTTTAAAAAAGAAATGGAAAAACATATTATCAAGGAAGAAATGGAAGAGAAGACAGTTTATCAAGGAAGAAAAGGGCAATTTAGTAAGGAACAAAAAGACAATTAAGGAAGAAAGTCACTAACAGTTTATTATGGGAGAAGGGGGATAAAGACTTTACCAAGGAATAAATAGACAAATTGATTATTTAGTAAGAAATGCACTAAGAGATTATCAAGAAAGAAAATTACAGACGATTTGTAGTTCACAAGCAAGAAATGGGCGGTTTATAAACAAAGTGAGAGTTTTTTAGAAAAGAAATGAACAATTTCTTTTAGCAAGCCACTGACCTGTAAGCTTCTTTAGGTTGTTCCAACACTGTCAGGACTTGTTTCTTCCAGGCCTCCAGTTCATCATGTTCTACCCTGGCCTCCATGGCCGCCAGAGCTTGTTCAGGTCGGATCTTTGAACGAGAAGTTAAATGAAATGATCAGGAAACCTAAGTTTCAAACTGGGTGCAGGGTGACAAAAGTTCATTTTTACAATCTCCCCAGACCAGCTCTCTTTTCAGATGTCTTTTTTTTTTGGTTGTAAATAAGGCATAAGATGGTATGTGTAGATAAGATGGTATGTGCAGATAAGATGGTACCATTCTGATATATGATCAGCCAAAGTTTTGTATTAACCCTTCCAGTACCCAGCGCGTCTTTTTGCAGTGACTTCCGTAATTCCCTGCGGCCCAAGCGCGTCTATTTGCCACATAGAGGGGTATCTAATATAAACACAAACAACGAGGCTATAACCTTTCCCCTTAGTCTCGGGCAGAATGTTTATTTGTTAGGGGAATAGTTGAATTTTATTTGGCTTTTTAAATTATGAAAATAAACCAATTATTTGTATTAACTTAAAATTAATCTGAATTTGTTGTTTCCGTGGCGCCACCTAGCGGAATTAATGACGACTTACTCCATATAGAGGGGTGTCAATATAAATATCAAAACGAGGATATAACCTTTTACCATAGTCTCGGGCAGAATGCTTATTCGTTAGGGGAATAGTCAAATTTTATTTTGCTTTTTAAATTATGAAAATCTACCAATTACTAAATTTTCTGTGCGGATCTGAATTTTGTTGTTTCCATGGCGCTATCTAGCGCTATTGATGATGACTTACGACCACATAGAGGGGTATCTAATATAAACACAAAAACGAGGATAAAACCTTTCACCATAGGTTCGGGAAGAATGTTATTCGTTAGGGGAATAGTCGAATTTTATTTTGCCTTTTAAATTATGAAAATCAACCAATTACTGAATTTTTTTTTCTGATTTGTAAAATATCAAATTTTGGCACATTTCAAAATAATATCCGGGCCACAGGGAATAGATAGCAAAGTAATAACCGGTACTCAGAGGCTATAACAGCAAAAAGTAGGTCGGTACCAGAAGGGTTAATACCTGCATGAGACTGATAGCAGATGGAGACCAGTCATTCACACCTACCTGAAAGAAATAATTGGAGGCTAGCCCTGGTCCAGCTATTCTTCGTGCCACAAAGCCATCTCCCGCTGGGACTCGACCCCGTGTCTTGATTATAACATGAAACATGGCTGTGTCCCAAAAATTTCTCAAACAAAATCGAAAAACTCCAGCTGCAAATTATAAAAAAAAGAAAAAAGAAATTCAATCCTTTGATGGCAGTGAATTATTGAAAAACCAATTCATATAATAAATAATATAAATAATAATTAAATTTAATTAAATTTTAAAATAAATTAAAAATATGTTAGAAATTTGAAAGATGTCATCGATTATTGTTACTGTTAAAACTAAGAGGATGCTGAGTAGCAGCCAGAAAAATAGAATAGATTGTATTAAATGCAATGTGATCACAGAAAGAAATTTTTTGTTTCTACTCACCAAGAAAAACGGCCAATGAAGCCAATGGACACAGCACGGCTCCCACAGAGAAGGCAGACACAGGCTGGAGAGTGCCCTGAAGTAAGATGTTCCAAACAATGGCTTCTAAGAGGATACTAATCCTGTTCTTTTCTGACCCTAGAAATAATAATAGAACTGTTTTCAATTTTCTAGGGTTAGTAGATTCTACTTTTTCTCCTTGAAAAGATCCAGAATTTTTAAAAGTCTCTTTATTTCTAAAAAAATAATGTTTATTATGAGCACTTACTTGGGTTGTCTATGTCCCATACAAGGAAACAAAATAAATGAACCAGCAGAGTGGCAACTGGAACCCTGGAAGAAAAATACCATACACATACAAAATCAGACGATGTTTGGATACTGCTTAGGAAAAATTCAAAATAATCCAGTACACTGAATAGATTTATAATGATCGGGTTGCAAAGGTTAAATAAAATATTATTTACACAAAAATTTGAATTTTTACTTCAACAGGACGGAAAGATTTTCTAGACAAAATCTTAAATCCAATAGGACGGAATAGCCTTTCTTTAGTAAAGGTAAATTATCTTTACTTCATTCAGGATCCAAGATCCATTATGTTTATATCATAGAACAAACATTGAGAAAAACTGAAATTTCACTGCTATCACTATCCTCAATATTGATAATTTATTATTTTAATTTGATTGCTGCCTACCAGACTGGTGCCAGGACAGCTCCGATCAGAGATGCTGATGATACTGTCAAACACAGGACAGGGAAAACCAACACAATGGCTGCACTTCCTACTGCACCCTTCACAACAAAGTTCCACAAACGGTTGAAGTGGCGTGTCATACTCTTTCCGAGAAATCCTGATCACACATAGTTTACACTTTATAACTCAAAAGATTATATAATTGAAACAATTCATTCCTGAAGGAGCACTCTGTAAACAATTTTTAAAATTTAAAGTAACAATCTTTTTTGTAAGAATTTTATCATTCATTGAGAGGGGGGAGTCTAAAAATTAACTTGTTTTTGGTTGTTGTTTTTTACCTCGGTCTGGGGCCGCTTCAAATTTGGCCCGGGACTCAGTAACATTAGCCCACAATGCTCGTAGACGAGAAAAGAGAGTGTGTGTGCTGGAGGACATCCGAGGATAGAGGCTCCCCTGAAACATAAATGTAAGACTCTTATATGTGTCGCTATTCTGTAGTTGATATTTGTGGGGTCTTGTTGCCTAAACATTTAACAAGAAAATTGAAAACAAATCAAATTTTAACTATGTGTCCTTTTGTCAACCTACATAATGTGTACTGTGTGTAACTAAGCAATCTACATAACTTTAAAATATAAATGACCTTGGTGAATTTTGTGTGTGTGTTTATTGCAAGTTTACAATTTTCAACCAGGGTTTCAATAACCTTGTTAGTACACTAAGTTTGACAATTACCAACGATTAGTACACTAAGTTTGACAATTACCAACGATTAGTACACTAAGTTTGACAATTACCAATGGTTAGTATACTAAGTTTGACAATTACCAATGGTTAGTACACTAAGTTTGACAATTACCAACAGTTAGTACACTAAGTTTGACAATTACCTTTGATGGCAATGGCCATTAAGAACAATATAGCTGACTAAAATGTTATGAAGTTTGATTATTCCTATAATTTAATGTAACTAACACAATACTAGAACAATTACATTACTGTCAATGCAACCCAAAGAACAACTCAAGAGATAAAACACAAATCTGGAGATAAAACTACAGCCTTGAACATTTTATTGTTGTCATCTTCAACATCAAATTAGAAGGAATCAAACAGTCCTTTGTTACATGCAGATCAAATCTATTTTAAAAAATCTGTAACCCTATTAGTCTTGTTCCTTGGCTATAACTGTAATATGAAACAGGGCTGTAGTTTTACAGTATCCGGAAATTTGATAGAAAGAAATTTCGTCGATGGAAATTTGATCGAACGGAAATTTGATCGAACGGAAATTTGGTAGAATCTTTTTTTTAGTTGACACGTTAAAATTTTGCATCAAATATCTTTTGAATGCATTATTTTGTTTTACTGTATAGTATAATGCATTCAAAAAGAAATTTGAAGAAAATTTTAACGTGTGAACTGAAAAAATGATTTGACCAAATTTCCGTGCGATCAAATTTCCGTCGATCAATTTTCCGTTGACGAAATTTCTTTCGATCAAATTTCTGGTAACCTAGTTTTACCCATAACACATTGAACGCATGGAAATCAATTATTCTTACTTGATAAGCATTTCTTCAACTAAATGAGCAGTCAGAAGGACTCTGTTATATCTAGACAACCAAAGTGTTATAAATACAACTCTAATGAAATGTAAACCTCAACCAGGTGAATACAGTCAAAGGTAATAAATAATTACAATGGTTCAAGAGTTTTCAATAATGGCTATCAATTTTTTTTATTATTATAATATAATATTCTTGGGGAATGATGTGTTTTTATGAGAAAAGTCTCAAATAGCAGCTGACTGCAGATATTGTATCTATCCCATGGCATAGCTAAAGTAGCAAGCTCCCCCAGCAAGGAAAGTTTTGCATCCCTCGATCCTTGGACCATTTACACTCTTCTTAGTTCCCTCCCACCAATCCAATATTGAAACCCAATCTCCCAAAAAAACACGTGTCTATTGCATTGTAAGTAAAGACATATTTTTAAAGTAATTTGTACAAATTATTTTCTGTTTTGTTAATTCTTTCTTTGTTCTTTTTCACGTTTTTGGATAAACAGAAGCCATTTTCAGACAATCTTGGCATGAAGCTATGAAGTCATATACTGGTGCAATATGTATATAGCACAAGGAAAAAACTGCTCTGCTTTATAAGTTTCAAATTTTCACAATAAGAAAAATTGAGCTTCAAAATAAACATTGGTACTGTATTATGTGTGAGAATCTCATTAGGATTGGTGCATAATTATTAGGATTGGTGCATAATTATTAGGATTGGTGCATAATTATTAGGATTGGTGCATAATTATTAGGATTGGTGCATAATTATTAGGATTGGTGCATAATTATTAGGATTGGTGCATAATTATTAGGATTGGTGCATAATTATTAGGATTGGTGCATAATTATTAGGATTGGTGCATAATTATTAGGATTGGTGCACAATTATTAGGATTGGTGCACAATTATTAGGATTGGTGCATAATTATTAGGATTGGTGCATAATTATTAGGATTGGTGCATAATTATTAGGATTGGTGCATAATTATTAGGATTGGTGCATAATTATTAGGATTGGTGCATAATTATTAGGATTGGTGCATAATTATTAGGATTGGTGCATAATTATTAGGATTGGTGCATAATTATTAGGATTGGTGCATAATTATTAGGGCCAACGCATATCTTAAAAAAAAATAATAATGAAATGTTGTAAATTATAAATCTGTAACAGTAACAATGGAATACACTGTCCAGCATAAAAAACTTGCCACTTCAACAAGACAAAAGTGAATTTTTTTGATTTATCACTTGGTATCAAATAAAAGCAATCAAAAATTTAGTTGATATATATATATATATACAGTCGAACCCGCTTATCACGACCTCGGTTAACTCGCCAACCCTGTTAAGTCGATGTTTTTGGCGTGAAACCGCCAAATTCTCTCTTTGTCTTAGCATTTTCTCATCGGTTATGTAAATTCTTTTATGTCGCTGAACCCTAATATCTCGAGCACAAAAGAGGGCCAAATTTGCCAATTAACGTTGGTTATCTCGATCCCCATGACCAATCGCCAGCTTTTGAAAATGTTAGTTATCGATGCCATGAAAGGAAACTACAAACTTGACTAAGCAATGCATTGGAATCAATCAGTATAATATTTTAATTTCAGGTTAAAAAACCCGGTAGAGTCCATATTATAATGGTTCATAATTTGCCGTGTGCAAAGTGTCATGGCCATGAGCATGGGCAGCCATTCAGTCACTTGCATAATGGCTATACCGTACTACTATCTCATTCATAAAAGGTTGCCGTGTGCAAAAACTATTAAAAACTATTAAAACTAGGTCAGGGAAAGCTTTAATTAATTAGTCATGCGCCAAAGTTGAAAATTCAAAATAAGTAGTTCCCCTTATATAGATTATATAGCATATACCAGTATAATGGTAGCCGCAGATTTGGTAAACAGAAAAGCCATATATTAATACATTATATTAAATTTACTGGTATACTTAGTGCATAGTTAGATAAATTATAATTTATGTATAATTGTATAAAATTATTTTTAATACAGCATTTGTTCTGTAAATAAAAGTTGTATAAAATTATCATTAAAGCGAGAGTTATTTAGCTCGTGACGCGAACAGCGGAATTGGGTCACAGAATGTGGCGATGCGGTCCATGTTAAAAAAGGACAAACAAAGACGTACTTTAAAAATTCATAACTTTAAAACTACAACAGCTAAAATTATGATTTTGGTGTATTAATTCTGTAAAAAAACGCTGTTGTGTTAAAAAAACCTCCAAAAACACGTGCATGTACATTCTCATTTATTAACGCACATCATGTACATAAAGAAATTTGAAGCACATGTTAATATTTTTCCGCCATATTGGTTTTCGTTTATCTTGATCATCGGTTATCTCGACGCTTTTTGGCATACCCCGAGGCCGTCGACAAAACCGGGTTCTACTGTATATATATATTATGTCAATAAAAAATTATCTTGAATGGCCATTTCCTATGCACTATATTGTTTGACTGAAGGCATTAAAATGATTTGAGATCCTATTGTCTCACAGTAATCCAACAGAAATCAAAATCTAATAAGTTTCAAACATCTGGACCTAAGTTAGTACCTGTCATACACCCCATATTGCACACATAATAATCCCACATAATGTGCAACTAAAACACCACATATTCACACATGAAAGCTTTATGTACACCTATGATACTCCATAAAGTATATCTATATAAGCACACATTGTACACCGAAATCAACACAAATCATATACCTTCCTCTGACTTATAACATGACATTATGTACAGCTATGACACCAAATATTGTATTATTGTAACAGAACATAATGAACAACTTTAAAAGCAATTATTTTAACTCACATCAAACTGAGACTGTTCCAGATCTGGTACAAAAGCTGACGGCCATATTAAGGCTCTGAGACTGACTGGGCTACACCACGGAATGATGATCTGGCGGAGTTGTAATAAGATGTGAGGTAAATAATAAATAAAAGAAAATAGGTGCGATGTTTCATAAAATCCACAGTATTCAATGATAATGTTACGACATTGATGTTACACTGCTAAGGTAGATAACAGCCTGACCTTTGTCATTTAGAAAAATATATCATGTTAAAGGCTGGGTAGACATAGGGGCCGCAGATGAAGGAAATGACAAAATCATGGTAGAGGGCATGAGTGGAAATAGAAATCATTGGTGACAAGGGGGGAAAACTCTTGTCTGAAAGCTAAAAAAATCAACAGATTGTGGCATTAACCCTTTCATTACGGCTGGTTTTGGCATCAATTTTTGCTTATTTTAAGGCCCTGACACAAATTAAGAAGACAAAACAAATAAACGTTTAACATGGCAAGAACAGCACTTCTTTGTGTTTACCCCCAAAAAATAGATGACATTCCAAGTGTTAGACCAGGTGCGCTGGATGAAATTCCACCATCTCCAGAAGGGGTACCTTGTGCTTGTCACACGCTCAGTACTTTTCTGGACTGAGAACCGTGTATTCTGGTCAAATAAGGAAGGGGAGAGCATTTAGAAAATTACCCAATCAAGTAAAAGTAACATGGTTATTGTCAACAGTAAATTAAATGAGGTCAACCTGGGGAGTGGGTCTGGCAACAGATATCAAGAGTCTTCATTGATGTGAGGTGTTGATCATTTGATGTGAAGTGTTGATCATTTGATGTGAGGTGTTGATCATTGATGTGAGGTGTTGATCATTGATGTGAGGTGTTGATCATTTTAAGTTTAAGAGAATACTTCTGTTGTCTATTTTTTTTAATATATTTTTTTTTGCCCCAGCAAGAAATTGCTTGAACAATCACAGCAAGAAATTGCTTGAACAATCACAGCAAGAAATTGCTTGAACAATCACAGCAAGAAATTGCTTGAACAATCAATGTCTGTATCAATTTTTTCCAACATTATGGATGGATTCCATACATTGAACATCCTTATTGTAACCGCGCGTGGTTGGCGACAGTTAACTAATATTACTTTCCTGTCAGGGATCACTCCATCACATCTCTCATAATTAATCTTCCTCTCCATGAAATGAATGATTAACGTCCAATGTATATATATATATATACACAGAGCTTTATTTCATGAATAATAAATATAGTAATAGTCATAAATCCTGTATTGAATACTCGTATCAAAGATATAATGCACACATACCGTCCTTGCACACAGATCCACCTCACAATTTAGTTACAATACTTCATAGTCCAACAGAGAAAATCCACATACGTCTTATCCCTCTGACATAATTACATCGACTGCCCCTCTTACTGAGACTTGACTTCAGTCTCACGTTTTTACCTCACGAGCTACTCACAAAATACACTGTGAATATTTCTCACTTCTGAGTTCATGGTGTTGTGTATCATTCATGAATACTTTAGTCTGTTACACGCCCCACCCATCCATTTGGATAAAAAATTCTAAAGTATTATCTCCCTTGCAACAAGAATTCTAGCATTTGAAAAAATCTCTCAATCTCTAAGTGTTCAAAATATAATAATGTTACAGTGACCAAATATCCGAACTCTTCAATGTTCAATGTCAATATGCCCCATTATTACATTATCAAAATGTCTTGTAAAATTTAACTTCAATGTGCCTAACAGATAATATATTCTTATCAATAGATAACTGATTATAAAATGCTCCTCCACCTGTTAAAATGATTAATTTACCTCTGCAATCAATCTTCAATCATGACTACTAATAAACATCTTAACTATTTACAATCTTTGTTTTCTTGTAAAAAGTGTCAGAAGTGGGATATGAATCCATGTTCCTACATTCTATTGTTCAATTATATGTTCATGTATGTTATCTCAAAATTAGTAATGTCTATAACAATGTCTCAATATGGGATATGTTGATCACATATTATTACTGGTTTAAATGGCAATGATATAAATTCATCATGATAATTTAAATTATGTTTCTGCACAGTTGGTATGCCATAACATTTCTCCATGTATACTCCTGACAAAAGGATGCTAAGTTAATTATGACTAATTCTATTACAATATGCTGCTGAAAAATTATCTGTATTGGACATGTAATGAATGATCAATAATCATTGTGTTACTCTTGTAATAATACATTAAATGTTGAATGACATAATTACACTTGGAAATAAAATATTTATCTTTTTTAAAAAAATATTAAAATTTAAGTATTTCAAGTAATAGTTTTACAGTATCATGTTTTAAATAATGTTATCATGTTATGTGATAATAATATAATTCACTTAGAACTGGTTTGCCTCTACATGAAGTTCCAAATTGGCAATGCAAAAATTTATTCAGAATGTTTGGCTAATATGTCTCAGTTCAATGTCTGTGCTGTTGTCTTTGTCTACCACGTGTCTGGACAAAAAGTCAGCTACTATGTTGTCTTTGCCTTTTATATTTTTAATTTCATATTGGTAGTCTAATAATATCAATGACCATCTATTTATTTTGTTGTTAGCTCCTCTTTTCCTATTCAATGCCATTAATGGCTTGTGATCAGTTAATATAATGAATTTTCTTCCTAACAAGTATTTCTGTAACTTTGTAAGTGCCCATACAACTGCTAGGCATTCTTTCTCAATGGTTGCGTAGTTACTCTCAGTTTTGCTTAGTGATCTGCTTAGATATGTAATTGGTCTAAGTTTATTGTTACATTCTTGCATGAGGCAAGCTCCTAGTACTCTGTTTGATTTTTCTGTACATTGTATTTGTCACATTTGAATATAGATTTATTTTGCTATCTAATATACTGAGTTTGTTTATGTTTAAAATGTGCTCTGTTTGATCTTTGATAGTTATCTGTTATGCCTGGATGATTTCCTATGATTAATGGACATATTAGATTATCCGTTACAGTGACTTTTACTTTTCCTTTTATCCAGGGACAGTTAATGTTTACAATAGCATTTCTACAATTAATTCTACTATTATTTGCCAACTTTATTTGAGTTTTTTCATTGATATACTCAGATCTTTTAATATAGTTTTTGTCAACTATAATAGTAGTACACCCTGTGTCTCTTATGCATTTAATATAGTGATTATTTAAGTATGCAGGAAAAAATAGTAATTTTCTTTTGTTATGGCATGATACTGCTGCAGTGTCACTAGGTGTAGTGCTATCTTGATTTGAGGAGTTGTTTTGTTGTCTTGACTGGGGTCTATTGTCATTCCTGTGCATTTGTCTACCTCTAAATTGACTTCTGTAATTATCTCTATCTGGACTAATGTTGTTTCGATCTCTATAATGGTTCCTATTAAGACTGGTGTTTGGAGAAAATCTTTGTTGATTACTTCGATTTGTGTTATATCTAACTGGACTATTGTTAGGTGAAGTTCTTTGATAAGAGTTATTGTTCTGTCCTCTATCCATTCTAAATCTTCTGCACTCAAATTTTTTGTGCCCTGGAATGCCACAGTAGAAACAGTTGTTATTTGTAGAATAGTTGGAATAAGATTTTTGATGATTATTACTCTGCCATCTGGCAGGCATGCTTTGATATCTTATATAGTTTTGGGATTGTGTTTTGTACCTTTGAGGTTCCCTATCATTGGTAGTGGTCTTTATGGCTGCTAAAGTGTTTACTATATTATCCAGATCTTCATTTGGGTGTGCATCTTTAAAAGTGGTTATTGTATCAATTAAATCTTTCTCATTTTTAATCTTTCTTTCCTTGAGGAATGAAAATAATGGAACTGAGGCGTTCCTTAGAATTTTGTCAATGATAAACATGTCTAGCAGTGCTTTAGGATTTCCTATGTCTATTTCTGTGAGCTCTAGCCATTTGGTAGATTGTCCCTAATATTGAAGATGGTGGTGTTTGGGTCTATCTCTTTGTCTAATCTGATACTATGGAATGTTCTACGATAGTCGTCTTCCGTGTTCCCATAGAACTTTAGTAATATCTTCTTTATGTGACTGTAATTATTTTTCTGGTTTTCATCTAGTGAGTTGTCGATACTCAAACTTTTGCCTGATAATCTGCTTAATAGTATATTTGCCCAAGTTTCTTCTTTGTAATTATATGCTTGGCAAATACCTTCAAATTTTGTTAAATAACTTATGATCTCCTCTTTGTGTTCATTGAACTCTTTGAATTTTGGTTTGTATGTGGAATTATTTTCTTTGTGACTTGTTGGTGGTATTGATTGTCCTGCTTCTATTTTGGCTCTTTCTAGTTTAACTTCTTCCTCTCTTAGTTTTAGTTCTTCTTTTTGTTTTAGGTCATTTCTTTCTGCTAGTCTAGCTTCTCTGTCTTGTCTTTGTTTGTCTTGTTCCTTTCTCCAAAATGTACTCCTTCACTCACTGTAATTGTGTAGTCTTATACTTGACTTGCTAATCCACGATGATTAGAAATAGTGTATACTTAGTCTTATGTTTGTCTCTTCTCACTGTAATTATTTCCAACTGTGTGACTCCTGTGTTGATAATCTATTCCTCCTTGAGTGAATAATCCACGGTAGTCTTATTAGTGATATAGTAACTTGTTAATCTGCAAATAGTATCCCGATAGTGAATCCACTTGAAATATGTAAATCTCCTCCGATGAAATTAGTTGTGAGTAATTAAGTAATTACTTTGACTTGCGTACTGCGCCAATGCCCATACGGCTTAAATAAAGTAAAGATTATGCCGGGTAAATCTTACTTTCGATGTTTTGCACTTGTAAGCATTCTTCATCTGTATAACTCGTTCTGATATACTGTAATCCTTGATTACAATGAGATTTACATTTCTCTCTGACTGTGACCTGAGTTATAAATAGCTTCTTCTGTCTGCTGTTTTATGGCGTGTGTTAGTAGTTAGTTCTTTCTCCTTGTAGGCGCGAAATTCATCATAATGTCACCAATGTAACTGCTGTTACACTTATGTTTGCTACTTCTGCTCTTGACAAAAAAGACTACATATCCAAAGCTCATTTGTTCAGTGATTTTTTCAGACATTCATCAAATCTGTCACATCCACACATACAACTCAATATTCTCAAACATTCTGTTATTTTGTTTTTCATTTGATTGTTAGCGGATTTTTTTATACCAATATGCCTGACTTTTTTTTTTACTATCACTTAATTTAAGACTTAAAATAAGCATAGATTGATATGACTCGGACTGCAAGAAACCTAGTTTTTTTACTCACTAAATCAAGAGAGTTGTTGTGGGCTGGCTCTATGTTCCGAATGATTGTTGGTATGACCTCTGATCTTCCCACAAACTGGGACTGTCGAACAATCCAGTTTTGTGGCAGCCAAATACGAGTGTAGAATGTGTATTCTCTTGTTGGAATCTTCACTCGACCCAGTTCTTTTCTTAGAACAGATTCACGCTATTAGGGAAAGAAAGTGGTAGTTTAATGTAATTTCAACTCAAACTCTTACCAATCGAAAATAAATCTTATGATTTCTAATAATCTGTAAATAAATAAAACAAAAATTTCAAAGGTAGTTTGTTTAACTTTAGTAGATGAGAAGTTCATGCATTGCTGTCGCAAATTTTTGGCGGGCTATATCTAGTAAATATCGATTTTATTAGCTGAACCCTGTGCAAAAGTGACTTCTGAAAACTTGATTGCCATAATATTTCATTTCAGATTTTGTGCTGGCATCCAAAAAAGATTTGTATTAGTATTAATTATTCTGACGTGTTATGAGGAGATAAGGAATTGGCTATAAGTAAGTCACCATGCCTTGAAATTGACAAAAGAAGCTGGAGAAAAGCACTATATCCAATTTGTTTTAACAAAATAATGAAAAATGAATCCCACCTCTTTGATGAAGTTCAAGTCCCTCCGCAGGAAGTAGACAGTTTGTTCAAGACCTTCAGCCTCACACATGCTAATGGCCTCCTCATGGGCTGTCCATAAATTTTGTCTAATGAATTCTTGCTGAAAAAAAATATGAAAAGGATAAAACATCGAGTCAGCAGTAGTTATAAAGTCAAAGCAACAATCCACTAAAAAAATTGAGAAGTACTTTTTTTGAGACTTAACAGTTAAATGTTTAAAATTTTCCACAACCAGTGGTACATACGAATGTGCCAAAAATAAAACAACAACTTTTTTTGTTAGTTGTTTTTTTTATGAGTTTTTTTTTGGGTTTTGTTTTGGGGGTGGAAAAAGTGGGAAGGGGGGGTGTTCACTCCCTGACAGTATTTTAAAATGTATCCCGAGGACAAAGGATAATAAAGTCTATTCAACATTCCACATACCTTTTTCTACTTTTTGCCAGGGACATTAAGAGTTTCCCATTTACTAGTGTAGGGCATTGCTCTTAGGAGGTAATCTCCAGCTTAGACATAGAGACCTATTTTATTAGCAGTAACAGAAAAGCTATCTCAATAATAATAAATGACCAGACAAATAGTTTAGACCTCAAATGCCTGCATCTGTTCTTTCATCCATGTTTCAATAAGAGACTTCACTGGAAATGTTTTCTGTAGGTGTTTCATCAACTATAGAAATTTACATAAAATAGTACAATTAGCGCAAAAAGAACTGATGAACTTCATGCCACATTTTTAAATTGCTTTCTGTATGCATGTTAAGTAAAAGAGAAAGTTGTCAAATCTTACAATAGAGACCATCCATTTTTCTTAAATCAGATAAATCAGTTACTTTTATGCTTTCATTAGTTAAGTTATTTTTGGGGTAAAAAAAAGGAAACATAATTAAGTGTGAACTCTCACCGTTTCTTTATGTACATCTAACTTTTGTTGCAGATTTTGCTGTGTTTTCATCATAGCTATAACAGATCTGGCTTGGTTGACCAGTAGAGAACCTAGACACAAAACATTACAACTGATATGGATGTCAATAAGAGATAAACTTTTCAACATGGCTGACAATATGACTGTTAAAAAGAACATACAAACAAATTTATCTGATAAATACTGCGATCATCAGATCATAAGAAGAAAATCTGTTTACCTAATCCTGGTTGTAATACTTCAAGCTCAGCATTTGTTGATATGGCTGTGAAGACTTTTGTTAAGTAGTGATCCATAATATCTTCTGACACCCTCTGTAATAGAAAATGACTGGTTCTTTAAGTAATATCCCAGTAAATACAATGTACATCACGGTTAATATAAAAATTTTAACTAAATTTGTGTCACAACAATATAGGCTTTAAGTTTATGAAATGACCAACTACCAAAATTAATATACCACATAAACATGTATCAGATAACTTTAGTTATAAGTTATAGCAGACCTGTTTACCTTCAAACTCTTAAATTCGTACAATATCATCACAAAATCGTTCAAATACATTATCTTAATAGTAAAAAAATAAACATACAGTATATATTATGTACACACCTCAAAATCGTACATTGTATGCCAAAATCGTAAGAGTAAACAGGTCTGCTATAGACAAAAACATACCTCAGAAATATCTTCATTTGTTAAGCCTTGACCTAAAGACAATCATAAATTGAAACCATATTTTAAAACTAGAAGATGTGACCCGAGGTAGTAATGGAAGGAATAGTGAGTTTCTCTCTGCCTGCAATAGCCAAGGCTAAACATCTAAAAGTCCAATTTTTATGTAAATAACTGTACCGGGATTTGATGTATTGTCTCCTAAAAATTTCCTAAGAAATAATATTAATCTGATTAAAATTTACCTAAACTTTTCTATATTTTTGGCAAAATTTTCCTTTATATTTAAAGAAAATCTTAAACCTTATTTATTCATGCCCTGAATTGTATTTTCAGGAAATGAAAAAAATTATGTATCTATTTTTAAAAGATTCACGTTTCACATCTGTAAAATGATTGGCTCTTTAGATATCGTTAGCCAAACAAAAATGTTCACACTCCCTTTTGCTGGTAAAGTGTATTTTTATGTAATGTTAACAACAGGTCTACATTTTGAAAATATGTTTACAATATATTATTTAACGTAAACATATTTTTATTTTCATAAATTTTTACCCACTCTTTATCCCAGCACCTTAACTGTATCATTTAAAAAATGGGAAAATCTCGATATCTTAATTACAAGAAAATCGTATCCTCTAATTTTCTCTATCCTTCATTAAGTTTTGAGTTATGTGTATAATTATGTAAATGTGTCAATATATCAACAACCTTGAATTTTATTTTCTGATATTAGTATATCATATGTTCATTTATTTAATTTAAAAAAAATATTTCAGGTCTGTAATATCACTGGATTTAAAGTTATTGTTAAGCACATAGAAACCCACACTCTTTATACCCACTAAAAAAAAAGGTATTTGCGGTAGAACGTTTAATACATTATTTCATAAGATAAAACCATTTTATAAACCAATTTGTGGTGGATAACATATTTGTGGTACGGCCATACTCATACAGTGCACCCACTTATTCTGCGGTGTATCTTGTGCTACTTGTGAACTATTGCACCCCGCTGCCAACCCTTAATTTTTAAAAGTTTTTAATAAACATAAATAAGAGCACCCTGAGGCTGGTAACACCCCTATCGATGCCACTGCCCCCTATGTTCACACTCTTTAACTATATTAATATTTGAATGTTTCACTCCCCTTTCACAACCCATTGTACTGCACTTTCTATTTTTTTAAACAGTTCAACAAATAATTCCATATGATTAAAGAAGATGGCTATTTATATTGAAATTAAAATCTAAATCAAAGTTCAAATCTGCTGTAAAATAATCGGGTTTAGAGTTATTGGTCTTTAAATGCAACCCCAAACCTAATTATCCTCACCCTTGAATGTAGAAACAGAAAATGGTAACTTACATAGTTCACCATTTTATTTTCAATTATCTTTATATTCTAAATTCAATTTCGCTAATGTTTTTCTTTTTTTTTTAGATGCTATGATGGAAACAACATCCCCCAAGTACATAAAAACTATTCAAAATGTCCCTTGTCCCCAATTTCCCTCACCCTTGAAATGTAAGAACAAATTAATAACAGTTTTACATGTAAATGATAAATATGTAAAATAATTCCTTAATCATTATATTAATGTATTTCTAATTTCTAATTATAATAATATCTACATATTAAAGATTAAATATATTTACATAAAGCAGATTTCATTTATCAAATGTTAATTGATTCCATATGAGTCAAATAAATAAAAGAAAGATAATCATTGTTTTTAATAAATCAATTTAGTGCAGCAATTTTACTTTGCACACTATTGAAGACAAATTTACACCCTGTTTGGTGCAGTTTTAGGAAATTTTAACTCAGCGTTACATGGTGACATTAGCTTGTTCTTATATAGCTTATACATTTGGTAATTTTATTATTTAACATATTAGCTTTTATCAAATCTTAACTAGTGCCTGTTTGTACAAGTGGGCATGAAAAGTCAATATTTCTGTAAGTTTGGGGTACCGTGCAATCAAATGGCGTTCACTTTATGAACTGTTGCACACCATGAGTTGTCTGTACAACACTAGGTTTCTGTACTAGCCAAGCTTACCCTGGTAGTGACTGATGAAATTATTACTCTAGGTTTCTGTACTAGCAAGCCAAGCTTACCCTGGTAGTGTCTGATGAGCTTAATCCTCATCTGTATGTGCCAGCCCTTGGCATGGCGGTCAAGGATATTGGACAGTATCCCAACACTGTTGTTCATCAGGTCTAAGCATTAAAAAAAAATCATTTAAATTATGGAAAAAACCTGCTACCCCAATGAGTATTTCGGGTACAATTAATATCTACACAAACGAAAGATTGCTGCTATAACTAATAAACTACTTTTGTTATATTAAATCAGTAAATAAAAGATTATCAGGTGTACAATATTATAAACAGTATTATAAACAATCATAAATGACAAATTGTACATAGTGTGCATTGCTTCTAAGGTTATATAACACTGTGATGCTCAACCATGGGGCTGCCCTCCTTTTATCAAACATAGGACTGCCCTAATTTTACCAGACATAGGACTGCCTTAATTTTACCAGACATAGGACTGCCCCACTTTCACCAGACATGGGACTGTCCCACTTTTACCAGACATAGGACTGCCCCACTTTCACCAGACATAGGACTGCCCTAATTTTACCAGACATGAAAGTTCAATCTCTTGAATCATTTACATGGTGACATAGGTTATTCATAATAAAATAATTCCAAAGCAGTTGCATGCCACTGATATTAAGTAATGTTATCTGATCTGGTGTTTTGTGGAATTAATCAAATATTGCTATTTATTGCGGCAAATATTAAACTGCCTTGAAATATCCTCAACACCCAAAATACAAGTATCAAATAGAGAGAAAAGTGAATGACTAACCTATTTTAAATCGTCAACACCCAAAATGGAAGTATCAAATAGAGAGAAAAGTGAATGACTAACCTATTTTAAATCGTCAACACCCAAAATGGAAGTATCAAATAGAGAGAAAAGTCAATGACTAACCTATTTTAAATCGTCAACACCCAAAATGGAAGTATCAAATAGAGAGAAAAGTGAATGACTAACCTATTTTAAATCGTCAACACCCAAAATGGAAGTATCAAATAGAGAGAAAAGTCAATGACTAACCTATTTTAAATCGTCAACACCCAAAATGGAAGTATAAAATAGAGAGAAAAGTGAATGACTAACCTATTTTAAATCGTCAACACCCAAAATGGAAGTATCAAATAGAGAGAAAAGTCAATGACTAACCTCTGTTAAAGAGTCTCAGGTCAATATCTTGACCCTTAGGTGTTTGGTAGCAGTAAGGGATGGGAGGTGGACGAAAATCCGAGGTCTGCAAGGTAAATAAAAAATATGAACACATCACACACTGCTTTTTAAGCCATGGGGTAGTAGAGCAGACATCTGTTGTGTAAAGGAAGGTCATTAACTAAGACAAAGGTCCACTTAAGGACAATGTTGATGGTTCAAAACACAACTAGCACATTGTTATTTTTAAACTTTTTTTCTATAGTAACATTGTACACCAATAACTTGGTGGGCAGCATGCAACTCATTAAGTTGAAGGGAAATATAAACCACACAAGTGATCACACCTTTGATACCATACATGTTATCACACCAATAACTTTGATACCATAAATGTTATCACACCAATAACTTTGATACCATACAAGTTATTACACCAATAACTTTGATACCATACATGTTATCACACCAATAACTTTGATACCATACATGTTATCATACCAATAACTTTGATACCATACATATTTTCACACCAATAACTTTGATACCATACATGTTTTCACACCAATAACTTTGATACCATACATGCTATCACACCAATAACTTTGATACCATACATATTTTCACATTTTATCTCCAAAGAAAAAGAAATTTGAGAGGAGGAAAAAGAAATTGATAAATTAGTGTGAAAAATTGATTTCCTGACCTTATTTTTATTAGACAAAAGCTGGTTGCATTGAGATTTGATATATTCACAGTAAGTCTTTAATTCTCTTTTCATGTTAGGCTGTAGATGAAAATAAGACACAAAATTTTACACAAGAAATGCCATAGCTACTTCATCCATTGGTTTATTACTCAAGAACCAACATTCCAACAAAATAAAAACTACATTTTACAAATAATTCTGACACATTTATGTCAATATGTTTGCCTGACGTGTATGCCATGTCTGAATATCAAGGAATTTTTTTTTTCTTAACGCGCATATCGTTCTATTTCCATTTTACATAAGGTTAAAGATTAAACAAATACATGAAGTAAACAATTGGAATTTTATCAGGCCATGGATTGGAAACATAAACGTAACAATACTGTCAGAAGAAATAAGATCAAGCTCACCTTAATGTCCAATTCTGCGACCAAATAACGCATGCGCTCCTCATGAAGTTTTTGACACAGGTCTCCAGGTGTTGTCGAAGGAACTCCTATTAGTATATCTGCATAAAGAAAACTGACATGCCATAATCACTGCAAGGGTTTTAAAGTAAATATAGATATCAAAAACAAAAAAAATAAGATTTCAAATTTCTTAGATGGGTTACTTATACTATGGTAGTCTATATTACTTCCCCTCCTGGAATTATTATTTATCATCTCTTATCTTGGGAAAAACTTAAAAATCTAACTTATTATGTTTGGTTATTGCAGAGTTTTATTTTTGTCAGGTTGTAGTCATTAAAGAATGAATAGAAAAGATAAATTGCATTTATGTATAATAAAACAAAATGTTTTAAGCTTTACCCAGTAGATTTAGTAGTCCATCAGCCCATCCCTGGGCTGCCTCTGTCATACTGAAGAAATCTGAACAGAACCGGTTTCGTGCAGTAATGATCAGAAGATAGAGAGAGCGAGACAAATCCTAAAATGATCCAAATGAACTGTGATGACTAAATAAGCTAAACAATATTTCTATTTTAAAAAAAAAATAATGATAGAGAAAAGTTTTGATCATTTGATTGTCGACCTAAGCTGCCTGGCCTTTTTTCCAAATATTTTCCTATTAATTTACCTAGAGAACCTGCACTCACCCCAAGTAGAGAGCTCCTCGTCCTCTCCGTCCCTTTTTGTATCAATTTACTCAGCCTCCATCTATGAGTCTGGCCATGGAAATTTAGGCTCGGCACATCGAATTCTCTGTGACCACAAATAGTAAAAACTATACTGTAAAAACTTTTCCTATATTATTTTTGGGTCTTTTTGTGGTGTAAAAATAAAAATGCAAAATTGTTTGTAATATTTAAATACTGTGATGCTTGTTTATTCCCACCTTCATGACACGTGACATAAATTTTCTCAATTAAAATGGCCCACCCCATTGTGAACCACTCATCCTTTTAAAGTTTCACATGCATACCCAGAATTTCTAATCATGGTCAGCTGCTCCTCTCGCAGTTTCTTTAGTTTTCCATTCTCATCTGTTGCAACAGCTTCCAGTTCATCAAAGGTTGGTGCTATAAATAAGTCTTTAAATTGAACTACTCCCTGAAATGGTTCAAATACATTTATGAAAGCTTCCAATTTTTAGTTTTCACTTGAAAAAAAAAAAGCATACATTATAATACAATTCCTAAAATTTAAAAGCAAAGAAAATGTGTTTTTTACCTTTCATAAATTTTCTAACTTTATATTTCTTTGTTTATGAACAGAGAATGTAAAAGCTTGAAAAGAGGCAACAAATATATAGTGTCTACAAGCTTCAACATTTCATACACTTTTTATTTCTTGATATATAACTTGATGGAATTCTTCCCTCATATAATCTCTTATATAAATTTTGCTTCTGGTGTGGCTGCTTCCTTTTCCCAACCGGTCCTCCCCCTGATCAACATGTTTTTATTAATAGTAGAGTGAAGAAAAAAAAAAGCTGTCATGCAGGGAGTGTCATGCGCGACAGTTGAACTCAGGAAAAAAGGTTGAATTTTTTCTGAGGCGACTATTATATTACTCATTAAAGAGCCATGGGTATGGTGTAGCACTGTCTGTAGGCCTATTTTTTAAAAGGCCGGCAGGTAGGGTGTAGGACTGTTTATGGGCCTATTGAGCAAAAATTATAGAAAATGAAAAGTTAACTTTTTTTGTAACTCTTAGACCAACAGGTATTTTCTCAAAATACCCATACCCAGTGTAAAAAAAACTGTCCCCGGTTTAGCCCTAATGTTATATATTAGCCCTTACTTGGTAGTCTTCCTTTCCTCCCATGGCTTCAGCTCGTTTCTCTGTGATAGAATCAGGCAGGACAATAGGAAATGTTTTCCAATGGAAAAGAAGTTGCTCTGCAAGCTAAAATTATTCAATTAAATTCTTGTAGATAAATAAATTAGACTTTGTGGTAATCTTTATTCTAAACATTAACGGCACTTGTTTTCAATGAAAAGTTACAGTAATTTGATTAGGAAATCAATACGAGAAAGTTCGCTCTCAGGTTGAATCTACAAAAACTGTAGTTGGAAAGTGCACAACACTATTTAAGTCTTTCTGCAAGTATAGAAATATGATATAGCAACATAATTACTATATTTTTGTGCAGACTTTACTACATTACTATTACATATTGTCCTTTTCAGTTTTTACTTCATTTTATAATATTGTTTCTAGCCTGTTATGCAAAGTTCTTATAAAAATATTCCTAAACGCCTATAAATAAAAGATAAATATAATCAATTAATTAAAATAATGGACAGTCTTTGCATTGGGAGAGTGAATAGGTAAGTAGCAATTGGATCTTCAACACTCATCAAATTAAAATTCTTACTTTTGTTAAATTTCTGAAACATGTTGATTATAAACTTTAAGGTGTGCACAACAACAAAGAGAGATGTATATATTAATTTGTATTGTGTAACAATTAGTTGCTCATGTTCCACATAATTAAATTGAACAATATGTAGACAAGTGATATGCTGAGTAGAAATAAACTAAGTGTAACACAACGAGTGAATATCAGCTATGTTACACTAAGTACTTGAATTTGATTATAAAATGGAAGCTAATGTTTTGAATTAAGATGATAATATGGATGCTGTAGGCAGAGGACAGAATCCAAAAAAAAATCAAATATTTATAGACATCTTTAACTCTTTCCATGCAGGGGGGTTTCCACATTTGGGGTTTCCACGTTTGTGCCAGACCAGTTTTCAGCCATTGGAGATTTTTTAGGGTTCTCCTATCTATTAATAAATTTTTACAATATGACAATAATATTTTACATTTTATTGGTAATATTTTAAGATCAACATTTTCTTTTTAAAAACCATATCTGAACTTATCAGACTACTATATGGTCTGTATAGCTGGTATCCTATTCTGCTTCAATCCTAATAAAGTATATCCATTTTTGATTGGAATGAATTTTACATTTTAAAAATATTCCATTTAGTGACATAGTTATACACATTTTTGTACCATTAATGTCAACCAAAGAAAACAGTTTCTTTGCAAATGTATATGCACAAATGTCAAACATATTATATACAAAATATTTCATTTTAGTACAAATTTCTTTCTGTGTAGTACTTTCTGAAGCACTCCTTAACACACAGATGAGGCCTTTCTGTGAATCCGATGCACACATAGCAGCTGAGGTTGGTTATTTTGAGCACTGAACAGTATGCACACTGTCGATCATGCCCATCTTAGTCAATCATGTGCTTATTTTCACTGAGAGGCTCGCCTGCATTATTTATGGGCTTTTTCCCTAGCTCTGATTGGGTGAGCACAATCGGAATGAGTGTTTCAGAGTTCTGAACCTTAGAGACAATTCTTCCTGCTTCTTTTCGGACTAATTTCTGACTCCTCTTTGCAGGAACAGGTGTAGTATTGTCTGAATCCTCACTGTCACCACTATTACCATCACCTCCTCTATTTCCCTTTACCGACACATCAGAAAGCTGAAAATAAGATTGAAATGATTCATGGTTGCTGTCCGATGTTTCAGCATCAATAATTCGCAATGAAAGCTCTTGTGTTTGTAAACTTGACAACCTGTGTGGTCCAGCAACAGCTGATGTGATTGGAGTAGGTGTGGCCATTGCTTTGTTTACAACAGTTTCAAAACAAATTTTTTTAAAAGTCACTATTATTTGAAAAACAAATGTAAACAAATCCTAATTCTAACAAGCGGCAGGCAGGAAGATTTATCATTCATTTGAGAGCATAAAAAGTAGCATTTATAGCGGTAGGGAATGAAATAAATTTCAGAAATTATTTTGACAATATATCATCTATTGGCACAAATGCGGCCAGTCAAATTGACGATGTATCATTGATTGGCATGTAAAGAGTTAAAGGATGATTCCCCATGGATATGTTCAAAACTTAAAAATGAGAAGTAATGACCTTTAAGTGATGAAATAAATTAATTGAATCAAATCATTCATGTCCCCCTTAAAGGAGACTTCATTTAGCTAAATTTTATTTTAAAAGACTCCATATGAAATTTTAACCAAAAATACAACAACAAACACTGGTGAGTAGGAGATGATGTTTCCTAATGAAACTTCTACAGCCTGCTCACTGGAAAATGTTACGTAGCAATTATGCCAAGTTTTATGTGAAAGTTTTAAGAACAGAAACAAAAATATTGTAAGTTATAGTTAGTTTATGTTACAAATTACACATTTTTGAAAAATGTATAAGTCCATTTTCCTATTTTATATTCACCTCCAAAAAATTTTGATCTGTTTAATTTTATATATTTCCAATTTGCATTTTCCATTTTAAGGAAATAAAATAATTACACAATTGACAGGTGACAGGTTTTATTTTTTAAAAAGCATTAGAATGCCCAAAATTACAACAACTTTCTATTTCATTTATATAAGGTTCTGATAAAAAAAAAGATAATGTGATGATTACCTTTTTAATTGACTGCACTACCTCAGCTGTTTGAGGCTCAAGCTTTTCTGTTCCTAAAGTAAATGTCAGAGCCTCCCTCTGTATTCAAACACAAAATCATATGTTTACATTATACATTGACATATTTGGCATGCACAGATTTGATGCATTTTCAATGCTGACTGGTGCCTATGATGGGGACCAGTCAGCCGTGTTGTGTTTTTGGGTGCTTTGAAACCCGGACATAATACACTTACATTCTCGTGGGGATACTTGGGTAGATGAGACTCTGGATAGAAGGAAAACTCACACTACAAACTTGCTGTAGGGTCTGCTGCATGGCAAACAATTGCCTCTCCTTAAAAGACTTTACCCAGGCATTGTCGTTTTGCTAGAGATATTTCCATAAATTTGCTAGAGATATTTCCATCAAGAATATGCTATAGATGAGTGCCAAAAAAAAAGTTTAACAAGTATTGGTCAAATAGTTCAATGGTTTGTCAAAGTTAGATAATCCTGTTAATTTTGCCTTAAGGGTAAGGAATTTTAACAATACAAAAAAAAAGAAAATATTATTGGGCATGCTTAGAAATCTTTACCACATGCAAGTGTGATACCATTGAGTCTTTAGACTCAATAAGCGTAATATGATATCTGATTGCCTAGTAGAACAGAGGAAATTATGAATTCAAGATTCTTGTCCATAATATTTCTGTATAAAAACAACGTCTTCTTGTCCACAATTTTTCGGTATAAAAACAGTAACAATGTCATAATTCTATTCTAATGGATAACATATACATCCTTTGAGAAAGACTATGAGCGATTTAACCCATAAAATCCCCCACATAAATATATACAAATAAATGCAAAGTCATTAAGTTATAACTAAATAAAAAGCTACAAGTGTTAAATAATGACATTTTCTAACATGTCCTAAAGATTAAATTTTTTTATATTTTTCTAACAATAGGTCTACTTATTATTATATGCAAACTGAAGCATTTGACTGCACTGGAATAAATGCTTATTGCTGTGTCCTATTTTGAAAAGAAAATTTGTATGGGCAAACACAAATACTGTTAAAAATGCTTAGTTATATGAACTCTATCATCATCATATGGAGACATAAAAACTTGTGTCTAAAAAAAAAAAACTACAGTTATGGACTATGGAGAATATTTTGAAAGCAACATACCTGTGGTTCAGAACCTAATTCTGCCAAATAGTTGGTTTCTCTGGCCTTTTCCATTTTTCCAGTGATTATGTCCAGCATAAATGTACTTTTTATTTACAAATTTATAATTAAGAGCTGTTTAAGAATCTGAAAAATTAATTAAAAAACAGAAATGTAAGTGCCAGTCTTTTGCCTGAAGTTGGTAAATTCAAGGCACACACACATCAGTAGCCAATTAGTCCCTTACTAATGACTAAATGAAATATATTCAAAAAAAAATTCTAGTCTTTCCAGATAATTATCTGAATTAGTTTTTCTATGATAATCTAGATTCAGGATAAGGGTGTCAATCACAAAGAAAAATTCCAACCTCAAAACTCTTGCTGCCAGCATGCATTGGCAATTCTTGGCACTTGACATTAATTTGTAATGTACAGCAGTGCTGTACCAAACAGTGATTTTAATTACAATTATTACTAGAATAGGTCTGTAAGACTCTATAGGCCCTAATATTCAATTGTTGTGTTCATTAATAATTAAGTCAGCTGAATTTTAAACAAACAAAAAAATTATAATTATACAAAATCAAAATGGTAAAGATATGCGAACAAAAATTAAAATATTATTTTTATTAGCAGAATTATACTGCTTTGTCTAACAACTGGCTAAAAGAAAATATTTCACACCCTTTAAAGTAGAACTTTTTGGAAACGTAAATAAATTTGTCCAATTAAGGGCTATTGGGGAAAGGATTGGCAGCATGTGTCACCAAATTAATGGGTGATGTCAGTAACAAAAACAAAGTGGGAGGTAAAGCTTGCATGCCCCGGCTTGATCTAGGTAAAAACACAGGCTGTAACAATTTAGTTTGTACTGTTGAATACCTACTATCTAGACATGCAACAGCATAGACCATAACTGCAGACACTTCACACAAGCCTCTGAGGAATGGTCAATGGAACACTTGCTGACTGAGTGCTCCAAGATAGACTTTTGTTTAGGGGGCTAGAGCTTCAGGCACAAGTATGTTTATGTGTTGATTGACCCAGCCCAAAAAAAGTAAATAATGGATCTTGTTGCCATAAATAAAGCACAAGCTAGAAACATATAATAAAGACTTTAAAAGAGCTTCTCCCCCCCACCCCCGATTTTTTTTTTTTTTTTTCAAAAATAAAATAAAAACAAACATGGTCCAGACTACCTACTAAGAGGATTGTAATATATTAGTAAATACTTTAACTTAACACATAAGGTTTTTTATTACTAAACTCAACTCAAGCTATTGTCGATACAAGTGTACTTAAACATAGGCAGAATTGTGCCCATAGGGGCCAACCATAAAGTACATCATGTTCCCGAAGGGGTCTAAGAAAGTGTGACAGTTTGTCCCAGGGGTGGGGGTTAAAGATCTTGTGTGATGTCAAATTTTTAAAAATCATACATATATAAAACCTGAAATTGACAGTGATGTTGAACTCTTTTTTGATTGATGTATTCTGACAGATGTCACTAATAAATTTTATACAGAAGTGTGTTTTAGAAATAATTTTAATTCCTTTTAATTTTTTTAGCAATTTTTAGTTTGAAAGAGTTACATACTAGGGGGGGGGGGGGGGGGGGGGGTTGTGAAAAAGTGTGATGGGGAGGGAGGGGTAAAAAATGTCCCAAAAATAGTGTGACATGCTTTAAGGATGGGCAAATAAATGCCAAACACTAAAAATGTGCAGCTTACACTGATTACACTGATTACTGAGAGGGCTGAGACAGTAGCTTTGACTTCACACTGAGTTAGCAATTTTTGTTACTAATAGAGTAGTAGTAGTAGTTGCTGTTTAGTTTGGTCTGGTGGCTTGGCCACTTTATAAATAAGTATAAGTAATCTACCAAGGAGTGTCGATAATGAAAAAATCATGCTGTTCAGGTTTGAAGTGCTATTTAAATGGTTTTTGTTTTGTTGAGAACATAAAGTTCTTTAATTTATTTAAATAAATGGAAATGTTTATTATGACATTGTTCATTGTATATATATGACATTGAAAAATTGTAACAATTTAATAATTTTCAAATTAAAAAATTTTAAACAATTTGAACAACGGAGTGTTCTTAGATTATGCATCTGATCTGGCATCATCTGGTTTATATTTGCATTTGACGCCCATCCTTCTGATACAATAAATTTGAATAAATGAGCCTGTAAGTTAGTGTAAGGATATATCTCTCTTTGCACGCCTGTAACATGATCCCACGTAGGTCTGACACTTCAACATGAAACAGCACCCAGCCCACTCTCTCTTTCTATGTCACCGAAAACCCAGTGGCCCTCTCCACTGTACTAATAACGGCAATGGACACCAATGAAAAAATAACTGTTCTAAATAGCTCTTCAAAATGGAGCAGCAAATTGTTTTCATAACGGACGCTGAAGTAATAGATTACCTAAGTATAATAGTTTCAATACATCAGTTATAAATAATATTAATTAAGTTTAGTGAGTTGGAGTAGCAGTGAGTATCTTCAATTTCAAAATAGGGAAAACCCAATTTATTATTATTGATTATGATTATGTCATTAAGTACAGCTAGTACACTAACCTATGCCTATGCATAATTAAAGTAAAAGAAATAAGTATAGGCTATTTATTTTTTTAAAACGCTTTTAACATTTCTGGGATGCAGATATTTTGAATTTGTTATGATTTCTTATCAGCTGATTGTCAATGACCGTCATCTACTAAAAGAAAACAAATACAATTGAATCTCCCAACACCAGCGTTAGAAGCGTATTGTAATTTTTTTACATTTAAAAAAAGAATTATAATTGTCATGCTATTTAATCATCTAACAAAATTATTTTAAGGTGAATAATTTATATTTTTAATGAAATTATATTAAAATAGTTTCTTATTTTCCATCGTACATTTATTCATAACTTTGAATTCACGTAGCTTAACTTACCATACAAACATGGCAGCTCTCATGGTACCTTTCAGAAAAATTTCTTGCAAAAGGGTGATACAAGCGAGTAACTACCTGAAATCTCGGTAGAATTAATGATTAAAATTTTAAGTATAATAACAATTAATATCGTCATTTCTAATCATTAACCTTCATATTTCTGCTCATAGTTGCAATATCTCTCT
Organism: Omphiscola glabra; assembly: GCA_964017045.1. NCBI lineage: Eukaryota > Metazoa > Mollusca > Gastropoda > Lymnaeidae > Omphiscola > Omphiscola glabra. The sequence continues at coordinate 6,979,127 of OZ024795.1, read as the reverse complement.
CTTTTAATATTTAAATGAGCATTTTAATTTCTAATGCCGATGACGGTAATCCCTTATTTTGACGCAAATTATTATTTCGAGAAAAATAAATTTTAAAATTCATTTTTACCTCATGGAATTTCATTAAAAGTATTTTTAAAATGAAAGTACCATCTTTGGCTTTTTGTTGGAATACAACAATTTAACAAATTTTACGAGATCAAAAGAAGTACATTTTCATGAATCTTTTGTCTTTCACGGCGCCATTGTGGTAAAATGTGGAGAACTCTTCTGTCCTTAAAGATACCTTATAAAAATTGCCCAATTGGATGTATCTAGATTAAAATAAATATGTCATGTTGCATTTATTTTATAACTTTAATTACGTCTAGGTGACTAGGTGTCCGATATTTCTTTCTAAACAAGTGGTGGGTTAACAATTTTAAATATTTAGGTCTATTTCAGGTATCTTTTATCGGTTTGCTATTGTGAAATAAAGGTCTTGTCTCACTAATAAAATTGCATTTTCAGATATATGGTTTTTCTATTAATTCACAAATTTCTTTACAATAAATAGGACGTTTATTTAATGTGAACACGGGAGTCATAGAATAGAATTAGGACTAGGGGGCCTACCACATGAAGGGGGATAGAAAAAAATGGTTGACTGCGGGGGGGGGGGGGGGGATATCTTAGTAAATGCTCTCAAAATGGAGTATTTCTGATCTAATAATGAGGTAACCTAATAACCGACGAATCAACCTAGAAATTTAAATAAAACACGCATTTTGATTGGTAACATGGGTGGAAAATGCAAGTGTCATCTATATTCGTTTTATGAATATTCGGTTAGACACAGCAGTGTATGCTCTGATTCCATTTTGTTCTTTAAAAGGGAGCGCCTTGCTAGAAATTCCATTGTTGTATTCACATTATTTGTTGCTTCACAAAGTGTACGCATAAACCAAATCTCAGTCCGACCTGCTGCATCATTTAAAATTTTCGTTGGATCAACAATTTGAATTCGGGTTAACCTTGGTCGTCCTGCCATTTTCAACAAAGTGATCCCACAACAATTAATACAGCAAAATGAGTCCGTCTTATTATATATAATCACCAGCCCTCACCCTCATTTTAGTTAGCCCAAATCAGTCAACTTAAGCTCATTGGCATACGAAAAAGGGGAGGGGAGCTCAAATTAGAGCTGACCAATCACGGCCAACGTATTTACCCCACGCTATCATGGCCGATCTCCCCCCCCCCCCCCCCCCCATAAATTGAAAAAAAAAGTGGAGGCATTATCACACCCCCCCCCCCCCCCCCGGGGCTATCAGTTATCAACTTCAGCCCTAGTTAAACAAAAGTGTTACATCAACACCACGTACTCGAGCCATGCCTCTGGTTTTCTTGTCCATCGGTCCGGTCGCTCTTTGATGTCGGTTGAATCCTATTACGTCGAGACTCCGATCTTGGCGTCTTTTGCCTGGCCCACTGTTTCGCGGTTTCTCTGGTCAGCTTACATCACCCCTGAAACTCCTACGTTGTCATTCTTTGATCTAGTGACATAATGCCAAGTCCCGGTCACTTTTGGTCAGATAACTCTATTCACAAGTTAATGATGATGTGTGTCCACTGCCTTGTTAATCAACTCCAAATCCTACCATGGCTTCAACTTTAAGGGGCTATCCGTATACTTCGATCGCACTGAGAGAGAGAGAGCAAAGGGGGGAGCGTACGTGATGCCGATGATCACGCTCTTAGGGAAAGAGGGAGGGTAGCGGGCGTGATGACGATTATCAGATTCATAAAAACAAAACTTAGAAATCCATTAGAATAGTGGATCTCAATCTTCCTAATGCCACAACCCTTTACACAGTTCATCATGTTGTGGTGACCCCCAACCATAAAATTACTACTTCATACATAAGTTTTTCTGATGGTTGTAGGCGAACCCTGAGTTAGGGTCGTTCGACCCGCGACCCACATGTTGAGAACAGCTGAATTATAAAAAAGAATAAACACTGGAGGTTTGTCATAGTCACCATGTTTTTTTTAAAACTTACCTCGTTCCTGGTACAACTATTCATGTGAGTGTGTGTAGCGAGGGGAGGGGGGCGGTCTGATGTTACTAGTTCCATCATTAGTTAATACTTCATCGTATAAAATAGTTTTAACTCTACCTCTTAGCCAAGATTATCCCCACCCTCCTGCCCCACTTCCACCACCCAAGCTATGACCATTTTAACCTTCACACTGGCACAGGCCGCATTAAATGGGTATACAGTTTATGGACATCACGACGGGACCAACGCTCGAGAGAGTCCGGTCCTTACAACCCAGTGTAAGCTGATGCCCCGAATCTGACATAATTGTCTATTATTTTTACATTACTGTAACCGTATGCATAATACATTTGGTCTGAGACTGGCAAAAAATCTGGCCGCACACCGGCTAAATCGATTAAAACAAACCAAACAATTGACAGACACTGGAAATACATGTTTTATATTAAAATTTCTGTTTAAAACCAATGACAAAACATTCGGAAAACGATAAATACATGTTATAATATCCACTGAAGTGTTTTAATGTAGTTCCATGAGGTAAAAATTGATTTTACATTTTATTTCTGTAGAAATAAAAAAATGCGTCAAAATAAGGGATTACCATTATACACTTTTACACTCTGCTGCCGTGCCGTTGTTTAAATAAGTAATAATTTGCCTTAACTGTGAAAAGTAAAAAATGTAACTTAAGTCAACTTTGAGCCAATACTTCCATTTAATGTCTTGTTTTGTAATGACAGTTACGATTCTATAAACTATGATTATGAAAATGATTATGATACCTTGTCAAGTGTCCTTGTTTCTAAATATTTGGCTTGAACGCAGACCCCAAGATTAGGGCAAGGAAAAGCAGGGCCCAGGGTGAAACCTAAAATTGCAACCCATCATCAGCCATCAAAAAAAATTTGCGGACCAGTAACAAGGCAACTTACTTAAAATTACTTACCTCCACCCCACCCCTGACCCTGATGTTTGCGCCCAGTTCTTTTACACATTGTAATAAGTTTTACTAGCACTGAATCAACTTAAGTCATTTTTCATAATAAATACTACTTTAATATATAATATTATAATGTAAATTCACAGATTTTTATAATTCCATATACACATGTATAGCACAGCTCGCTATCAGAGAGAAATAAAACAAAATCTCCTAAGTTCTTTTCACGACCACCACATGACTATAATGTACGTTACAAAACAGACTAGGCATTGTCATTATGTCATTATGAGCATAAAAATATGTCACCAAATCAGGCGCAGGACGAGCTTTCACAAACTAATTAATCTCTCAAAATCAAGCATAATAATCAGTCGCAAAAATTTTAATAAACTCCCTGACTTGACAGATGAGATAGTTTGTTTAGACTTTAAGCCATGTTTGGGAACACACTGCACACAAAAGGTGAATCTATTAATCTTCCATTTTACTAATTGGCTTATCTGCCTTTGTGCATGGGTATCAGTATCAGAGAAAATGCTCTCTAGTTGTTAAACTTTTATCCTGACAACTGATAGCTGAAAAAGTAGTGGTACATTTGTGATTAAATATAAATATAAAATGTCTACAATTAATTATATTATGCATTTGAAAGTACAATACATATTAACATAGTCTATAATGGGTTGATATAGCAAGGCAAATTAAATTAGTAATCTGGCAATTTATTTAGCTGTGCACTCTGCCGTGCACCCAGTTGAATTGATTTATGATTATTATAATTAAAGATGCATGTTTTATAAGGTCACCAGTAAAGCCTCCTCTCACTTCACTAATATTTGCATCATTCTTTAAATTGCTTTTACTTGTCTAATTCTCTTTCATTTACTAAATTTACCTTGATAGTTTCATACTAACTCATTAACAGTATATATATTTGTCTAATTAAGTACTAGACCTATTTAAATTTTAAAGATTCAATATATTAAATTAGATAATTGGTATAAAAATTAATTAAATGTGCAAGACTGTATTTCCTCTTTATACAAACCAGTTGTTCTTACCAAGCTCTTTCATCTAATTTGCTTTCAGTTTTTATCAGTTCAATGCTTAAGCTGTGTCAATATCATAATTATAAAAGAAAGCAAAATGATTGCTTATTTCAATATATTTTCAGCTTAGACATTTGTACTAGATATGGAAGTACATCTCCCATGAACATGCTGGAGCTGAATAAGCGAGGCTTGATTGAAAGTGTATTTCCTGATCAAAGGTACATTATTTGATAGCATGGTATTTTACTATAACTTACAAATTTCATTAAGTATATATTATTTTTATAAGTCATCAGTAGAAAAACTAAAACCTTACCCAACTTAATAATAATTAGTCATATTTTTAAAAAAAATGCTTTCAAATGTTCATTCTGCTTCAGAATCCCTGATTTGCTCAGGCTATTCTCTAGTCCACAGTCCTTGTACTGTGGATATGATCCTACAGCTGACAGTTTACATATTGGTAATTTGCTTTCCCTGATAGCACTCCTGCATGGCCAGCGAGCAGGACACAACCCTATTGCAGTGGTAAGTAGCTCATATGAAATTTTCATAGCTTGTATAGAAGAAAAAAAAGTCTTAGTATATCAGTATCCCAAATCTAGTCAAGATGTTTAATGTTTGTGATTAAGAGTCTTATTTGTTTGGGCCCTCTTCATTAATTCTACATGTTATAATTAAAAAATTGTCTCATCATCAGAATCAAGTGAATATTTTAGCCTTAAACAAATTTATAACACTTTTTCTTAAAATGTTGTCCTTATTTTCCCACACTCATGTTAAGATTGGTGGTGCTACAGCCCTCATAGGAGATCCAAGTGGCAAAAATGATGATCGTGTACCCATGAAGGCAGAAGATGTAGAAAACAACATAATTGCTCTTATGAAAAACGTTGAATGTATTGTTGATAATCACAAGAAATATATTTATAAGGGAATAAAACCTTTACCAGATTTCAGGTGATTTTTTTGCCTGCTAAATAATTAGGGATTTAATTATTATTGAATAATTTTTCTCATTTTAAAAAACTGAACAGCACAGCACAGCTAGCCTATATTTTTACTATATCATTTTTTTCTGTGGATAAAGGTGTTTTCTCTTTAAAAAAAAATATATAATTTCTGATAAAACAATAAAAATATTGAAATCACTACTTAACAAAATATTTAATTAGGATCATGTAGGTGTATTTTGACACTTTATATCATTTTTTTTTTCCAGAATACTCAATAACTCACATTGGTACTTAAAGCAAAATATAATTACATTTTTAGCCACAACAGGTAGACATTTCAGAGTTGGAGAGATGTTAAGCAAGCATAGGTTAGTTGTCCAGCTTTTGATTTTTTTTTTAAATTTGATTTTTGAAAATCTGTTGCAAAAAAATTGTTCCATAGATAATATAAATAAGTGGATTATATTCTAGACCCAGGAACATATTATTATAATGTTGAGAGTTAAAGGAAAGCAAGGATTAGAATAATACACACAAAGTAATAAAAATGGGTATTTCATTATTTTTGTAAAAGTTTGCTCTTTTTAAAAATGTTCATCATCTTCAATGTGGCACAAAAGTACAAAATTAACCATGCTAACATCTTCACTGAATCATCTTGAACTGCACATGTCATGTATTTAATCATGAAGTCAGTGGTGATTGTCCAACCTAACGTGGATCACAATGTCTTATAAAAATGTTATTTTTCAGTGTGAAAAGTCGTCTCAACAGCAAAGAAGGAATCAGCTGCACTGAGTTTATGTATCAAGTTTTTCAGGCATATGACTGGCTACATTTATTTCAAACTTATAACTGTACCATTCAGGTAAATAAAAAAAAAAAAAAACTTTCCTTTAAATTAAAAATATACACAAAATTTGATTTGTAATGTCTAAAGTTTTAAGACCACTGGTTATTTTTATAACAAATCTGTTCCAAGGGACATCTTGAGAGTGAGTACCTTGATAGAAAGATCACAAACAGAGACTGGGACAAAAGGTTAAGCAATTCAAATCAGGCATTAGGAATGTTGACATTCATAAGGAGATTAGCAACCAGGCCTCTTAAACCAAGATTGTATTTTTTAAAGTTTAAAGTAATGTTTTGACTGTCCTGTGCCCAAAGAAAATCTCTGATAAAGAACTGATTAGCAGATCAAGAATGACTAACATTACAGAAATTGTAAAGGTGCCTTGCTGGAGATGGCTTAAGCATGTTTGTAGAAAGCCATCAAGCTCACTTCTCAGGAAAAAGGGATAATATACCTGGAAGATCCAAAGAGAACTGAATGAAAGAGAAGGATCTGTTGAATAGAAACCTGACCCAGCAGACAGCTCCCACAGAACAAACCTATAGAAGTTATGTTTATTTTCCATTGCCACGAGTGCCATTTGGCATACAAAGATTTAATGTATGTTTTTTTTTCAAATTATCTTAATTTTTAAATTTTTTTTGCAGGTGGGTGGTAACGATCAAACTGGGAATATTAGTGCTGGCTTTGACCTCATCAACAAAGTGACAAAAAAACATGCATTTGGTAAGTAGTTTTATTTAAAGCCTTGATTTCTGGGCACTTGAAAGATTTTTTTCCTGCCATTGCTCTGTAAGTTATCATCATTTGTTTAATATATTTTGAAGATCTTTAATTTAACATAACATTGAGACACATCCCATTGGTGAATATAATAAGACTCTTTTCTTTAATTGGATTATTTCAAGGCTTATTAGTCCCATTGTTGTTAACTGCAAGTGGGGAAAAGATGGGGAAATCCTCAGGCAATTCTTTGTGGTTGAATCCAAACAAGACATCACCATATGAACTTTACCAGGTATGCATTAATTCATGAAAATCATTGTTAAAGTAAAAAAAAAAATTAAAAATATTCTTATTGGAATGTTAAATTGTTAGATTCACTATAGCATATGGAATATTAATAAAACATAACTGTATAATAAAGCACTAAGCATGAAATTTACCTTAAAAATCTTCCAGTTACTATTACTGTCCTGTTTCCAGCATTTCTTTAACCTGCCTGACTCAGATGTTGAAAAATATCTACAACTTTTGACATTTTTACCAATTGAGGAAATACAAGCAATTATGACCAAGCAAAATGTAAGTTAGAAACGCAAAAAAAGCATTAAGTCAGTATTTTCACTCCAATGTCTGGTTGTAATAACATTGGGTGGCGAGTGTTAATGATAATGTTAAAACAGACCTGTTTACCCTCGAACTCTTAAAATCGTACAATATCATCACAAAATCATTCAATACATTATCTTAATAGTTAAAAATAAACATACAGTATATATAATGTATACACTTGAAATTGAAAAATCATACATTGTATGCTAAAATCATAAGAGTAAACAGGTCTGTTAAAATATTGAAGTTGTAGTTAAAATTGTTAATTATAATATTAATAAGCATATTGTCCTTGTATTCCATTTAAAAATGTTCTTTCATATAAATCAAGAAAGCAATCTTTTTTATAAATTTTATGTTTACATAACACCATGGTAATGAGGTTTAATATTTTATTTCTCAGAAAGCACCTGATCAAAGACATGGTCAGAAAAAATTAGCAGAACAGATAACACTTCTTGTTCATGGGGGTAAAAAACACATGAGAATTAGATTGAGCAAATCATAGATAAAACTAAAGCCATTAGTATAAAGGGGCATTCAAGCAGTATATTATTTATTTAAAACATAACCTCAAATGAAAATAAATATAAAAGACTTTAAGTAAGGACACTATTCTCTTACAATAGTTTTTTTATTGACAAACCTGATGCCATCAATTTTATTTTACAATGATTTTGTCAATATTTATCTCTTAGAAGCTGGCATTGACTCAGCATTAAGATGTACAGATATCCTTTTTGGAGATGCAATACCTGCCCTTGTTCAGACGACATTTCAAGACCTCCAGCAGCTCTTCAGAAATGCCCCTACATCAGAAATTATTTATAATCCAGAGCTCACTGTTTTTGATCTGTGTCAACAAATTAAATGCTTTTCACGTGATGGTATGTGTTCAAAGCTGAATACTGTTTTAAACAAATTTCTAGTCAATGAATAAATGCTTAATTGGTTTTAAAATTCCTTTCATATATTAATTTTTATAAATAAAAAAAATTCTACTTAAATATTTTGGTTGTTTCAGAAGATGCAGTCCGCATCATTAAAGCAGGGGGGCTTTATATCAACCAACAGAGAATAACAGAACCCGAATATGTACTTAGGGATGGAGAGCATATTCTGCCTAATAATATTACATTAATCAGAGTTGGTCAGTACAAATTTAAATTTCATTTTTATTCAATGTTTCTAATAAATGGTTCCCAAAGATATAAAAGACAAGGTCCATTATACTTAAAGTTAATATATATTTTGTTGTATACGGTATATTTTTTAGTAGGCAAATTTAATCATATTTGACTAACAGAAGACCTTTCCTACAAAAAGGGAACTCGAAATCTTCTAAGACCATTTAAGTATATAAAATAAGTTGGTTTTATTTATGTATATTCATTCATCATCTCAGTGATGTAATAATTTATAATTTGTTTCATTCCAGGGAAAAAGAACTATTATGTTGTGAGGTGGCATATGAGATGACCCCATGATTAAGTAAAAATGTACAGACTGGCATGAAGAGTTACATTGTTACCCGTTGATACTGATAGTACTAATAGCACAATTTTAGAGAATTTTATGTTAGGAGAATCATGATATTTTAAAAATAGCAAGTTAAATTAAACTCCAAAGAAAAAAGTTTTTCGTATAAATCCTTTATAAAATATAATATCAAGTAATGTGGGGTGGGTATGAAAATTTTGACGAAACATGCATACAAGTAATGCACCTAATAAGAATCCCAATTAGCATTTTTATTTATCTTTCCATTGAAAAGCTGATTATTTTGGGTGGGGCTGAAAATTTTATAGAATTTGTTGTCATCAGCATTGAGTCTATGTACCAAGTTTTAGCTCAACAGGTTGAAGGGAAGTGGGTCAATTAGCAGTCCGAAGATTTTGACAGCCAGTGAACAAAAGCGAAGTTAATGTAAAGGATTTTTAAAAACACCCCACTAGATTAATATAGACATATTTGCTGTTTCACGGGAAACACTTTTTAAATACTGGTACTAGCACAATTAAAGTTGTTATCCTATCAACAAAAGCCTTTTATTATTTAAATAAATATTACTGTAACATACAATTCTTTTTCTCTTTTTGATTCATTACAAAACCACAAGCTGCAGATACACCACCCCCCCCTTTTTTTTTTGATAAATTAATTTCAAGGTATCTCTCTAACTGAACCTGAACTATTGATACTTAATTAAACACACCAGAGAGAGTTAATATGAAAAACAAATTATATGGTATTAACCAAATTCAAATACTCTCCTACTGTTTCTCAGTTTCCCTGTATTTCTTCTTTTTTCATATTCCTTAGATTTTATGTATCCCTAAAAATTTTTGGTCCATTTAGATTCTGGTCCTTATTTTCATAGTACCAATTTTTATATTCTTTCACTTCGATCCTACTTCGGGTAGCAACAAAGGAGATCTCTAAAGTTTTTTTAATGTGCTCTGTTTCTTGTCATATATTATCATTTGTTCTATTTGCAGACGAAGGCTCTAAGACAAAACTTTCATATCTTATTGTCCTATCTTTTGAATCAAGCTTCAACATACCTTGTTCTACTATTGCATTTACTTAAATTAACCCACTTGATCCAAATTATTTATCATTTTTTAATGCAATTTTCAACAGTTTATGATTCAGTGGTGTTACATAATATTAATATTATTTTGCACTCTATGTTCTTTAAAAATACAATCATAATTATAAACTCTAAAATACACTATTTCCACAAAATATACTGGAAAACATTCACAGGGTGAGATTGTTGAAAATCATTGGTGTAGAGCAGTGGTCGGCTTTTTGGCGACCTGAGTGCGGCTCAGCCAGAAATCGGTTTCTACTCTGAAAAACATGGTTCTATAAAAGAAATATGGCTCTCAAAAAATGTTTAATCATCCTGCTGCTGATTTTATGGCTCTTTTGACTAATGAATTTGCCGACCACTGGTGTATAGAGATGTAATGTTTACATGACAAAATTCTAATGATAGGACAAAATCTAATGAACTATACCCTGGCTGAGTAGCCCTTACGACCAGTGAAATATCCTCTTCAATCCGAGGGACAGAAACATTGCAAATCCCTCTACATACATAGGAGTAGGAGCCAGAATGATCAATATGTTGATCGTGGGCCCTTAATATATAGAAGAAATTAGAAGTTAGTTTTCAATTCAGGACGTTATTATACATTGTTATAAATAAATCAAACACAATTCAAATTTTTTTTTTTAATGTGTGAGCTGATATAATAAATACAACATATTTGTTGAATATTTATAATATATACAAATTTAAAGTCTATCACTTAAAATGTATGCATTTTAAAATCTTTTACAGATTTTAATGAATAGACTGTACAAGCAGTTACCAGATATTTGTTTGAAAGAAATTTTGTCGACGGAAATCTGATTGATGGAAGCTTAATCAAACAGAAATTTTATCGAACGGAAATTTGTTTGAACGGAAGTTTGGTCGATTTTTTTCTTCAGATCACACTATCAAGTTTTCGTGAAATTTCTTTTTGAACGCACTATACTACATAGTAAAACCAAAAAATGCGTTCAAAAAGAAATTTGAAGCAAAATTTTATCGTGTGGACTGAAAAAAAAAAATTCCACCAAAATTCCATTCGACAGAATTTCTTTTCAATAAAATTTCCATTCGATCAAGCTTCTGTCAACGAATTTTCTTTCAAACAAATTTCTGGATATGAGTACAAGCTAATTTTTTTTCATTCTTTGAAAATAGCAGTAGTTTCATGTCAGAAATAAGCATAAAATGAGTTCATTTCTTGTTTATTTTTCAAAACATTCCCTAAAAAATAAATAATATACTCTCATTCTTATGGGACCTTTTATTTCTCAGCATTGATTGAAACTAAGACTTATGTCTTGAATAACAAAATAACACTCATGACGTACTACCAATAATAAAGCACCTGATTACAAGTTTTAAACATGCACCCACATAAAATTATTTTAATTAAAAGCTATGTTGTCTTTGATCCTAACAATGAGGACAGTTTTGATCTAAATGAGAACAGAAAAGTTGAGTATTTTTTTAACACAATGGTCAAATAAAAAATTCTCTTGATCCAAAATGGTGTAACTTTTCACACAAGTGTTTAGTAAGTGGTATGCAGCCTCCATTTAAATCGCCAGGAATTTGATTCTCTATAGTTATTTGTCATCAAACCATATTATTATTATTATTAACAGAATTTTAAAATCTGGTTCAGTCTTAATGATACGCCTTAAACAAATATTGAAATGATTGTCTATCGAAGTTAAAAGCTACATCATGACTTGATGAATATAATTCATTATGCCTTTAAGTCTTAAGAATGGTAGGCATCTCTCAATGTTTTAATGATGAAGTTTTAAGCTGATGCAAACTAACTACAGACTACACAGAAAAGTTTCTGTGAATTTATAAAGGGGGTAAAACTTATTGATTCAATAATTATTAAAATTCTTAAAGAATAATCCATCAATCTCTGGATGGTATTTATTATGAATTAATTTGGAAGAACATAATTTAATAACTCATTTACTTGCAGAACAATTTTTAAAAGTTGGGCAGGGCAAAAACCCATGTTCAGATCACAATATTTCAATTTAATTCATATTTAATTTAGTGTGCGTTTTTCAAGAGATTTCATATCTGAGATTTTAACTCTTTATAATTTTTTATTTTTTTAAAAACTAAATAAACTGGTTTGCATAATATAGATTTAATGTCCCTTTCTTGCTATTACGTAAGTTATAGTTGTTCTTTGCTATGAGAAAAAAAAAGTTTCTTTGTGTGTTGGAAAAAATCAAATCTCATGAAAACGTACTTATGAATAAAACAAACAATGTTCTGCAAGTGCAATAAAACTCACTATTGTATATCTAGCAATAGGATATAATATTTATTCCAATTATAATTTTAAATGACTGGAAAAGCTATCATGCACTTCTAAATTGGAAACACTGGAAACAGAATTCATAGTATATTTACACAAATATAACAGTGAAATTAAAACATAACTCTTGCCATGCCCTTGTTTTAAAGTTTCAAAAAATGATCAAATTTGCATGCTTAACATACTTGCAACAATTGTTGACAATACTTCATTCATGTCTTGCTTAAAGATTTACTGAAAATATTTTAAAACTTAAATTTTATTGGTAGTAAATATGAATATATTAACTTCATAACAGGTATGACCCACTCATGCTAGAATCTGAGAAGTATTGCATGTCTCATAATGCCATGAATAATTCTTTTTTAAATAAAGAGAAATTTATAGAACCAGCTATAAAGCTCTTATATTTCACCATATGGTTGGGTTTGCCCTGAGATCTAAATTTCTAATAATATGTACTTAGAGTGCAGTGTCTAACAGTTGTGACAATAGCGGCTTAGGAATCACAGATAGCATCTCAACAAAGTGCAGATAAAAATTTATTAGCTTTTCTTTTGTAGTGCAATACTACACAATCTGCAAGTGTATAAATCATGAGAGGGAAGTCACAGCAAAAATCTAACAATTTCTTCTCCTTACAGTGTATCAAAGTCAACATTAGGTATCTGGTCATAAGAACTTATTATGTGACAGTTCTTGAATACAAACATTAAATAGGCTTCGTAGGTGCCGACCTATTAAAATAGCAGTATGAAATAGATATAGAAAGAGTCTCCTTTATGTGAATATTATTAAAGAAAATAAAATTACCTTTAATACTAGATTGCTGGAACACTCTTAGTATTGAAATGGAAGAATTAACAATTTATTTGTCATAGAGTCTTAAAAACAAAAGGAAAAAATAAATTGAAGAATAAAGTGGAAATTCCATTGACTACTTTAAAATTACTTGCCGGCAAATTTAGCGGAAACATTACTAATTTATAATCTCACATGTACTTTTACTTAGCCAATGAATTTTTCTAAGAGTAAGAGTGATGAAAACCAGTTTATTTAAGGAAGAATTTTTAATGAACTTAAAGTGTTCTGAAAGAAAAGGGTCACTAAAGAGTCAAAACTGCTTTCATAATTAAAGTGATTAAGCTACATTGGATTATTCCACTGATGTTTTTAAAAAAAAAAATCCAGTTGTTGAATTATGGGAATATTTCACATAACATGTGGTAGGTAGCTTGAAAAGAACACAGAATTAAACATTTTTTCCAACCTGCCATTACGCTCTAATTAAAATAATGACTCAAACTGCTCCACTGTTGATATTTGAAAGATTTACAAAGTTTGTCAAGAAATACTTCTATAATTTTTCCAATAAATATAACAAGAATTAAATTGCTCCATAGATAGAATTAGAATATGATCACAAGCTGTGTGTGCATTTCTCAGCATCTCTACCCATCATCTGAATTCATAAACACCTGTATTTCTTTCTTGCACATGTTGTAAATTTAAGGACTGAAACCTGGAAAGAGAAGTGGTATTTTAAAAAATTTATTCATTCAACATAAGTTTTTGAAAAATAATTTACAACAATAAATAACATATTATTTTTTTTACTGGCATCTGTCGGTCACAATGTGACGATTGTGTAGACTTCACAGAACAAAATCACAAGGACTGGTATTTTGTCTATGGGACTATAAGCTGGTTCCCTAGAATGCAGATTTCCTCTCTCCATGCACCTGGATAGCCAAGGAAACATATGTGGATGATACAGCTCGGGACCAGTTGCATCCAAGGAGTTGGAATTTTTCATTGTATTAATGTATCCACCTACGGGACTCCCAAGGTTACCTGATTTCATCCACCCGGTGTGCTGATGTTGTTTTTGCTTGACTTGGTTTTTGGTGGGGATTGAAATCCAGACCACAAACTTGGGATTGACTCAGTTATACCACTCGACCACCCATGATATTTCATAGCACAATAACAAACAATTATCTGCACTACTAATACTAATGAATCACTTAACACTTGAGACAAATCAAACACTCAAACAGCAACTGCATTCATATCCTTTTTCAGCTACTGCATATAAGCAAGGGTGTTGTTAGCAAAAAAAGTTATTTCATTATTATTGTCAATTCAAGTTTAAAGCAGATTTTTGATGCATTGATGTTAATCGTGCACATAAATTTAAAAAAATAAACAAGAATTATTTTTTTGTATGGCATTTGCATTATTGGCAATACATTTTTAAGTTTCAGTTTTTTATCACTATAAAAAAAATTTGATAATTATCACATTTATTTACCATTCTGAGCTTCTATGATAGTAGTAGCCCTCTATTGTAGCAGTTGACTTCTGAAAACATATGTAATAGAATCCTGCAAACGAAGCTCCGCTTATATCTTTAATTGTATGGTCGGGTACAAGAAAGTGTTCCTGTGGAAAAGTGCTTACATGATAAACAAAGTTGTTCAGAAGGATGTTACTAAATTGATAAAGCATAGGTATGCAGCTACAATAGTTTTTAAGCTACTTTCGCACACAAAAACTGTCATGAAATAAACTCACTGAAATGAGAGCTATTTTGACTTGAATACACTCATACAATTTTCATGTAGAAACATTTTTAATTTCTATCTTAAAATAACTTTACCTTCCATCTCATGTAGACAAAATCAGATGCTTTCAATGCGTCATAATCAAAGTTATCAGAGTTGAAGTTTTTGGCGCAATTACCGGTATTAAAAGAAACAAATTTGCCCTAAAGGAAAAACATTTTGAAAAAAAATGAAATTTAATAAATTGCTCATACGATATATTCTTACAAGAAATGATCAGTCAAAAATATAGAAATGTAATATTTTTCTTTTAACCTACAGAATCTTCTCTATGCCTCCTCAATGACCAGCTTAATCACTCACTCATTTATTTTGCTTGCCTCATATTCTACACTCACCACAAACATTTGCTAACCACATCATCTGACCTGTATCAAATTAGACTTCCCATCTTGAACAATAAATTGTGACAACTTGAAATCCCTTATAAATTCAGATTTTTTCCCCCATAGGTAAACATTGACCAATTTTGTGTAAATTTTGTAGCTACTTGGATACATTTTATTACACATCTCAATGTTTTCACAACAGAAATTCTTACTTTTCACTTTAGAGTTAGAGACAGAGTGTCAATTTTTAAATAATAGTAATAGGGGCATGTGACAATCATATTGCTTTAGGCCAAAAGATAGGATTATGTGGCGGGGGAGGTCATGGTTATCTGCATTAGGAAATCAACCCCTTACATAGTAGGCTCAAATTTAAAGGAAGCCACCCCTGTGGCGTTACAGAGTTGTACGGAAGGTTAGCCATTGGGGGGGCTTCATGGCGCCTCCCCTCTGATAAACTCTGATATGCATCTCTCTCTGGAAGAGAGGAGTTTCTGTGGCTTGGGTTCCCGGTGGTTGCATTTGAGTGTCGGCTCAGGACGCGACGCCGATTTCATTCTTCATGCATAATTTTCAGTAGAGCAATATATTTCTTATACAGTTTAATACAAAATTAAATGAAATGCTCTTAAATGAGTTAAATATCTGTCAGCGACTACATTTAAATCCATTTTAAAGAGTTTAAATACAATAATTGAATACAGCCAAGCAATCTAAAAACCAAATCTGTTTTAAAAATAAACTTGAGTGCATTTGTATAAAATTAGCACTTGAAAACCTTTACAAACAATAGTCAGCTATTATCTTTTGTAGTACCCAGTGTTTCTTGTCTACATCCTCATCAGCATCCCACTTCCGTGTTAAAAATGGATGTCTGCTGCTAATAATTTCACCATCAAAATATGTTGTCAGAGTTGGATATTCATCAGTTAAACCTTTAATTTTCAAGTAGCCACATAGGAAAGCTTTCTCCACATCAACATGCTGAAAAATAAAAGTACACTTATAGCTTAATGGAATGGACCTTAAAGCACCTGATAAAATGCTATTTCCATTCCAAAATTGAAATTTTATATCTAGTGCCAGTTTTATTCATTACTTTGTTGATTTCCATTTCTAAAAATTTTTTTTATAGTTTTGTCATGTTTGTGAAGAATAAAAAAACAAAAGACCAGAAGAGAAATGTATTTTTAAATAAAGCAATGAAGTAAATGTAGATTTTTGGATTCTGGTAGTGGTACTTAAAGTTCTTTTATCAGTCTGCTTTGTATTTTGTCTGAGACAATATTATGCCTGTAAACATATATGGGAGATCAGTGGAAAAGATTTATATCAATCTTTGCTTAATTATATGCATAACTATATTTAGCCTTTAACATTTCAAGGGTTAAAGGTGTCAGTAGGTCTCAAATTTGGTAAGCCTTAAGTTCAAAATACTGGTACAGCGTTCTATTTATTTCTATGAGTTATTCTCCTTAATTATATCCTTTCTTTGTTCTGGAATACTGAGTGAAAAAATTTAACATGGGTTGCAAAATTTCTGGGTTTGGAAGAGGCTTCTACAACTATGTTAGAAATAAAACAAATAGTGTTAAAAAAAAAAATTGTCTTTCTTTAAAAATGTTTTCCAATTTCAAAAGATAGAAGCCAAATACATTGTGAACCACAGAGCTTTAAGATTGGCCTAGATTTCAATTATATTTATAAATAAAAAAAGAGTTTTAAATAAATAAAATTAACAACCATCACCACCAACCCACACAGCACCAGCAAGTGAGTGACTAGTTTATTTCTATCAAAAATTTATATAATATAACTAAACAAAAAGCTTGAGTAGATAATGAACAATAACAGGATGCTTTATGAGGGAAACCCAAGACCCACAACTAATAGGAACTCTCTACAACAAACCCCTTCAGTATCTTTCATATGCTGAAACATATATAACACTGTTAAAGAAAAGTAGTAATGACACATCACAATTTTTTTATTGAATTAGAAGAGGCATCAGTACAAGCAGGACTGGAAATTAATATCCAAAAAGCAAAATACATGTCTATGCTAAAAGAAGAACAGACAGCTGAAACCATTAAAATCAGAAACCACACTTTTGAAAAAAGTAAATCAATTCATATATCTAGGATCTTTATTTAATGAAAGAAATGGTATTAATAACAGAAATAAAAGAAAGAATATTGGCAGGAAATAGGGCATACTTCAGTAGTTAAAAAATACTACTACGGCAGTGGTTCTCAAACTGTGGATCGTGACCCCTTTGGGGGTCCAAACGACCACATGATGAAAATATGCAGACCAACAAAGGATGAATATGGATGAAGAAAAAGAACCAACCATAAATTGTATAGTCTATATCAGGATTCCACACTGGTAATATAAATAAAAAAAGAGCAGGCTATGGCAGGACACTTAGAAAGAATGCCAAATGACAGAGGAGTGAAGTGGGTGCACCACCAAAACCCCAGAGGAAAATTACTTGATTACAGACCTGGGCTTAGATGAATGGATGATGTGAAGAGGGATCTACAGCAGCTGGGAGTCCAAGCATGGAAAAGAAAAGAATCAGTTAGATCTGAGTGGAAGGATGTGGTGAGGCAGGCCAAAGCTTTACATGGGATGTAGAGCCACAGGGATGGATAGATGAGGAAATAGTGGAACAAGGTATGTGGAAGATTGAAATATAAATCAGGACAATAAAAGGAGAACATTTTGGCTAAGAGCTGTTTTCAGCAGACAGAACAAAAGAAGGAACAACAAGAAATAGAAAACATTTCAAAAAGTTGCAGTTCACCAAGTATGCAATGTTACAGCCGAAAGCTGAGTTTTCCAAAACCGAAATCCAAAAGATTACAGGAAGTAAAAGAACTTATGTATCATTAATGTGAAAAATAAGATATTAAGGGAGAAAAATATTTTGGAAATAAGTAAAATATAAGAAATAAGGAAAGAAATACAGGGAAATTGAGGATCACTAGTTGGAGAGTATTTGATTGATTCCATATAGTGATATTGTGCCAAAAACCTGAATTAATTTGTTTTCCTTCCTAACTCTCACTGGTGTGTTATTGCAGGAAATCAGTGCTGTGATGGAAGCATCTGATCTGCCTTTGTGTTGAAATGGGATGAGATCAGGGAAAGTTTCACATGTTGGATATCACAAAGATGTTAAGTGAACCTATCTGACAGATAATTTTCTCCCTGTTTCACCTATATAACAGAAGGAGCATCTACCGCAGATAATCGCATAGATCACATTTCAAATAACACATGTAGATATGGCCTACTAGGTGTAATACAGTTGAGCATTGATTTTCCAAACTCAGTGGGATCTGGATGTTTCAAATAACAATTTGTTCAGATAATCAAACACTACCACAGAAAGGTTGCACTTTAGAAGTGCAAAGAAAACAAAATATTCTTATCTTACAATTAAACATATATGGTGCTTCATTGCAGATTTTCTTAACCTATTTTTCTGTTTGAAGTCCTGTTTAACATTTTATTTAGCTCTGTGACCCGCCCCCTCCCCCATTCCTGAAAAAATATGAAGTGGCCCCCGCCCTCTGTGTTGAGAAACAGTGTATAAACCCTACCATGTAATGTTTAGTTTAAGGGTCAGCTGATTGTTGTCAAAAACAGATGAGGACTAGAATGTTTTTTCTTAGCAGAGAGATTGTTTCAAAAATTAGATAAAGGGTGCTTAGAATGAAATCCAAGATCATTTTGTGTTTGCAAGCATGTATTCAAGTATGACTATATATAATATTATTAATTTTAATTAAGTTTGCTGTTGCAGATAGAATTTTTCCCAGGCTATTTACTGCATGTACAGTAAGAATCTAGATTTTTACTGGATTGACAGGGGTTGGAATTATTTTACGCCGTTTGTACACTCACAAAGGTTCCATGCCATATCATTATGTAGTATGATAATAATGAGAATAATATTTTGAAAGACAGGAGGAGCAGTTTAGATAACCGACATTTCGGATAATCTGCATTTGGAAAATCGATGCTCTCCTGTCTGTAGACCTGTACTGTATTTGTATGAATCATATTAATCATTATCATGAAATAGTCTAATGTCTAATTCAGTGTTGTTAATTCTACCTGTAAAACCACTTCAACATCATAGCGGTTGCCCTTGCTTTTTTGATGACCTTGAAATCTGGAGCCATTATACAATAATGTGGTAGGGATACCCATTAAACTTGAATAAGCTGGTGGAGGAGGATCTAAATCTGAAATTTCTGCCAGAGTCAGAGTCATTTGATTTCTAAAATTCATTTCTCTGACTTGATTCATGTGCACATCTTGATCGTCCATATTAGTTAGCTCCGTTGAAAAGTGAAATAACAAATGAATCTTAAACAACAGATAAGCTTATCATCTGTCAATTAGAAATGTAACTAATAACTAAAATTGATTAATAATTCGATTGTCCGTGTATACTATAGTGTAGTCTATATCTTAAACTCTGTGAGTCTATGAGTGAAATATTAAACTTTATTGTGTTAAACTTCCGACGTATACAGTATAACTCTCTTTCTAAACTTTCAAGTTAAAGATCTTCTTTTTTTATGCAATTAAGAAATGTGCTTATAATTCGGAATATTAATATTAAAAAAAATTCTTAAAATAAATTAACCAAATTTATTAAGTGGATGCAATTGTAATACCATTGTAGGCCTACATTTTTAATAAAAGTTATCTTTTGTTTTGTAGAGTCCTGTAGAATCTACACTATTCATTGTGCTGAGCTTTTAATTAAATATAAAATAAAAAAGTAGAAACAAACATGGCGACGACCTTAGTAAACAAATTTCTTCTCAACGTGAACTCAAAGCTATGGTCTAATTCTGTTATTACACCAGCCAATGGATTAAAGAGTTTTATTTGCAATTTTCAATGTAGACATGCATCTTTCAACCCCAGAGGTAGGTACTTCGGTAAAGCAAGGAAGATTTCTTCAAAATTTGTACAGACATATTACAATCACATTTACATTTTAAACATGTAACATGGGATAGGTATCGACTATCGGCAACGTCGGGCGCAGAGGTTGTGAAGTAGGTAATCTTGCAGTTCAGGTGCGTATATTATTTCTGATCGAATTTCATATTATCGCTTGTATGGTAAGGTATGGCATCTTTCCGTCTACGAGAGACGATAGATTTATCTTTTCTGATTGCAGCTCTTGGTGTGGCTAGTGAGACCGATCCTCGATGCAGTCTCTTTTGCATGTCCCACACACAAATGCGGTGGAGCAGTGTTTTCTGGCCTTTCTCTGCGCTCTCTTTACAGCTGCTTCCGCCCTGTAGAGCTCCTCGGCACTTAGTGATCCTTCCTTCACGATGCCCCACCATGTGGATCGATCCTCCACCAGGTCCTCCCAATTTGAGATGTTGATGTTGGCCGCCTTCATGTCTCTTTTGCATATGTCTATGTATCTGAGACGAGGCCGTCCAACTGACCTTGTCCCTGTCGCCAGCTCGCTGTACAGCACATCCTTAGGTATGCGACCAGGTTGCATTTGCTTGACGTGCCCAAGACAGCGGAGGCGTCTTTGGATTAAAATGGCTGGGACGCATGTACACTTACGTGTATTCTTCATTAAATTTAATCCAGGCAGTAATAGTTAACTAATACTGAATTCAATTATTATACAGAATTATTTTCCTTTTATTTTATTTCAAAAGCGTCTTTGAACATCCCCTAACCTTACATAGTTCTATTTGTTTTGTATTTTTCACACTGTTGCCAGATTTTTGATCACCTATAAGTTGGTATGCTAAACGAAATTTTAAAACTGTAGGCATGTAAATGTTCACAAAAAAGAATGAAATACGGAATGGGGGGGGGGGGGGGGGAGATTGAGCTTAATTAGTTGTTCCGTTATTTTATAGAGGCCTAAAATTCTTTTTTTTTCTTTTATTGGTGTATAAATATAATTCTAAACAAAGGCTCCTTGGCATGGGTGAATGGAACAAGATCAAACTTAGTACACATACCCTTGATTATCCATATTAAAAAGCGGTACTGAAGGGTAGTGATGGGACGATTAATCGGAATCGTATCGGAATAATCTAAATATCGGGATTTTTCCAAAGCATCGGGAATCGGTATCGGAGCTGAATAATTCAGACCCGATTCCGATACCAAAACGATTCTTAACTGAATGAAGTTTTTCTCATTAAAATGGAATTATTGATATTATTTTGAACTCAATACTACATCTTTGTATTATTAAAATGGAATTATTGATAGATGTGTTTATATAAAACCTTTCCAATACATTGTTATCTAGCATATTGTAAAGCTTCAATAGCAAGTTAATAAACTTTCCTAATCAATTCTCAACTTTTATATCAATTAAATATGTTAATATCTGGGCACAGTAATACATATATGTAATAATGGCCAGGAATCGGAATCGTATCGGGAATCGGGATAATTGGGTAGAATCGGAATCGTATCAGAATCGTTAAAAATTTTGGTATCGTCCCATCACTACTGAAGGGTAATGAACTCATAATTTTTTTTGGTATCGTCCCATCACTACTGAAGGGTAATGAACTCATAATTTTGATTTTTCCTTAAACTAGCCAATATAGGCCTACACGGCGTCGCTTGTGATGGCATTCAGAAAAGAACATCTTTAAAAAGCCCTTTAGCCAACATCTAAAATATGGGGCCTGTAAAAAAACAGGGAAATGGAAAATTGCAATCTTTCATTTAGGGGGAATTTTAAAAAGACAGGAAAATGGAGAGATTGTTTAGGCTACCGGCTATGTATCAATGGGGGCTGCAAAATCAATAAAAATAAAATTTAGTGCTGTACAATTTAGTGTTAGTGTTAACTAATACTGTCTGGACTAAATTTTATTAAGAATACACGTAAGTTTACACGCAATAATACGAAATTCGATCAGAAATAATATACGCACCTAAAGTGCAAGATTACCAAAATTAAAAAATGACACAATGAATAGAGCTCATTTTTAAAGTATTATAACACCAAAATCAAATTTATAACTATTGTAGATCAAGTTTTAAAGTTATGAATTTTTAAAGTTTTGGGTAGTTTTGTATTTTCCCAGCCCATTGTTACTGAATGTATTTTTTCTCGCCATTTTGTGACCTGTTTTTTGTTGTTTTTAGAATAAGTTATAACTCTGTAAAACAATTCCAACCCTTGTTAATCAAGGTAAAAATGTGGTGCTGATGCCAATATTTGGAAGCTTGCTATAAAAGTTGGTGCTTCTGATATCCCCTTGTCCAACACTGTTACAGACCTTGGCTTCTACACTGACAGTAAACTTACCATGATCCCACATATCAGTTCTGTGGTCAGGGCTTGTTTCTTTCATCTTCGCCCTCTGGGTCAGCTGCATCCTCAACTTAATTAATAGGAGAATAGCCAATGCCATAGCGGTCACTCTAATCAAATCAAGATTAGATTTCTGTAACTGTAACAGTTGTTTGTGTGGTTTACCTCAAAACCAAAATCAGATACTCCAGAAGGTACAAAATACTGCATTGTATCGCGTATAAAGAAATCTAACCACATCAACCCAGTTCTTAAAGATCTCCACTGGCTTCCTGTGAGTGAGTGCATTGACCACAAAATTCTGTTCCTGATGTATAGCTGTAATGAAAGCTCTGCACCTGAATATCTTCAAAACTGATTTCTAAACATGTATCCATACCGAAACTGCGCTCTTCAACACTGTCCTTACTGAGAGTTTCCAGTGTGGATGGACACAGAAAGAAGTCATACGGAGTGCACCCTTTTGAAGTTATTGTGCCTAAATTGTGGAACAGCTTGCCTCAATCTTTGAGGGAAATTGAAAATCATAGTCATTTAAGAAATTTTTAAAGACTTTTCTATAAATAGATTTTAGGACATCAGGGCGCCTTGAGCATGCTAAAATAGTATTGACACCAGCGCTATAAAAGTACTCAATCATCATCATCTGTAAAAACTTTATATTTACAGGGAAGGTACATTGTCATTATATTTCTTAGAAAAAAAATAAAAACGTAGTATAACACACCCACTTTGATTTTAGAATTAAGTCATGCCATATTTATAAATAGGTATAATTTCTAATGGCAATCATTCTATTAATTGTTGGTGATATTAAATTGTATTTAATTATTTAATAGAAATTCAAAGAACACTTACTGACACTGCAGCTTTTGCTAAGAATTACACAAACAAATTTGTAATTATGATTTACTACCAACTGCAATTTTCTCAAAGTAGTTCTTACCATACAAGGCTGTCACTGGTAATGAATTTTTCAATGATTCCCAAAATAGCTATGTTACTTAGATACTGGTCAATGATGAATCGTACCCAGATTCTATAGTTAGATGCCGTAATGACCCTACATTTAAGGAAAAAGTCATTTTGAATAGACCAATAGGATTTATGCTTCCTTTTGACCAATTTTGTTTAAAACAGGTTACAAGGAACATGTCATAGTAGGCTAGGGCTCTTCCAAATGAAACACCTACAAAAAAATCATAAACTAGATGGAAACGCTCAATCCTTGGCATGTTTCCTGGATATGATTGACAAGGAACTCAGTTAATGCTAATCCAAGTGTGGCATGTTTCCTGGATATGATTGGCAAGGAACTCAATTAATGCTAACCTAAGTTTGGCATGTTTCCTGGATTACTTTCATTAACTTAAAAACAGTCTATAGCTATTTTTGTGTTGACAGTCAATTCTTAATCCTATGCCAAGTTAGCTGCTGTCTTCTGCCTTCATGGATTAATGTTTTATTTTAAAGGGAGTGGGTTTTGAGGGGAAACTTTGAGTTGACAAGCAGCGGTGCTCTAGGAGAGCATTGCTAATGTTAGTCATTATCAATAAGTATTTATTGTTTGTATTAAATTTTAGAATTAAATTGTTAATTTTTTTATGCTTTCAGAATTGAAGAAATTTTACAAAAATGCTTCTATTGCAACAGCAGATGGTAAGATATTTTCAAGATTTTGATTACTTGCTGTTTATCTATAGTGGATAGATTACTAGCAACATTTAGTACAATAGATATGTTTAATAGTTCATAAT
This sequence comes from Omphiscola glabra, assembly GCA_964017045.1. NCBI lineage: Eukaryota > Metazoa > Mollusca > Gastropoda > Lymnaeidae > Omphiscola > Omphiscola glabra. The sequence goes on along the minus strand of OZ024795.1, from coordinate 6,954,960 downwards.
TGACAGTGAACTACTGTGTATGGCGTTATCAATATTGGAGACCAAGCTGATCCCCATTACTACCGCTCAAAAGCTAAAAGCCGTAAATAACACACAATCCCTTACTCTCTCAGGTGTGCAGATTGAGTTTTCTCAAACAGTGCGAAACCTGGGTGTCTACAGAACACTAACTATGGAAAATCACATTAACATGATTTTTATGGCGATTTTTCTAGAGATTTTTCGCAGAATTAGTCATATCAGACCTTTCTTAACGTTTGATGCATCAAAGAGGCTGATGTCTGCATTCGTGCTCTTACGCATGGACTACTGCAATGCTCTCATGGTGGGTCTTCCAGCTACGCTCCTGGTTAAAATTAAAAAAGCATAGAATAATAAGGCTCGCATTGTTCTTCACAAGCGCTAATTCGATCATGCTAAAACACTTCTGAGAGAGCTGCATTGGCTGCCAGTCCATGCTCGCATAGAGTACAAAATTGCAACTCTGTGCTACCGCTGCTTGCATGACCTGGCGCCGTCCTATCTCAAAGCGCTCATGATGCCTTATGTACCCACTAGACAACTCCACTCGTCTGATAGTGGCAAACTCTCAATACCGCGTGTTTGCCTTGAGACTTACGGAAGGCGCACTTGTGCATTTGCTGGCCCAACAATTTGGAACACCCTTCCTGACGCTCTCAGAAACAGCCAGACACTGGAGTCCTTCTAAACCGATTTGAAAACACATCTATTTCGCAAACACCTGCTGGGGTGATGTTGTCTACCATCTTTTCCAGCTAGCTATTATCTCCTAGATGTATATTGGCTTGTGTTGTTTATGGTTGCAAGGTGATGTAATACTTTGAATGGGTATGCTCGTATGTAGTTTTGTATTGTTGCGTTTTGTGTTAAATGTGTCAATGTGTTAAAATCTAGATTGTTTTCATTTCTCTTTTAATGTGATTGACTTTGTACAGCGCTTCGAGCCTTTGGGGATGAAGCGTGATTTTCAAATAAACTTTATTATTATTATTGCTATTAATTCAATTGATAAATAAATGCTACTGAACAAGGTCTGTGGAATCACAAAAGTTACTAGCTTCTTTAATATCTTTTGATGAGCAATATCTGTCATACAGACCTGACATTTTCCAAAAGAATTAAGAAAAAGAATAGAATAAAGACAAAACTATGGTATACTTGTTGCTTTAATATTAATTCAAGGACAAAATACAAATACATCGGTAAAAGTAATGCAAAAATTGCATGAATATTATAAGTACAATTTTACCACTGAGCAAAAATAACTTTTATACCTTGTTGAAAATATTTGGCTTTTTGTGGTAGACTTGGATGTGGTAACATGTGACTTATTATTGTAATATGTATAAACCTATTACAATTGTATGGCCTGATGTCTGCATAGATAACTTTGTCAATGGAAGTGTCAGGAAACATACCATAAATCCCTAAATTTAATGATAGCAATGCCGGAGCACCCTGGTCATCTTTATATGTTCAGCCAGAGTATTAGTAATATTATAAAATAATATTTTAACATTACTACTTCATTGTAAATGATATTGTAGAATTATTGTAAAACTTAAAATTTATGATACTTTTTTGCTTTGATATGTCATTCCTAGGCTGGTATGAAATAAATCTTGACAAAAGAAAATTGCGGACACCATTAGGCAACGTCTTCAAAGTTCCAAGTGAGCCCTTAGCGTTGGCTGTAGCTACTGAATGGAATTCTCAAGAATCTGTTGTTAACAGAAATGCCATGCATTTGGTGAGAACTACTTTTTTCTTTGTACTTGCACTTGGGGATCTTTGTTTTAATTTATACATATGGTGCAAATATGACTTAATTTGGGTAATCCTGCACATGGTAGGATTAAGACAAAAAAATTATATGAGTATGGAAATCTACCAACTATGGAAGGGTGGGGTTGTCACACACAGTAATAGAGTTATAGTCATGAGTTTAGCAAACAAATTATTTTTTGTACATCTTACAATAATTTCCCTAGAAATGACCTTCCCAGCACATTGTTTTGTGATTGCTTTACACATCCCACATTTTCAGACTGTGCTTTGTAACACAGCACTTGAAAACCCAATGCATAAAACTCGGGAGCAGCTCTCGGAGAGCATTGTTCACTTTTTGGAGACTGATACAATTTGGTAAATATCTACAGTTACTTACCCTTATAAATTAACTATTTTAAAAAAATTATAATAATTTCTACCATTTATAAAAAGAAATTTACTGTTAAAAATTATTCAATTTTTAAAAATTGTTATGGTTATAAAGTTGTCATGATTTAAAGAAATATACAAATTTGAAAATTAAAAATTTCATGGTGCTAATTTTGACAAAAAACAAATCTTTTGTTACCATTTATCAGATATTTAAGTAGATCTAGCTAAAATATGTGACCAGTTAATTAATGGAAAAAAAATTAGATTCTTTAGCTTGATGTTTTAAAAAAAAAACTATTTAAATATTGGTTACTTATTATATCAGGCTTACATGCCACTATTTGGTCATGGACGGTGTGTAGGAGCACTGACCGCACTCAATAAATTCTCTATTATTAAAAATGAAGGCACCATATGTAACTCTCTTTACTTTAACATAAATAAATAAGTAAGATTATATAAACTCTTCATCACATTACCTCATCAATATTCCCTTTACCTATTTGAAAACACTGAAGAAGTCATAAATTGCTACAATAAACTGTGAGATTGCTTGTTTTACTTTTACTGTCTAGTGGATATCATTAAAAGTCACAATAACTTGCACTGGAAAATCTTTTATTTTTAACAGTTACAGACTAACAGAGCCACCAGAACTTGCTAAACTGGAAAGTGAAAAGTGGGATCCTATATTAGAATGGGCTGCAAACAGGTAAGCACTGGCCCATGATGTGGCCCATGATGTTTAAGCTGAAGTGATTTAGATTTTAGTTTTTCAATTAATGCATCACTTTTAAATTTCATGTTATTTGATTGTACACAAACTAAATAAATGAGTTTTAACTTGATCCAATGTTTCGCACTGTTCCCCAGCTAGACATATGAAACTCTCCATACAATGAAACCAGCTTTCAGTTTCAGCCTTATTTTTTTAATGATATTAATGTCATTTCTCAATTATTAAGCTTGTGACTTTTATTTCATTTTAATGATATATTGAAGCACTTGTTCATTTATCCAGGTATGGGTTAGAGATTACCCCAACAACTAGTATTTCACCGCCACTTGTCAGCACAGAATCTAAAGTTATAATTCGCAGACATTTACTTTCATATAGCGATTGGGCACTTTTTGGCAAGTTTCTACAATTACATAATAATAGCATATTTAAGCTAGCATAGATTTATAATAAAATAGTATTTAAAATTATTATCAATTATGCTTTTAAAATGTAAATGTTTTCATTATTTATGTTGTCATTTTTTGTACAAAAGGTTATTTATGTTGTATAAAATTCCTTCTTTTTTTTTCTCTTTCTCTGCTATAGTACCTGGTATGACTGAATAATGTAAACTATATTTTATTTGTACCCACATTACTATTCAGTTAAGAATTTTTAAAATTTTACTTGAATGAGTAATACTGGGTTACCGGAAATTTGATCAAAAGAAATTTAGTTGACAGAAAATTGATCGACGGAAATTTCGTCGAATCTATTTTTCAGTTCACACGTTAAAATTTTCGTCAAATTTCTTTTTGAACGCACTATACTATACAGTAAAACAAAATAATGCGTACAAAAAGAAATTTGACGCAAAATTTTAACGTGTAAACTATTAAAACGATTCGACCAAATTTCCGTCGATCAATTTTCCGTCTACGAAATTTCTTTCGATCAAATTTCCGGATACGGTAATACTGGAATCACTGAAATGAGTAACATGGTCTTTAATAATCTGTTTGACTTCTTGTTGATCAGGTTATCACTATGCTGTTGATAGTATCAAGTCATTACTCATAGTCATGGCTTTAGTTGACAAGCACATCAGTGTGGAGAAGGCTGTGGAACTAGCAAGACTGGAACAATTTTTTCAGGTCCTCGTTTGTTTTTCAAATTAAGTTTTAATACTTTGGCATTTGAATGAGTTAAGAATTGTAAATAAGAAACATTGCTTGCACTTCAAAATTGTTATCGGTATTGCCAACAGCCAACTTATCATTTTAATTTGCATCAAGCAAAAGTTTCTTTCCAATAAACATTTGGTTTATAACTATTGATAGAGTTTACATGAAAGTTAAAATTTAAATGCAGTTGAGTTTCCAATGATATAAATTGTGTATCATGTATTTATGAATGGTTTCATATTCAACAAATATGAGTTTAAACTCATTATGAATGTTATTATTTCAGACAAATCATTGGGGTACCGTGGAATGGTATCATAACATGGAACAGTACGAACTTCAGTCTCGGCTTGCAGCTGCTGCTTTATTTGTTCACTGGTGCAGTGAGAGTTCTACAATCAAACAGAAAGCTTCAATACATCCAGTCTGATGTAAATAAATGTTGATGTATGTTAATAAAATTTGACAAACCTAAGCAATTCTTTTGTTTCTAATTATAATGTTTATTGTTTTGATTAGTTTAAGTGATGGCTTGACTTGGATCTATATTTAGATACACCTCTAAGAAATTTAGATCTGATCTCCTTTTATAATGTCAAGTGATCTATAATGTATCACACAGGCAATGTTTTTAAACATTTATGATGATACTTCTTCCAGTTAGACAATTTGATTAAAGCATTCTTAGTTTCTTGGTGTAGGCTCAAAAACATAACCTCCAACATATAAACAACATAAAGCCTTACAAACAATATAATACCAACTTAAAAAATCAAATTTATTTTTATGTCAATCATAACTGCATCACATTACAAGATTTGATTCATTCAGATAAGCATTCTTTGACATGTGTCTACATTCTGCAATATGACTAACATCGTTATTCATGAAAGACACCAAATACTTATGTAATAACTTTAAAGTAACCTTATCGAACAACTAATTGTGCTTTAAAAATATCAATGAAAAATATTTTAACATATTTTAATAACAATGTTAACCATTAATTTAAAAACATTTGGTTAATTACACAAATTTTTGAAGAAATTTCAGTTCATGACGCTGCGATAAATTTATCTCCTCATATTAACATGAATTTTCTATAATCCAAAAATGTTATATGAATTATGCAAGCAAAGACAAAAGAAAATTTTGTCAAAATATGGAACTGGAATAAATGAATAATTCGAGGCATTTATTTTAAACATCTCCCTCCTGAATAACACATTTTTTATTTAGGTGGATAAAATGAGAAATATAAAATTTAAAAAATAAAAACACCAAGTAAGATTTGATAGATAGTGACTGTACTACTTTTTTTGTTTAGTGTGCCTGTGAAACTATTTTTAAATTTACTCTTACCATAAAGTCGTTTGCATATTTGACTTATAGAGTTAGACAATATGTTGGAGCCACTCCTGGTAGGTAAGGTAATTGGCCTTTCAAAAGAAACATGATAAAAATTGGTGGTGTTTTTTTGTTAAGAATTTTTATGAATGTAATTTTAGTATTAAAAGCTTGATAACTTAAATTCATTTTACTTTTTTTAAGCTTATCGTGGAGAAGTATAAATACAAGTCTGTTTTTATACAAAGTGTTTCACAAGTTGTTGGCCCTATTCTGTCCCTTATAACTTTTAATCTAATTAAGATAATGTAGTGAATTTTCACATGGGCATATCAGAGTCCATAAGAAAGGAGGACTGCAGATTTCAAGAGTCCAGCTGTACTCCTCAAAGACAGAGTGAAGTTCTTGTAAACTTTCACTATATTACCTCAATTGGTCAAAAATTTCTACAGGAACACTTGGGGCTAATGTTAAGAGAAAAACACTAGATTTCACTCTCGCTAATTGAGGCACTTTCTACCCTAAGCCCATGTTGGTGACTTTACTCCTTTTTAGGCTCTTCACTCTCATCAATCTCAAGAATGGCTTGAGACACATCTGTTATCTTTATGTGAACCCCAGTTGTAGAATTTCTGATAAAACTTCCTCCTTTGAATTTAGTTCCCTAAAGTTGTCCAAATAAATATGATCAATTTAATATATTGATATCATAGTATGAATTTATTTTGTTTGTAAATAATAAAACAAGAAGCAGGTTAGTTATAAAAATAATGAGAAACATCTAAATTTAGTGATACAATATATAAAATAGCAAAGTAATTCTATTATTTTTTGTTCTAAATTATTATGAAGTCATCTTATTACATTTAAGAACAAAAAGGATTAAAAATTTAATTTACTATGACATTGACATAACTTCAAATAATTTTGGACTTATTTTTTAAAATGTTAACATATATGACAGCTTCTAATGCATTAACTCTTCCCTAAATTTGACTTGATTAAAGTATATCTAATGTTATTTCAGTAAAATAGAAATAAGATTGCAAGTTCACAATTTCAATCCCTAAATTTAATGAATATGCAAATTCATTGAAAATTCATTTTTTTTCCAAACAAAAAGGCTGAAAGGAACTGTTTTAGTCACTATAATAAAGTTAAGTGTAAATTTGAGTAGCTAAGATTTTAATACTGCTGCAGAAAAAAGTTGTGTCTAAAGACAGTGATAAATCAGACATCCGTATTGAGGCAAGTTGATTGTTAGAAATGTGAAAGTAAAAGTACGGTAAGATTTTTGTCTACATCTTTTCTAAATGTATAAATCATAACTCCTGTAGGCGTAGGTGATTATCAAATAGTGATTCAAATTGCTTCATGTGGACAAAAACATCATCTTATAAAAATTGTTTAACTGCCAGCACAACTATGAATTATTGCAAATATCATATAAATATAAAATAGTTTAACTGAAATAAATTAAATAAATGCGCACAAGTGAGAAATTATTATCCAAAAATGTCAGTAAATGCTAGCCAATACACAGATGAAATTCTTCATTTTTATTGTGCCTCTGATTTCAAATTTTCACACACATGTATACCAAATAGGTAATAAACCATTCCATCTTATCTTGATCGATTAAAATCACTCTTTAGAATAAGCCACCTGTAAGCAGCGGCTTCTTCACACGGGGCATCATGAAATATTATAAAATGCTCTTAATGTTATTTCCATTTTCAATGTGATAAATAGTGTCATCAAGCAGGCCTGGTGAAAACCAGTTACTCACTTAGTAATACCTGTTTGCAGTAGCCTCTACCAATGGTTAATGGCACTTTGTGATACATGTTCAATTTTTTTTTCCTAACTCTTTTTTTTATAAAGTGTCCCTTCTAAAAACCTGGTTCAGCAAGGGCGCAGAGATTTTAAAAAAAGAAATACATTTTTTAATACATAATGTGACTATTTATCTGTTGCAAGTGAAATTGTTTAAAAGTGAATATTATGATGTTAAAAGTATGAATCTAGAACAAATTAAAATTAACACTGCATTAAAAAAAGTGTGTGTGGGGGGGGGGGGGGGATCATTGCTATTTTAAATCTCAAATCCTTACTGTAGTAATGTAATGTTGCTCGTCATAAGTGGTGAGATGTCTCTTAATTATGAAAGATGTTGTAAAATTCTTTTGATAGATGTGTTCCTGAGATAATGTAGATCGGAAGAAAGGCATGACATGCCATGAGAAATGCCTGGATCCGGGTGGTCCAAGCAAAGTGTTTGAGGTGAAAAAAGTTTTTATGAGATAGTGCATGTTGTTTGTGTTCCATCTGGAATTAACAGACACATCTCACACATCATTAGTCTGTGTGGGGGATGTATGGCACAGCTACTAAATACCCATTAAGACATATGTCTGCTCTCACAAAAGGGATATGGCCCTGAATGTCAATTTTCCCAGACTGCTCTCCCAGGTTCTTATGTTGCCAACTGGACACCCCAAGAAAGTAAATACTGCAAAAGGTGGAGCCTCTGGTAGTGCTCCTTAACTCTGATTTAAAAAGTCAACATTGATGTGGTGTATTGTTTAAGGAACCTGAGCAAGACATATCAGATTAGAAGCCTTTAAAAAGATAATAATTAATTATTAATTTTAAAACTTTTTTTTATTTGTGTATTTATTTCATCACATATTTGATTAAACTTTAAGGGAATATCTGAAGTGAGGAAATGAAATGTGTGTTATGATTCCCATAAACCCGAACATTGTCATAAGAGAACTTTTTAATTGAAGTAAATTATTTCTTAAAGCCATTAATGTTCTTCATTAGTAGTAAACCTCAAGTCAATCATGAATGATATAATTTTGTTAAATTCAAATCAATACTGATTTACGAAAATGTCCATAATTTTTTATGGGTAACAGCTTTATATAAACAACATGCACGAATTTAATAGAAAGTTGATAAAAGCAAAATGAACTTGATAACAACAGAATAGGAATAAAATAATGTTTTCAAAATGCTCCCAAATTGTTTACTAAGGTTAATAAAGGATTACTTACAAGTTCTTGTGTAGCAGCTTTAGTAAAAATATTGTATATGTACTACATTAAAATTTTATTCACTGAACTGAAAAAGTCTAGCCTTAAAATTGCATTTGCTTTGAAGTTTCCTCAACTCTTCCCTGTCATAAAAGCTTCTCTGTCTTTCAGATATAGAATCTGAATCAGTATATAGCAAAACCTGATCTAAAACAGATTAGGCACACATTTCTTTGATAATCTTTGACTTAACATAATTTTGACTGAGACCATAGCTCTACAACATCATTTTAGATAAAGTAGATTAGAAAAATATTACTACATTAATGCAAGCTGTAAATGCAAGCACAAGATATGTATTTCCAAAATGTGCAACAGAGTAACAACGTAAGCTTTCAGTTATGGAAATACCTCAAAATATCAGTAGCTGGCATGATAAGAGTATGAATCATGTTTTGAAAGGAATGTCAGTCTCAGCCTGTTACTTACCTACTGCCATGTCCAGTGCTTCCACCTCTTCCCGCAGGTGGTCAATATAATGGTTTATTTCTGTTACACGTGTGCGGTTACGTCTGATTTCTTCCTCATTATGAATATTGGTAACCATGTTCTTGAGCCATCCATTAATTCTAGTAACAATGTCATCTTCCTTGTTGTCTATTTTCAAAAGATGGACATCATGTGATGAAGTAACAGCATTCAACACTGTGTCCTTGTCCACTAGAAGCTTTTTAGAAAAATGAGGTCAATAAAATAGGTGTCCCAAATGCTGTACTATAATATTTAAAAAAGTAAAAACACAACCATTATGGAACAATTAATTTTTTTTTTTTCTTTCTTCAAATGAAGTGGGGTTTTTTAATACTGCAGTGTTTTTGGTTTTTTTTTACATCCTCCTTGAGAATATCTGCCTTTCTTATCTTAACTAGTTAAATAGATTGGCTTTGTTTACCTAGAGCCTGGGGACAATCCTTGACATTTGACTTACTACTTTTTGGTCAAGAGGCTGACATTGAAATTGCAACACATGCCTAATGATATTGAACTGTGATTAGAGTAGACAGAACGATATAGACAGCAGTAGTTAACCAAGTGCTCTCACCATTCTGAGATCCTCTGAAACATCTTCCTCTAGTTCATTCTTTGCAGCTTTTTCAAGTGCTATTGTGGCACTCTCTATCATTTTTTCATTGTGCTGGTTCTCTAACTCTCTGGCTTGTGTGAGATAAGCTTGAACATTTTCCAAGAAGCCACTCACCAGGTCTTGCATGTTGCGGTCAAAATCTTTTATAACTTCCTGTTTTCAGAGAAGAAAAAAATAATCTGTGAGAGTTTTAAATTAGATTTCATTTTAAGAAGTGGAGATAAAAATGCTAATTTCTTTTTATGTCATATTCACAAGAAAATTTAAATTGTTAAATGAATCATCAAAATGGGATCATTTCTGAGGCTGTTAAGACATTTAAAAAGTGAAATTAAAATGTTATTTAAATCATCTGGAAACAACAAAAAAATACATCAAGTTCTACACAATGGACCGTGGATTAAAGGAACACAGCAATTTATTAAATACTACAGAGAACCTTTCCACTCTAGTTTTGTTTCTGCTCTCTAATACATAAGTGAGTCTTTGTAACGCTTTTTTGGACCTCCTTAGGAGCGCTTGGCTAGCATGAGTTCTCTGAAGAATAGCTGCTTAGGGAGCCGGTTGTCTTCCATATGGGCTACGTGTCCCATCCAATGGATTTGATACTGCATCAGGGTGTTGAAGATATTAGGTAGGTTCGCTCTAGCAAGGACCTCCGTGTCAGGCACTGTGTCTTGTCACCTGATGCCGAGGAGTTTCCTGAGGCAGGTTGTGTCAAAGTGGTTTAGTTTCTTGGCGTGACGCTGGTAGACTGGCCATGTTTCACATCAGTAGAGCAATGTTGAAGGATGGCTGCGCTATAGACCGTGCTCTTTGTTTCTCGTCTGATACATCTCTTGTCCCAAACAGTGCTGCGGACTCTGCCAAATATTGCACTAGCTTTCGCGATCCTGGCATTCATTTCGTCATCCATGATGACAGATCTGGAGAGGGTGCTGCCCCAGTGGGTACATTTATCCACTGAGTTTAGACACTGTCCACTTATGATGATGCTGTGTTCAACGTAGGGCTTACTGGGAGCTGGCTGATACATCACTGCAGTCTTCTTTGTGTTGATTGTTAGGCCAAAGTTGTTGCAGGCCTCAGAGAAGATATCAACGCTGATTGCATGGCAGCTTCAGAGTCAGCAATGAGTGCACAATTGTCCGCAAACAGAAGCTCATTGATGGTGTTATGTTTGACCTTGGTTTAAGCTTGAAGACCGATCCATCAGTGCGGAAACGGTTTGGAAAGCCCATGGTGGAGTCCTTAAGTGCATCAGACAGCCCTGCAGAATACATAATATTGAAGATTGTGGGAGCGTGGACACAGCCCTGCTTCACACCATTGTGACAGGGAATGCTTGAGATGACTGACCCATTCTCTGCACTCAGGCCATCATGCCATCATGCAGCTGACTGATGATGTTGGTGAGCTTGTCTGGGCATCCGTACTTCTTCATGATTTTCCACAGGCCACCTCTATTGACTCTGTCAAAAGCCTTATTTAGGTCACTATATGTGCAATATAGGTCCGTATTTTGCTCCCGACCTTTCTCTTGGAGCTGACTGGCAGCAAACACCTTATCAATAATTCTGCATTCTTTGCGGAAACCGCATTGTCTTTCGGGTAGGAGACCTAACTCCAGATGTGCATTCAGACGGTTCAGAAGGGCTCGGGCTAATATCTTGCCTGCGATTGACAGCATTGATATTCTGTGGTGATTGTTGCAGGCCTGGCAGTTTCCTTTGTGTTTATACAGGTGGATAATTGAGGCAACTGGCAGACGTAAACTGTGCCACAAGACCTCAAAGATACATTTGCTTTATAACTATACTGTTACTGTCACAATTGTACAAGCCTCATAGCCTCGTCCTGTTGAAATCTGATCCCCTATGACAGGTAGTCAGCATCTGGTCTTCCTACCTGTGGGAATTCTCCACCCACCTGCTCTACCCAAGTTGGAATTCTCCCCATTTGCCAACCACTTGCTCTACCCAAGTTGGGATTCTCCACAATACTAAGAAATAGTTACCTCCAGCTGGTCAACTAGCTGCAGTTCAAGTCCCATGAGCTTATCCCAAAGCTCACTGATTAAAATATTAAACTCTGTGACCTTCATTTCCATTAACTTTGCATCAGTTAATTGCTGGATTTCAGAAAACAGCTAAAAATAAATACATAAACAAAAGATAATTAGACATTTTAAATAAGAACCAACAAGTGTTAATTAAATGGCAAAATTTCTGAACTCATCTGGGACTAATACAATTTACATGTATCAGATGACATCAAACTTCTAGTCCTCTCAAGTATTTTAAGTCTTTCAACTGTTGGAATCAGAGAAGAAACCACACCTTTTTTTTATTAAGGTAAATTGTGTATACTCTATTCAAACGCAATATTTGCTGTTATATATTTTTTCTTTATTATCTCTTATCACATGAAATTTAATAATTTGTGTCCTGATAAATGAAAATGAATTAAGCTAAGGAATTTTCAACTGACCCTTTTCTTCTCTACATTAAATTCTTCTATGGCTTTCATGCCCTCTTGTTTATTTTCCAGCTTGGCTTCATTGACACACTCCCAAAACATATCAACTTCAGCTTTTCTTTTATCATGTTCCAAGAGGCCAAAACCAAATAATTCCTTGCATACAGCCACCAACTTTTCTTTGTAGGTGAAAATTATTAAGGAAGCTATAAATTTCAACAATTGTTTCATCTTGTATTAAATAAGATGTTTAAGGCAAAAAATTGTGTTTACCAACAAAAGAAAAAACTTCCAGAGAATGTAAATAAGCAAATCACATGTTTTTGTTTTTGATTATTAAAGAAAAAATAAGTAAATTATAACTAAAGCATCAAACATGTATTTGAATTCAAACCTGTATTTGAATTCAAACATGTATTTCAATTCACTCTTAGTAAATGAATTTGAAAAAAATAAATTATTATTGTATAACTTAAGGATAAATAAATACTGTAGAAATGGCATTTTTGTCCCACAAATTCTTTATTAAATGTCCTTCAGCTTCAGAGCTTCAATTGTTCAAAAAGGATATATAACCAGCATCTCATCGACTCCTGGGATCTCATTTAATTTGTTTCCCTCTGGATCATCAGCATACATATCAACAAATAGTTTATCAGTGTCTAGGTATTCAACATAAGCTTCCTGAAATCATTTAAAATGTAGAAAATAGAAAATAGACACTTCAATAATATTAGAAGATTTATGTTAGTCATATTCAGTTCTTGTATAAGTAGTCATATTCAGTCATTGTATAATAGTCATATTCAGTTATCATAAAATAGTCATAATCACTCATTGTATAATAGTCATATTCAGTTCTTATAAAAAGATCATTTTCAGTTCTTGTAAGCCCATGTTTGGCAATATGTTAGGCTGTTAGGTTAGCCCATGATGATAACTTGCAAGTTTAAACACAGTTGAGAGACTGATTATTTTGTGACAGAATTGAATGTAAAACAATGTATTTTATTTTGACAAATTTTTGGGTGGAAATTTCATTTTGCAACAACTTTTAGTTTTGTTTGCAGATCTTACAAACATGAAATCAGGGATTAAAACAATTCACTTCACGCTTGGGTCTATCCTTGATAATGAGAGTCAATCTTTTCTTTAGTTATGCACGCACTTGAAGATCAAGCATTGTAGATGTGAATATTATTGATAAATTACAATGTGTTTTGTGTGAGCGATTTAAGCCACAGTTAGAGTAATTGGTCAACAGAAATGTTGCAAAGTTTCTTAATAATTGGCGTTTGTAAAAAAAAACATTTTTCCCCTTTCATTCTTTTATTAGTTGTGGTCTTTCAAACACTACAATAAATATGCTCACTCCAAAAAAAGTCTTGTGTACAGATATAATTATATAGAAAAATGTCACCATTGAAATGGCTTGACAGCCACCTGTAAGGTTTATAAAAAGCTATTGCCCACCATGGTTGTATAGTGTTCAAATTTAGGTATTGTATATTAGGTATTGTATGCTAGTCACATTCAGTGATTGTATAGTAGTTATATACGGGGTTTACATAATAGTCAAATTCAGTTCTTGTATAATAATAATAATATTCAGTTATGGCATAGTAGTCATTGTTAGTTATTGTAGACCCAGGCAGATTCATATTGAGTTATTGTAGACAGTTGCTGAGTTAATAGAAAATATTGTTTGTTTGACAGAATCCTTTTTTTAAAATACCTTGTGACGATGAATTTCTTGATCTAGTTTATCTTTTGCCTCTGCAACCAGCTTGGCCTTATTGTCCTTGTCAATTTGCTCCTCAACTTGATTCTGATACTTGTCATAAGCAACTGTTTTCTGAAAATATGATGTATTCAATTCAAACTGAAAGAAAACTATAAAAATGGATGGGAAAATACTGTTGTCTGTCCCTCCCTTAACTTCTTATAAGGAAATATATAGTACAAGCAAGGGAAAACCTGAAAAAAGGATGCAACAAAAAAAGAAAAGTGTCTGTAAGGAGCCTTCATTAGCAAATAGTACAAAGCAACATGTCTGTAAAGGAACCTTCATCAGCAAACAGTACAAAGCAACGTGTCTGTAAGGAGCCTTCATCAGCGAACAGTACAAAGCAACGTGTCTGTAAGGAGCCTTCATCAGCAAACAGTACAAAGCAACGTGTCTGTTAGGAGCCTTCATCAGCAAACAGTACAAAGCAACGTGTCTGTTAGGAGCCTTCATCAGCAAACAGTACAAGGCATAACAAATATACAAAATAATATACAAACTTAGCTAAAATGTAGTCTCCCATTTTTTATTTTTATATTTGTTACTCTATGTCTGTACTAATTGTCTGTACTCTTTGTCTCTACTATTTGTCTTTACTCTTTGTTACTCTATGTCTGTACTATTTGCCTGATGAGGACTTCTCTCAGAAACGTTTGTTGTGCAGGGGATACAAATAATCGTTTTAATCATTTGTAAGTGAATATTTCACAACATTGTAACTGATCTGGCATGCTAAAGTAATTACAATTTTACTTTTAAACTTACTGTCTGTTTATCAAGCAAGCGGTAGTCTAAAAACTCAAGTTTGGGTAGAAATGCAGCCACATAGAGACGAAAGTTCTCTTCTTGACACACAGGATTATTGTTGATATTTAATGTCTTAAGCTTTGGAAAGCGCCGCAGGTATAAGATCTGTTGAAAACATAAATATTTAATACTGACTATTTATTATGAAATGAAGATAGGGGCTGAAGTTTTATTAGAGTGGAGCAGTGTGCTTAGTTATTTATTTTATGAATGATAGAGTGTCAAATATAATTTCAACTGGATTATCATGCAATAATTTCAATAATTATCAAATTTGTATTGAAGTATGTAAGCATGTTTAACTATTAATGGGAGTATTTAAAAATAACTATTACTGACATCTTTAATTTCTTTAATTTCATTGTTCCCAATAGAGAAAACCTGCAATTCCAGTTGAGCATCAAGATTTTCAATCTTACTGATATGATTATTGTATAGTGTAAGGTCTTGAAGCTTTGTCAGTTTGTTCAGGCCTTCTATTACCTCAATATTGTTAAATGATAAATCTGTGAAAAATGCAAATGAAAGTGTTTATATAGACATTACTCATATTTATTCAATCTTTTGAAATTGATTTTAGTTAATTAACCTACTTGGATACATTTTAGTTAACTGTAGCCAAAATTACACAAAAGCCCCCCAAAAAATTATATCTATGCAGACTATGCTATAAAAGAAAGTGTAGTGATAATTTATATTTTGTGATCACTAATTAAAAAAACCACCATAATTAATGGACCGCTTCCACTCAACCTAGAAACTTGATAATATTGAGGCTGATGCCATCAAGATCCCTAGAAGACAAAAAAAGCAAAAAGCTTGGCCTATCCCTGGTAGCCCTAACCCTACCTGATCTTGATAAGCAAAGCCAAACTGCAAATTTGAATGACCTATGATCATATCTATATCTATATTCAATGAAGGGGCCATCAATGAATGATGTCATGCTACTTTTTTCGTCGATATAGACAGTCATAAAATTCATTCAAATTATTGTTTTCTTTTCGATAGTGTGTATTTTACATTTTTATAGGCGATGATGGGGACCAAATAAAACAATAGTAAATAAATTAACTAATTATGTAGCCTTAAAGTAAGTGAGACAAGATTATGTGAGGAATAAGGTGTATCTGCTTAGGCAGGTTTAAGGTAAGGCAGGTTTAAAGCAAGGCAGGTTTAAGGTAAGGCAGGTTGAAGGTAAGGCAGGTTTAAGGTAAGGCATGTTTAAGGTAAGGCATGTTTAAGGCAAGGCAGGTTTAAGGCAAGGCAGGTTTAAGGCAAGACAGGTTTAAGGTAAGGCAGGTTTAAGGTAGATAGAAAATCAGTGTGATGGGTTTGAGCAATGGGAATTCAAAGCTAATTAAAAAAAGTGAGTGGGAGGGGGATATTTAGTTTCTGATACAGGAACTACATTTATGTTTTCAATAAGAGGTAGGGGGAGGGGTATGTTATGATTGAGACAACTTTTCATAGTTGATTAAACTTATCGTTTTTCATTGATTGAAATACAAATATTTTTCACTTAATGTACGTTTTATATATGTAGCTAAATTGACATTCAGACTTTCCTTAAGCTGTCATGGAGACATCTTTTTTTAAGCTCGGGGGGTGGGGGGATGGGGGGGGGTGTTAATGAAATAAAACCTTGTTTTGTTGCTCAGGAGGATTGTGGGGCAAAAAGTTTGGGAAACTCTTGGTTAAGGGCTATAGTTATTATTCTACAGATATCTGAGATTGATGTGTGGTTTACTGCATGAGTTGGTGAGGTAAAAGAGATTAATGAGGCATAAGATATTTATGAGGTAAAAGAGATTAATGAGGTAAAAGAGACTAATGAGTGAGATTCCTAAAGAAAGATTGGATGTCAAGGGGGAACAGAAGAATAGGAAAATAGTACAGTTAGGTTTGAATAGTGTGAATGCTTTGAAATAAGGAAACATCAAGAAAATTTCCCATTAGACTACATATTAATTGATCTTGGATTGCAGTATAACAAGTTGTGACATAAAAGTGATGGTGGAAGAACAAATATGATTGTAGTTTATGAGGGACAGGGCACTGGGTTTAGCGGCAAAAACCAAAAGAGGGATGGCGTTTTTTTGAACTAGAGATTGTAGAGACAATTGGAATGATAGGAGAGAGCTGGTTTGAGGTTTAAGCAATGGATGTTGTGGAAGGGAGGGATGAGATGGTAGTCAGGGGCATAGAAGCAGAAGTGAATAAAATACTATTTAATTTGGGGAATAGAATATTTTGCAAGGTAAAATACAAATTTAATTTGTTAAAATAGTAAAAAATTTAGACAAGAGTTCACAGTAAACTTTAGATTGTAGCAAACATTTGTTGCATCGGGGTAACATATCACAAGAGACAAAACTTTGGTGTGACATAAATACAAAGTCATTACCAACAAAATGACTTTGGACTTCCATTAAATGATTACCTCCTCCCCTACCTTTCCTTTTTATGGTCTTTCACTGAATCAAAATTACACGGAGATAACATGCATATATACATTTTGTAGAATCAGTCAATTAAAGGTCATCCCCCATAGTGGAGTAAAGCATGGGTATATTGGCTAGTTTCATATAAATTAAAATGTAAAAGATAAAAACCTACCTAACCAGACCAAATTGACTAGAAAATCCAATCCCTCAATTTTCTCTATTATATTATTATCCAGCTGCAACTTAGTCAGAGATGTAAATTCCCAAAGATTGTCAATTTTTAAGACATCTGATGATTGAAATGAAAGCAAACATTCAAATAATGTCAAAATAGTTTATAATTAGTTGTTTATTTACTAGTAATCAAAACAACAACATTTAGTTAATTACTTAATGCCATGGAATTATATCTAAATGCAAGAATACTTCTTTATTGTACTGTTTAATTTCCAAGGATTATGCCGTCTACTTATATTTGTAGTTGTAATAACTTTTTAAACATTTAACAGTATATACTCATATAGTCATGTTTCAACCCTTTAATAGATAACTTTACTTGCTTAGCTAATGTTTTTCTTTTCCTTTTTTCAATGTAATAAAGCTTAAAAGAATGAAAACAAAATCAAAATAGATACTTCTTGTTATCAGTGACTCTTATGAAAAATTCAATATTTAATACATCTATGTTTATACATTATGTTTGAGGTATACAGCATCAGCTTTATAATATTATAACTTATAAGAGGGAATTTTTTTAAAATATGAACCGTAGATTATGAACATTAAACAAAGATTTTAAACTCTATCTAAGAATGAGATATTTTAATAGAGTACTTTTGAAGTCCAGCCTTAATGAAAGAACATCTCCAAAGTTGATGCCTTCTTTCTTTGCAATTTTTCCTGCTTCATCTTTAGGTCCTTGCTCTTCTACAGCCTTTTGTAACATATCCTCATCTATTACAGAAGGCTCAACAGTATCATAGAGTCGACTCATTCTGATTGAATGTATATAAAATATAAAAAAATTATTTAACATTAATTATTATTAATATTATGTCATGTAAATGTGATAAAAATTACTACTCAAAGATGTAACAGCTAGAAGTTTTAAAATAGCTTACCTTATTTGTCATAACATTTTCATTTGATACACACAAAGCTGCATAGGTTAATCCACACACAGAACCTTAGTACTTATTATATCAATTATTCAGAGGTCCTTCCCAGTAAAATATGCTTTTCTATGATTATTTATGGTGAACTCTGGTAGTTATTATAAAAGCCATATTATGTACAGATTGTGGTTGGTTTTCTCATCTTATGTCATTTTAATGTTTTGTGAGGAAAAGGAACTATTACAGAATTTTAAATCACACCAGCTCCACAAAGAAGCTGAGAATACTGAAATTAGTTGACCAACAAACAAATGACAAGCAAAAGGTGAAGCAAAACATGCAGATGAATCAGCTGGAATGATTAAAACATTATAACAAGATAATTTCTTGAGTCTACAAAACTCCAAAAAGTTAACGTTCAAAAATTTAAAAAGAAAGGTGTAATGGTGAAATCACTATACTGCTGTAGAAGAAAAAAAGACATTGGGCTCGGCTGACTGACTTTATGACATACACTTTACAACATAATGCCATATTTTATTTAGGTATATGCAGAGGCAGATTGCCCCATGAGCCAATAGCTTTTAAGGCTCATGCAACTGCCAGTCCCTGCTTTATTTTATGGAGTGACTGGTTAGGGTCAGTTGAACTCTGTGTGAATTAGTTTTCCTAGTGTGCAATATCCACTTTTTCAGTGAAAACATGCCCTTGCCCTTGTCATCAGAATACATTTTATACTATAATATCTTTAAAAATGTCTATAATTTGCTGTGCCCAGTATGTAAAGCCTACTACTGAGGCTATAAAAAGGCCAGAGAGCAACTACAGATCATCAGTATGTCTTGCCCCATAGCTGAGGGATACAATAAAGCTGCTATGTCTATGTTCATCCTAAATTATGCTTGGGCTCAAGCCAATTTGAGGAAGGAAGCACTGAGCTCTACTCATCACCAAATTTTATTTAAAAATCCCTTTAAAATGTTTGTACGGCCTTAAATTTATCCAGTGACTCTGAGTGACAGAGGGAGATTGACATATGGTGATTTGTGTGAAGGTGGAAGACTTTAACATTAAAGACAGTCATCTTGCCCAGCTCACAACAAAAGATAAACTAAAATAATCAGAAGCATACATTCCAAAAGTTTCTGGATAATAGATGTGGTAGGGTAGGACCCGTTTTTTAAATCGCGCCCACCACCAACACTGTAGTGTAATTTGACCTCGCCCAATACCAGGATCGGAATGTTGACCCGAGCTCTGGTCAAGTTCACCCCATTCAGACTGACCGACGGGCTCTCCCTCATGGCATAGAATACTTAAATAGTGGGAACCCCTATTTGTGCTTTAGTGCTAAGTTAAATAATTTGTATCTCGGGAACCATAGTGAACTAAATTATAAATTATATCTAGTTGGGAAGGGGAGTTTATTCACTATACTTTAGTATATTTACAAGTCCCCAACGTCCAAGGGTATTTTAATTGTTAGTTATTAAGAGCGTTTTCACATTCATTTATGAGGGGGTCCCAACCTGCTTTATTTAAATATCTCAAAACGTATATAACTCATAGAAATATAAAAATGTATCTTAGATAGCGGAGACAAAACTAAGAAGGACACATTTAATTAATTAGGGATGGGGTCCAGGATATCAACTTTAATTTGGGTTGTAGTCTCCAGGGTTTGTCAGTTTACCACAGAAATTCTGTCAGAAGACAAGTTTTGGACAGTCCAAGTCAGGGCGTGATGTCAGGTTTTCGGGTACGTCCGCGCACGGCTATTTAAGGCGGGCACATTTGGGAGATTTGTATTCGAGGTTGGAACCGCATCCCTGCAGTGTGTCAGTGTTCATAGCGGCCCATTTGGACGCTCTGTAAGTAGAAGCAAATACGCCTTTTTTTATTTCTGTGCTGTAGACTGCATTACTTGTTCGGTGTTAGGCAGTGTTTTAATCATTTGTTAGCTCCGTCAATTTGACGTGTAACCAAAATCCATGAATTATGAAATGGAATTAGATACCAGTGCCTGTGAGCATAACACGCAACCGTTATATCGCTCTGGTCACACATACTGCAATGTGCTTTAAAGCTATTGATACAACAGTATACGACCATCGACCTACGTACAACAGGTGTAGTAGACTACCTCCCCTGCCCTGTGCTATATTCTCAAATAGAAATAGTGCATGTGTTAGGAGACTATTATTACCAGCTGTATTAATATGCTTAGACATTTCGCAATTTGCTTTTGTCTTAAAAAGACACAGCAATTGAGTGATGCATGTATCTAACCAATGGTGGTTATACCTTACACCATTATAGTACCTGTCCTGCTATGGGTGCATCTTACACAGACCCCTTACATGGATGACAGTACCCAAGTTAGACCTCTATGCTAGCCCTCACATCTCACACTGGTCCTTTATGTAACACAGTGTACGTGCTACAAGTTAGAACACTGCCACGTGATTTCCTTTTATAGTAATGAAACATTATCAAAACAATATAATTTTAATTGCCAATTGTTTACCATGTAAGAATACTCTATTTTTTTAGTTAAGTATATTTTGTAACACCCTGCATTTACAGGGTTAGTTAATATGCTTATTTGTTCTCTGTGTTATTCATTATTAGTCAGGACACTGTTAACCTGTATTATTTGTTTCTTTGCAGGTATTGTCCCTTTCCTTTCCTGCACCTTTCCTTTTATTTCCGTTGTTAGTTTCCAAATAAAAGCTATAGTCCTCAGACCTGCATTTTCTTAGTTTGTTTTAGTAAAACTGTCAGCCATCAATAACAAGCAATCACCAACATCACCACTCGGCTACAGTATTTTGGCGCTGCGAGCAGGGTTTTAAAAAGTGTGTCACACACACACACACCACCCTCCAGTAGCCATATATAAGCTGCCACCATACAACCATCACCACTCGGCTACATAGATAAATAAGATGCCTATAGGATAGGCCAAGGTCCAATACATAACAATATAAGATATGATTGAGATTAGAATTTTTAAAGAGTTTAAATCTTACTTTGATTGCTACCACTACCAATAAACATTAACCATGGCATTCAACAAAGAACACAGAATCAATGAATTAAAGGATAACAATAAAAAATTGAATAAACAATAAAAAGATTCAAAGTACATTACTTATACTTACTCACTGTTATTGTTATCACATAACAACTCAACTCACTGTTACAAGTACAAGTGCTAAGAAAGTATTAAGTATTTATTTAGGCATTTTAGGCCTACTTTAATATAATATATTATATATTATTAAAATAATTATTTTTTTATATATTTATTAAATTAATATTAATAAATATTTTTTTTTGGGTAAATACATACTTTTTAAAATAAAATTTATAAATTATATCAATTATAATTATAATTTAAAAAATCAAAAGTCAAAAGTGACAAAAGTCTTTTGAAAAGAGTTTTGAAGATTAAGTTAAACTAACTAAATATTAAAGGCATGCCGGTTATATTTTTCTTAAACTCTTTTGATTAACTTTTAAAAATGTCTTACCTTGTTGTGTTTGTAAAGAAATATAAAGTTCAGTTAGGCTATATTATATCCGTTGTTTTAAACGAGAAAGTTGATAGTACGCCATTTACGCCGTTACCCTAGCTCCCAATACTTCCGGTAAATGTTAAAAGTCAAATTTAACGAAATAGCGAAAAACACTTGATTAAGAATGCAAGTACAAAAAAAAGTAAATTACACTATTTACAGTATGCAATGAGTATAAAAGTTTTTGCTGACTCAATCAACTATAAGGCTATTTATCACTATTAGTGCCAAGCGTGATTTGATTGTTTAGGGCTCAGGTTAGGTTTAGGGATCTATTTTTTTAGAGGTTTATATAGGCATAGGATAGGGCTCAGGTTTAGGACTTGGGTGTATAAATTTAGTAGACTTTACTTTACACTTTACTTTAACTTTAGATTTAGGCATTTACTAAGTTTTTTTTAGGGTTCATATATTAGTTTAGGCTTAGGGATACATTTTCATTTAGTAAATCAAATGTCATTTAGGAAATTTGTTCATTATTATTTAACGTTTTATTCTTAATTTTACGGGTGTGACAACCAATATGTGAGACATTGCGGTACTAATAGTGTGAAATTACCACAAACAAATTCGTTGCTAAAATTGCAAGTTGACTGACTCATTCATTGTTGTTTAAGTTCAATCAAACTCAAACTCATGAAACTGTGTTGATGTTTTTTGTGTGTTGTGTACTGTGCAGTCTGTAGTTACAGTAGGTACTCAGTAGTAATCTGTAGTAAAATTAGTTAGGTACTTGGACAAAAGTGTCAAAATGGAGTACAGCTTTCCCTTTAAGTGTAAGACCTAATTATTTAGATAAGGGAAGGCCTGCGCCTGTGAAGAAAACAATTGACTGACTGATTTAAAAAATTCATGTTATAAACAGTGTTTCTTTCAGACATTTGCGGGGGGCGTGCCAGATGTGTAGCTAAGGGGTGGCAGATGGGACATACTATCCGGGGCGCCAGATTAGCTTGTGGGGGCTAAATGGGCTTTGATGGCATTTAATTATTGAAAATAATGGGTTTCAGAGTTGAAAAAAGATGGGGGGGGGCCTAAAAATGTATCTTGTCCCCTGACGCCAAACACTCTAGATAAGCCTCAAAATAGGGAAGAAGGGGGGGTCTGCGCAGGGGTCACTTTTACCTTATATACATTTGTGGCTTTTCGTACTAATAATTAAAAATATTTGGCCACCCATGTCGGCACTAATATTAACTACCAAACTCTGCGATCATTTTCATCAGGAAGTAGGGTGGAAATCAAGGGTGCCGATGAATCTTGATTGATGGAGGGGTCTGAGGCATGCTCCCCAGAAAAATTTTGATTATTTCAAAATCGAGAGTTGCATTTTTGTGTGTACTTGAATTCAATGTTTCTATTGTACTTTTTGGACGGAGAAGGACATTTTTAAGGTTTTGTGGTTGTCCGTCAAGATCGTCTAGGATCATCTAGTCATCCGGTTTGGGGGGGGGGGGCGGGTTATGGTGAGTTCGTAGGTGGCCTGCTAGTCTGATTCGTGCTTGGAATAGTCTCTGACACAGCGGGCAGGGGATAGTTGTTGTAGTCGGCGATCTAATTAATGTTGCTTTTTCGGGATAGCCTGCATGTATCAGCTGTGGCTCTCCTACTGGCTTCATGAGATGGAGCCCCCTTCTTGACAGCTGATCTCCACTTGGCTCAGTCCTGGGCTTTCTGCACCCATTCAATAGGGTTGATGCTGAAGACCTTTGGTGCTGATTTCAGTGTGTCCTTGTAATGCTATCTTTGACCTCATTGGGAGCGCTTGCCTAGCGTGAGTTAACCGAAGAATAACTGTTTAGGGAGCCGGTTGTCTTCCATACGGGCTACGTGTAGGTTGGCTCTATCGAGGACCTCCTGAGGCAGGTTGTGTGAAAGTGGTTTAGTTTTTTGGCGTGACGCTGGTAGACTGGCCATGTTTCAAATCAGTAGAGCAATGTTGAGAGGACTGCTGCGCTATAGACCTTGATCTTTGTTTCTCATCTGATACCTCTCCTCTCCCATACAGTGCTTTGGAGTCTGCCAAATATTGCACTTGCTTTTGCAAGTCTGGCATTCATTTCGTCATCCATGATGACAGATCTGGAGAGAGTGCTGCCCAAATAAGTAAATTTATCCACCGCGTTTAGACGCTGTCCACTTATGATGATGATGGGTTCAGCGGAGGGCCTACTGGGAGCTGGCTGATACATCACTCCAGTCTTCTTTGTGTTGATTGTTAGGTCAAAGTTGTTGCAGGCCTCAGAAAGATATCAATGCTGTGTTGCGGTTTCAGAAGTAGTATTGAGGACACAATCGTCCACATTATGGCGCCCAGTGCCATACATAAACTGAATTCACTCCAGTTGTGGCATAAGCTTATAATCAACCCCATATTGTAAAATACTGATCAGCGTGAGGGAAGGGGTGAAGAATTTAGGGTGCTAAAGACAGTCTGGCAAACTCAAAATGCAGGGATGCATTTTGGGGCATGCTTGAATGTGTTGCTTCTTGCAGACAATTTGGAGGTAGCATTTCAAATTTTTGGGTGGGAAAATGTGAAAATTAGCAATAATTAATGATCAAAGACATCTAAATTCCGCAATAAATTCCATATACTAAATTCATTCCAGTTGTGTCACCCTTGAGGGTAAGCTTTTGCACTAGATTATCAGTTGGGAATCTAATAAATATAGGCTAAGTATTTTTTAAATACCCACTTTTCAGGAAACGTTAAAAAAGTAGCACATTTAAAGAAAACATAAATGCTTTCGCCATAATAATTGTTGAACTATTTGTAATTGTATGCTCTCGCTAAATTCTTAATTTTTTTTTTAAAAAAAAAGGTATCAGTTTTCATTTTTGTCTTGCTTAACGTACATGGAGTAGCGTACATTTAAAATGATGCTAATAACTATATTTTTTTAAAGCATGAGACCATCATACAATTTATAATTAACATCATTCCCTACTTAAAAGTCATGCTTTTATTATGACATATTACTTGAAAACATGAAAATATTGCTGAGTGAGAGCTGTATTAAAACTATAGACCTTAAAATTGAAACAAATGTAGTTTAATACAACAATGTTATTATAAAGTCTTTAAACTTGTGAGTTTGCAAAAAATAATTAAACAAAAAATACAGATAAATGCAAACAACAGGAAGTAATACTTCGACTCGTATTTGGGAGGGGCAAATTTTTGAAACATTGCCATATTTATAATTTATAATCGAAAAATATTAGCTTCTAAGAAGATTAGCCTTAAATATAGGGATCATTAAATATAGCGAGCATAGCGTTATTTCATAGATTCCAATATTTGTAATAGATTAATAACACCAGCTAATATCTTTAAGTTTTTTTTTTTAAATTACAATTTGGTAGTTCTTTATAAATAATATATTTGTTTTATTGATGTACATATTTTTTTCCTGGGGGGCATCCTGGTTATAAGTTATAGGTCAAGTCTAAAGAAAGTGAAAGTTGTGTTTTTTTCTTGAATTATTTTGAGATAACTCTGTTAATTGAGAATTGAGACATAATTAGAAAATATAAATGATAAAAGTGACTAAAATTAAAACTGAGCAGAGAAATTTTGATAGAGCTGCCACTCCTTGGTCATGGTCATAGGCTTTTTCTTATTTCAATTTTTAATAAATAATGGTATCTAGAGATGAAATTTGGTCAGTGTACCCAAGTGGAATTGTAGGTCTAAATGGCATCAGGCAATTTTTGGTAAATAATTGACCTTCCCTCCCCCATCGTCATTCAAATTTAGATAATATAAAAGATTGATAAGTTTCCTAGCTAAACTTTCTTTTTCAGCTAACACTTTTCACACTTAGAGGTTAATAAGATTTTTAAAAATTATCAATTTTTTTTTTAAAAAGTGTTTAAGAATTCATTATTATTTTAGTAGTCTTAATTCTCATAATTTATTTGATCTACATAATTTATTATTTTAATATTCAAATTTATCTAATTTTAAATATAATTTCAGACCTATCTCAATTAACAAAGCAACTGTAATGGGGAAAATGTGACATGAATAGAAATGAAAAAGAAAATTTGGAATGTCTTTGTCCCTAATGAGCTGCTATTGGCAAAGCCTGGATACCTCCTTGGAATCATTGACCATGACAACTGTATGATATTCCTCAATGGGATCCTTCATTCTTATGAAGAGATCAAGCAAAGCAAGCAGAGAAATGTTGGCTGTTGGCAGATAAGTAGCCCTGACTTATCCATAAGTGATCCAGGCGCCACAGACCCTCTGATCACTATCAATCTTAATAACCATGGCTCTGGTGATTTTGTCAGCTGTCATTTAACATTCAGGGCCTCATGTGCTGAAGTCTACCCTATTGTCTGCATATTTTATGAACCTAAAGATTTTGAATTGTCCTATGTCTTACCTCAAACCATCTTAGCAGACTATGACAGCAGTGGAATAATTGATCTTCATTCAAAACTTGTAGATGGATCAGGAGGAAAGGCTGATTCAGAAATGAGGACAACAAAGTTAAACAATTGTCATGATAAATATTCCTTAAAAGAGCTCCAGGAAAATGAAAATGTTCTTGCATTCCTAGTCAGAAATGTCAGTTTAGAAGCTGAAAGCATGGAAAAGAGTGGAATGAACACATTGTTTAAAAAGCAGACATGGCTATCACATTCTTTAGCAAAGCTTATTTCTGCACTTTGGCTACCTCTAACAATCACTTTAATGATGGTTATTTGCCATGTAGGCAGGCTCTTCAGTATTGGGTGAGTATGTTTATGAAATATTGTTATTTAAACCCTCCACACCAAAGATTTTTTAATACTCAATGGAAAATATGTTCAAAATTATAACATTTTCAAAAACAAAGAAACTCTACTGGCCACACAAGCACATAGATATGTGTGTGTGTCTGTAACTGTATGTATGTGCATGTGTTTTGAAACTTTTCTAATTGTCTTATCTGACACCAAAACTTCATTGACTGTATTTCACCTGATGACCCACAAATCAGATCTTTATTACTACCAGAGTTTAACAAGGTCTCTTAAAGGGTGTCAAGGGTATGAAATCACTGTAGTTATGTTTGTACGTATAACATGTTTAGTTAGAGAGTATAGGTGTAGCTTTGAATATTGTGCGAGAATGTCATGACGTATTTGGGTAGGGGAAGTGACGGATTAGTTGAGTGTTGTGTTGGTTGTGGATTGATTGCGGTTACACAGAGTGTTTAATTGTGTGTTTGTCTACTTCTACATTATTGTATATATCCAGACTAGATACTTGATTACAGAATAAACAGTATTGGACAACTAATCCGGTTGACGTTAGTATATCGGCATTGGTTATTATTGTTACACTGGCCCATCAGATGAGGTAGGGGCATGTTATACCAACGAACACATATATAGTCGTTACTGACTGAATATAGATATATTAAGGTCAGATAGCCACTACACAAATATATTGTATGATCGAACGTCTCGTCATCTTATAGTAAGAACTAGCGTTTCGTCAATGATT
The DNA here is from genome assembly GCA_964017045.1 of Omphiscola glabra. Taxonomy (NCBI): domain Eukaryota; kingdom Metazoa; phylum Mollusca; class Gastropoda; family Lymnaeidae; genus Omphiscola; species Omphiscola glabra. The sequence goes on along the minus strand of OZ024795.1, from coordinate 6,927,616 downwards.
TGAATGATAAAACACTAAATATTTTCAGAAAAAGATGGAGCTGTGTATGTTGTGGACCTGTTGCTAAATTGGTGCGTGCTCCAAGTATTGTTCATCACATCCAAACTCAAGCATCTCGTTTCAGGAGAATTCTTAATTTGAAAAGGACAGAAAAATTTAATTTATTTTTGTGAGTTTACAACTTGGTTATATTGAATACATCTTTCTAATCCTTTTAAGCAATTGAGAAAATATCATTTTGCTTGTCACTATCACAAATGAAATAAATCAATAACGTATTGACTGACCTCAAAATGTTAACTACATCTTAAAATTGTCTATTCCCCAATGGATAGTTCTTTTTAAGGAAATAATTTAAATCTGAATGAAAAAAAAAAGATAAGGAAAGATTAAATGAAATTGAAATACTATCTCTAAGTTTATGCTTTTCATCAACAGGCTTTACAACCATTGTGGTAACCAGCTTCTTGATACATGTCTTGGCATTGGTATTATCCTTTGGATTACTCAACATGATCTAGCCAAGGATGTAGGAACTTTTACCATTGACTGGGCAGATGTAAGTAGACCTTTCTTAAGTACTGTATAATATCACACACAATTTAAGAATCAACAATAACACATTTTTCTGTAACATAAACTAATAATAATAATTGTAATTTTTAAAATAAACAAAATATATATATATTATATATATAAAGTGATGAAGTACAATTTTGAGTATCAGAAAATAACTATTGATATTGTTCCATTCTTAGCTGCATTATCCAGTAAACTGAAATTGAATCAGAAGCTACAGTTTTAAAATGATTTTTTTTTGTTTTAGGATGTAGCCCACAAGCTGACAACCTTAGTTCAATGGCTGATGGGGGCACCGGCAGGTCTCAAATTAAATGCTCAACTCACCAAATTTTTAGGTCACTTTTTCATATACCACATTTATTTGTGGACAGGTGAGAAACTAGATAATAATAATAATAATAAAGTTTATTTGAAAATCACGCATTATCCCCAAAGGCTCGAAGCGCGGTACAAAGTCAATCATATTAAAAGAGAAATGAAACAATCTATATTTTACTTTGAAATACAAAACGCAACATTACAAAAACTGCATATGAGCATACCCATTCAAAGTCTTTCATCCCTTGCAACCATAAACAACACAAGCCAGTATAGTTCTATGAGATAATAGCTAGCTGGAAATTTTTTTTTTCTCAAACGCTGATTATAAGACATAGGATTATAAGACAGTAAACTCAAAACTTCACAAAGAAAGACCAATTTACACTTGAGATTATGTCAATACAGTTGAAGTAATCTGGGAAATTTTTTTTTTTTTAAAAATTTAAATAAACAAAAAAAGAATTGTTGTCCACCAATATTTTATTAGTAATAATAGTAGTGAATCAAAGATGTGAGTCATTGTTAGATTTAAGTGTCATTTATTATTTTGTTACTTTTTGTCTCTGCCAGGTTATTTATCACTTCTTCGAAGTGTTATGCCATCTGTCATATGGTACAGCTCATGGATTGGTATATTTGGCATGTCAGCTCAGCTATGTCTTGTTCGAGACGTCCTATCGATGCTCACTCTACACATTTATTGTTTTTATGTCTATGCAGCTAGGTGAGGGAAAAACTAGCAGCACATTAAATTGTTTTCCATAGTTTGGTTTTTTATTTGGATTTATTCTCTGCTTTTAAGGGAATTTATTTTTTTGTCGTCTTGCATCATTCCGCAGCTTTCTTAGTTTGCCATGTCCTGAATCTGTGTTAGGTGTTCATGTGATGAATCGCTCTAATGTCTCATCTTTATCTTGTAAACCTTCAGGATATTCAATCTTCAAGTTTATGCTCTGGGTTCGTTGTGGCGATTGTTTCTTGGCAAGAAGTGGAATGTATTGAGATCGCGGGTTGATTCAGCATCCTACAACACAGACCAACTGTTTGTGGGCACTTTACTGTTCACAGTTTTATTATTTCTCCTCCCAACTACTGCTTTATACTATGCTGTGTTTACTTTGGTGAGTCTGTTGGTGCCCCAATATCTATTTATAAATCATATCCATTGTCTTTTATTTTTTCTATAAAATTTTATTAGATTGCTTCAAATTATGTGGTTAAAAATAAAATATATTGGGTTCAAATAAATCAGTTATGTATGAAAAGTGTTAAAATATTGCCTTACTTAAAGTAAAGTGATCACTCATAAATTTCTTGCTGTCCTCAGCTACGTATTGTTGTTCTAACTGTCCAAGGATGTCTCCAACAAGCAGTCTCCTTACTGTGCTCAATACCTGTCTTTACCATACTTCTGCGGTTACTTACACCAAAATTGGTGGCTGGTAAAACATATTTCATGTTGATCCAACATTTTGTAATGTAAAAAATGGGATAAAACTTTAAATTTAACATTACAAGACTTAACATTTAATATATACATAGTTCTAATGGTAAAAAAAAACCTTACCTCAACACATCTTTTTCCTCAAATGCTGAAACATAGGATTATGAGACAGTAGTAAACTCAAAACTTCACAAAGAAAGACCAATTTACATCACTTGAGATTATTTCAATACTTGAATATGTATTACTATCACTAATTACATCTGCAGCTACCAAATTCTTCAACTTAGACCATTCTTGACAATTTTAGGAAATTGTACTGTAAAAAAATTATTTTGATTTTAAAGTTGTGTTTTATCCATTTTGAAAGAATTGAATGAAAACATGTTAGAATGTGTGATCAGCAAGGAGTGAGTAATCTTCAATTATTTTTTTATGTTGATAGGCTTTGTGTGGATATACAGGAAAAAATCTGTTGACGTCAATCAAAGTTGTGATTGTAAAGTGGGATGCATCAACTTCAAGCATAATCTTTCTAATTTATTTGCAGGTAGTGCAAGATTTGAAATCAGACATGTTCCAGATGACACAAAATCTTTAATACTTTCCATGCAGGTGAATACACATTTTTTTGTATGCAATTATCATAAAGAAAAGATCTGACAAATTACTTTCTTTTTTTTTTATATTACTGGTTCTCATCAACATGGAGATGTTGTGTTGATAGTTAATTATGTCTGTCTGATATTCTGGCTGGATTAACTTGTCTAATTTTATAAGTCAGTAATTTAAATTGTGTACATCTTGTTTCTTTTATTCCAATATCAACTTTGTGTTTTTTAAATACTTCATTTAAAAAAAAGTATTTTACCCCTTAAATTGCAAAGTCTGTTACATTGTTTTTCCATAGACCTGCCAGATTCCATTGAAAAAGTTACTAGCCTTGACCTCATGGCATTCCTGCACAACCTCCCCCACACATACATGGTCTGAATTTCTCTCACATCTGGCTACAGGGCGGCTGATCTACCCTTGGGTTGAATCACACAAAAAACAAGCCAAAGTAGACTAGATGGAAAGATGACAATATCTCTCTTGTTGATTTTCTTCTGACAAAATTGTGTATTACAGACACAGAGACCAAGAATTAAAATTGTAAGGACTAGGTGGAAAGATAACAATATCTCTCTTGTTGATTTCCTTCTGACAACATTGTGTATTACAAACACAAAGAGACTAAGAATTTAAATTGTAAAGGCGTCACTAAACTAAGTGCCATAAGTCAAGCACAGATTATTTTTTTAATTAAAATTTTTACCACTATTCATATCATTTTAGAGCACAAGCTTGTACCCGGGACATCTAAATATGTGTCTATTATGGGGTCGTTCTTTTTACCAGCATTGGTACCTTATCTCATGTGCATGTTTCTACTTAAAATTACTAAGCTAGAACTATCCATAAAACCGCCAAGGACATAGTGACAGATATGTCCTTTAAAATACAAAATTTTGATCCTTCTATATTTATTCAAATTTAACAGAATTTTTTAAAATTTACCTATCTCTTTTATTTGTGCCATTCATAAAATAATGTCATGTATGGAAATTAACTGGAAATAGTAAAAACTAATTCCAAAAGTATATAAAATCATTCAAATGAATAATCATTTCTCATTTAATAATTAAATTTTTATTTTTTTTATTTTTTGTTGTTGATTATCAAAATTTTAAAATATCTAATTACATGATTTCATTTTTGTGAATTTATTGTGTTTTGTATAAATAAAAATGTAAAATGAATTCTTCAAAGTGCTCAAATTTGTGTAATATCTGTAAGGCTGAGTATTCCACAATGTCTATTTTATCTCCCATCCTAATTTAGAATATTTCCCAAGTTTCCTTCCTATATATTTTACTATTCAATATACCCAGCTTTTCTTGGGTTTGTATTCAGGAAAAAACTTTAGGACCCCATCAAAAACACTTTCCTAAATTAAAATTATAAAATGAAAATTTTCTCCAATAAAAAGCCAGAGTTATAATAATTCTTGTAAACATTGAATTTGTGGCCAAAAAGACAATACAAATTTTAAAAGATGCCTTATTAAAAAAAGGTATTTGCCAAAGCTATGGCTGTTTATCATTTAAAATAAAACAGGATATCCAACAGGAACCCATTCCACAAGGGGCCATTTTATTATTTTTATGTATTACTTAGAAAAAAAAAATATAGGGGCACTATTAAAAATCACTCAGAAAAATATTCAAGCTAACTTTTCAAAGTTATCTCATTTGAAGAGGAAGGAACTTGCAAAGATATTGCCTTTTAAATATTACGGCCCCCAACACCAAAAAGAACTAAATCTTTTTTCTTTTACAGCTATGAGTATTTAAGGAAAAATTATAGAGACTTGCAGAAACATAATTGTATGTTTATTACGGACATTATAAAGGACATTTATATAGTCTTAAAACCCTTATAAAAATTTAACATATTAGAATAAGGTAGAAACTTATAAAAGATATATTCACAGATACTGAGGCAGTTCCAAGGAAAGTATAGAAATCTATAAGAATTGAACTAAAATTTCCATAAACTATAAGATCCCATTGACATTTTCATAATCTTTACATCTATGTGGGACTATGTAGAACTTGCTGGAAAATTGTATATTTTCTTTAGCCTTCAAATAACTTGTAAAAATACTTATATCTCATCAATATTTCAATACTAAAACATCTGAAACAAATTATTGTAACTCTAGAATGGGGACCGGTTCTATAAGGTGACGTTTTAGTTAGCACTAAGATAGGGGCCCTATACATTTGCTGTAGATAAATGGTTAAGCTAAAAGAAGTTGTCCCATTAAAATCAATTGAAAATTGCAAGAGATAGAGCGTATGTAAGCAAAATGAAATTAGTGTCACTGTCATTTAGTATAATAGATTTTTGATTGCATTTATGCCAAGTTCAATCTAGATCGTGACATTTTCTTGAATCTCAAGTGTTAAGTTTCTGGGGTCACCAAAAATTTCTTGTCAATGATTGTGTTGAGTAGGCAATACCCTTGGCGTTCAATTACTTTAATCCTCTTGAAATGTTCAAAGTGAGTTGTGTCCCATTCTCTGTGCATCAGCGGATCAATCCCGTCTCCCAGGATCAGTAACTCTTCATTAAAAATTATGCCCCCTATCAGTTTGAATGGATCTGCCCATAACATGTTCCGGAACTCTATGTTTAAGATCGTGTTGTCGCAACTGACCAGCTTCCACAAAGCTCCGGTTTCTTGCAGTATGTACGTGATGTCACCGTGCTTGAAACTGATCAGATTTCTAGGACTACCTGACATGTTGTCGAGGTAGAAGTTGGCGGACATGGTTTGGGTATTGAAGCTTTGGACAGTCGTTGACGGACTTCCATCTGTCTCGCCGCCAAAGACCACTATGCTGCTGCCACAAGATGTTGCCATGATGTTGGTCACGGCTAGTTTCAAGTCACCAACTAATTCCCACTTGCCTGAACCATGGACTAGTTGTTCATCTCTTGCGTTAAATCTCTCAATGGATGTACAATTGTCACCTCCTACAGCGTATATGTAACTATCCAAGCAAACCAAAGCATGATTTTTTCTGGAAATATTCAACTGAGCTAATTTAACCCATGCATTACAATTGGATTTATATTTCATTACAGATTGATAAGTTCCAGATGAATTAGTCCAATAAATATCATTTTCAAAAGTTACTGCTTTTCCAATATACTGCGGAGGTGTTGGCAATACATACCAAGTTCCATCTACAGTACGACAAGACAGATTAAATTGGTTTTGTTTAGTAATTGCCACTGTGACATTCTGTAGTGAACTTTTGCTTCTGTGTCTGGCATATGGAGGACAGTAATCATGACGTCTGCCTGGCTGGAGCTGGTAACGGAGACTTTCCCGTACAAGAGAAAAAGCTGCTGGATTTTCTAGGACCATCTTGTTTTCAACCAGTGTTTGCATGCATGTGCCACTAACAAGAAAAATCTTGGATGCAGCCAACAGCTCAGGGAGAACGCATGTCCGTTCTGCAACAGTAAAGATTTTCTTGCACCTGGTTTCTTTCATGTTTCTCTGGGTGATTGAAAGATTTTTCATATCAGTTTTAACGTCCTCTGATTTATGTGCCATCTGTTTATGACTTGCTCTTTCCCTACTTTTTGATTTTTCTTTTTTCTTGTCATTTCGTTGTGTTTTTGAGTCGTCACAGCTAGTGTCTACAAATTTTACTTTTGGACCCTCATCAATCGGTTCATCATGGGGATTGAAGCTGACCCACCTCAATACTATCTGGAGGACAACATCTTCTGAAGACACAGACAGATCTTCACTGCCGACCAGACGTTTCATGTCTTCAAAGTCAAGGAACAGCAGGTCTTCCAACTTCCTCAAGTAATCAAATTCCTTAATGATAACATCCCAGCAGAGTTCCACCAATTTCTTGGAGTTGAGCAATTTGGCATCAATGTAGATCTCCACACTGCTGTCTTTAGAAAGTCGTTTGGACTGGAAAAGTTCACAAGCCTCCAGAAGGAATCCAATTTGGAGCTGGTTAGCGGCATGCCAGACATCAGCTATATTGTCAGCATTAAGGATACTCCTGGCATTGTAAACACTGTCAAGAACAAGGCTGAATGTCTCAGCTGTGATGTTGTTCAGGACTAAACGATTTTCAATGTCCTCTTTCATTCCTGATCCGAATGTTGCGCGGAAGACTTCTGAGCATGCACTTAAAAGGAACCGATGACACTTGAAATCAACACCACCAGCTACAACGATGAAATCGTGGTAAGGGCATCGCTCCATCTGTTCTTGTATTCCCTGCACTACAGCCCGTGCCAGCTGGTCAGACACTGCCATATTTGTAGCTCTATAGGAGATATGAAAGAGGCATCTAATGAACACTTTTAGTCAATTATTATGGTAGAACAGCGGTTTCTGTGAGGAGTGTATTTATTATAATTATTATAAGAGGTCTTATATAGCGCGGTATCCCAGCCTAGTGCTGGGCTCACCGCGCTGTGCATAAAATATCAGCAAAAGAGACATAATCGTGACACTAACATAAAATACATTTATGTAATAAAGAACAGCTGTATAATAACAAAACAAGAACAAATGTATATTCACCCCACCCACCCCAGAACATTTACATGTGTATAATCATCAGCCAGAATTAAAATTAGTCCAAATATATCTGTAATAAACTATGGCGATGCTGTATTGAAGACAAAATAAAAATTAAATTTTCACCATAAAAGACAAACTAAATCAGTAATTAACTATGGGGATGATTTTTTGAAGCAAACACTATATAAATGTACAATAATAGTCCCGGATCTCCCATTTTCAGTCTAAATTTCCCATCTTTAGTCTAAATCTCCCAGCCATCTCAGTCTAAATCTCCCATGTTCAGCCTAAACCTCCCATGTTCAGTCTAAATCTCCCATGTTCAGTCTAAATATCCCATGTCTCAGTATAAATCTCCTTCCTAGTCCTATTTTCAGTCTAAATCTCCCATGTTCAGTCAAAATCTCACATGTTCAGTCTAAATCTCCCATGTTCAGTCTAAATCTCACATGTTCAGTCTAAATCTCACTTTTCCAAGTCTGAATCTCCTTATGCCTAACATTAACAATATTAAAACAAGAATTTGAAAGGGGAGTCTAAAATAAAGCATACTAAAACTGCCCGACAATGACAACATCAGAACATAACAACACGATTATTTCAATAACATCAGAACATAACAACACAATTGAGATAAAGGCAACAAAAGTTCTTTTTCAAAAGTGACGATATGTTTTTCAGTTACCGGTGTAGTTAGTTATCTAGACGCCCAGCGGTGTATTGCCAAATTCGTAACAAAGGGTTCGCAGTTAGTATGTCCCCTTATGCCATATCGGTCACCGCCACAGTCATTACGATTAGGGGATCTGGCGTCTGGGCCCACGAACTAACGGTTCGCGCGAACCTGACAGAACCGGCTCCAAACCACCGCTGTAGACGCCCTCAAACTAATCTGATAATGCATGTTAAAACATTGAGCTATATATTAAAATGTTTAGCCTACCCAATGAAAATGTCTTATCTGGGACGATGCTATGAAATGAACAGTTTAACAAATAATCTCTCTAAAATGCATTCCTAATAAATATGAATAACTAATCTTTAAACTCTTGCCACACATTACAATATGGCCCAATAAAAAATGCTGGATACATCCTCCGGAAAACATTACTTGCAATCAGCACTTACATAACAGTATGTCCCACTAACTTACCATGTCTGTTAAAAGAAAATGACCATTATTGCTATGTGTATGGAGACTTTTTACTTTTAACTTGAACACAATATCATTACCATATTGAAAGTTGACTTAAAGCCTGCAAATTATTTTATTTAAAAAAAGAAAAAGAGAAATTAGTTAACAGGAATTCTTACCACAGTTTAATCTTGAGTGTGTTGGTGAAATGAATAAGGTCTGCTTATCAGAACTTAAGTGTTATACAACTGACCGATATTACCATTGAGTTTTATCGTTGCTAAAGTTACCAAAATATGACAATCACGTCAGTCTTTAAACAAAAATTTTTTAAGTCTCTGATTAAAATGTTCAGCACTAGTAACATCGTTCGTCTTTATACTAATTCTTAACATAAATGTGTTGTGCTTTTAAACACACTTAATGAAAAAAAAAGTAATACAAGTCTAAACAAACAGATTACAGTTAAATTTTTTTGACAAAAAAGTTATAAGAAAACATTTCTAAAATTGAAAAAAGCCCTTTATCTCATAATTTAACCAACAAAGAAGTTATTTCTTGTAGGCAGCTCATTTGACTCAATTGTCTACATTCGTCATGCATAGAAGCCAGATTGTCTACATTCGTCATTCATAGAAGCCAGATTGTCTACATTCGTCATTTATGTAAGCCAGATTGTCTACATTTGTCATTCATAGAAGCCAGATTGTCAGCATTCGTCATTCATCGACGCCAAGCGTACTGCATGGGTAGAGTGTGGTGAGCTTGGTTTTGTTGAGTTTGATCTTGTCTGTATGCATGCAGTTCATGTAATCATTTTGTGAGTGAGTTCATCTCTGGCTTTAAGGGTGAAGGTGAATGTTTAGTGGCAGTCAGAGTTGTGTTTAGTGGCAGTCAGAGTTGTGTTTAGTGGCAGTCAGAGTTGTGTTTAGTGGCAGTCAGAGTTGTGTTTAGTGGCAGTCAGAGTTGTGTTTAATGGCATTCAGAGTTGTATTTAGTGGCAGAGTTTTTCTTTGTGGCAGTCAGAGTAGTGTTTAGTGGCATTCAGAGTTGTGTTTAATGGCATTCAGAGTTGTATTTAGTGGCAGAGTTTTTTTTGTGGCAGTCAGAGTTGTGTTTAGTGGCATTCAGAGTTGTGTTTAGTGGCATTCAGAGTTGTATTTAGTGGCAGAGGTTTTTTTAGTGGCAGTCAGAGTTGTATAGAGTTGTGTTTAGTGGCAGTAGTTCAGTTGTGAGTCACTTTCTTATTGAAATCTCACTCAGTAATTTGATATTGTAAAAAATAATAATAATGAAAGGTGGTTGAATTTCTATGTAATATTTTTTAATTTGAGATAAATTTTTGCACATGTTTGAAACTGTGGATATATTAGCAATTTACCAGGGTTGGAATTCTCAAGACTCTGAGGATATTGTAGCAATTTAGTGATCATATGTGGACATTTTTTGCACTGGTTACAATATTATTGAGCAAAATTTGCCAAAATACAGCTGATGCTAAAAGGTCAGGATGGTAACAAAAGCAAAGTCGTTTCAGCATCACATTGCCAGAAACAAATCAATGAATAAATTATTTGATCAGCTCTTCTTTCTTTAATGTCCACTTAAGTCATATATTTCTTGGCCTAGAAACTCTGTATTAATATAGGCCTATAACGATTTTTAATGAATGTTTGTATGTAACAATGTAAGCCGACCTTTTAAAGGGGGGGGGGGGGGGTTCTCTATCAGGTCCCAGTATAATTGGGACAGAGAATAAAAGGTTGAACTTGCCAGTTTAATACTGGTAACAATCTTTGCATGAGAGACCAGACAGATGAACGTTCAAGACAACAGAATTGTACAAAACTTATTTAGCACAGGCTTTTATTGCTAATCAAACTATTTCAAAGAGAAATATTTTTTAAGAAGATTGGAAGAACAAAGTAAGATTTCATTTTTAAAAAAAAGAAGAAAAAAAGGGGAGAAGCCAATAAAATTTCAATAAAAATAAAATAAGGATTCATTCTAAAATCTGGCTCCCCTGAGTTAATAGACAACAATATTGCAACATCTCCCTGCCATTAATTACATGAGTATAATCTGATCAACACTTAATTTTATTGCCTTATAAAACATATGTAATTTATTATGTGTTCAGACATCAAACCTTCACCAGAAAGTGCCACCCTTACAACATAAAGATTAAAATTGCACAAGAACATGATGAAGATTTGCACAAGAACATGATGAAGATTTGCACAAGAACATGCTGAAGATTTGCACAAGAACATGATGAAGATTTGCACAAGAACATGATGAAGATTTGCACAAGAACATGATGAAGATTTGCACAAGAACATGCTGAAGATTTGCACAAGAACATGATGAAGATTTGCACAAAAACATGATGAAGAATTGAGAAGAGCTGATTTTCAAAATGCTGTATATCCATTTTGGGGGTTTTGAGATTATTCAACTTTTTACAAAAAATTAATAAAGCGTTTAGAGGATTAAATCATTTTTAGACACGAATAAAATAGGAATATAATGTGTTTAGTATATAGAATTTACCATGTCCTAAACGAACCTGGTTTGCTCTACAAAATGGTTAGGTTTTTTCATTTTTTTAAAAATGGTGGATACCGCGTTTTGAAAATAAGCTCTTCAATTGCACAAGAACATGATGAAGAGTTGCACAAGAACATGATGAAGATTTGCAGAGAATGGAGGATTAACCCATAATAGCTATAGAAAAAAGTTTGGTCAATAAATAGAATTATGACAGTGTATTGGGCAATTTTGTCACATTTAAGATAATTTCATAGGTTAACAAAAATTAAAATTTATTTGAACTTCACTGAACATTATTTAACAACCTTTCAGAAAAGATAGCATTTATTATCTAGAATGAAGATTAATTATGCCTAAGTCTAAACAACATATTGGGGTCTTCCAAAAAAGAAAAAATTAAGTTTGGGGTTGGCCAAAATCACTAAATTCAGCCCAGCTGACAAGTCAAAAAATATAGGAAAATACAGAACAAAAAAAGACACATTTCTTCAAATTCTACTATTCCCACTCATTCTCACCCCTTCTGACTGATACACAACGCTCGATGCTGCTGGGTGCTGTCCATGGCTTGACAGGGGTAAATAGTACTAGGGTGGGCGAGGTTAATCTTTTTACAAAGCTGTTTTTAAATGAATAATTTTACGTAACTGGTTTTTAATGTCACGTTTCTTTTGGCTAATTTTTATTTGAAGCACGGTGAGCCTAGCCCTAGGCCAGATTAGTGCCCTATGTAAGACCATTTTAATAATAATATTATTATTTGCTAGCCAAATAAAAATATATGAAACCAAAAATATGTATATTTTTTTGTATATTTTTTTTGTGTGAAATTTTTTTCCCCACTAATTTCAGATTCTTTTATCATGTTAATATTTTATGCTAAATGTGGGGAATAAAATGTCATATCAGCAATTAAACAACCCTTGAAAACAAAGTTTTTCGTATAAATCATTGTAATATCGAACATTTCATCAAATGTGTTGTCATCGGCAATGACTCTATGTGCCAAGTTTCAGCTTGATAGGTTGATGGGAAGTGGGTCAAGCTGTCTGAATATTTTGCCGGTCCGCCACGAACCAAAGTGAACTTAATATAAAGGATTTAAAAAGAATGAAATGCATTTTCCACATTTAATTGATTTATTATTATTATTTGTTGTCTTATATAGCGTGGTACCCCAGCCTAGGGCTAGGCTCACCACGCTGTACATAAAAATATTAAAAAAGAGGCATAATGGTGATATTAACATAAAATACATATATATAATAAAGAACAGATGTATAGAAACAAAACAAAATCTAATGCATATTCACCTCATCCACACCAGAACTTTTACATGACAAGCCATGGACGGTGGCCAGCAGCAGCGTTTATCGGTCAGATGTGGGGAATCAGTCGGGGTAGTAGAGTTTAAAGAGATGTGTTTTGAGTGCAGTTTTGAAGGCTGTGATAGTTGATATATTGCGGATGTGTAGTGGAAGAGAATTCCATTGTTTGGGGGCACAGTAAGAGAAAGATCTTTCACCGTATGTTTTTGTGCGAGTCTTGGGGACAGAAAGAATACGCCCGTCTGCGGAGGAGCGAAGCTGTCGAAGGGGTAAATAGACAGAGAGAAGTTCGGTTAGATAGGAAGGGCAGGAATTCGAGAAAAAGTTGTGGCAGAGAACAGAGAGTTTATAGTCAATCCGTGCTTGTACAGGTAGCCAATGAAGTGAATGAAGTAGTGGTGTGACGTGATCACGTTTTTAACACTCTTGACACAGCTGGGGCTGATCTATCGGCCCAGGTTCGTGTATCACAAAAGAAGAATGGCCCATCTATCAGCCTGATAATTCAAGCCTTGAGATTGGCTGGTTGGTCTTCGAACCAGCTAATCAGATTGCTTCTTACATATTCCTGCACATTCTGGCATTTTAATGGCAGCCTACTTCGATTGTTTATTAGCTTTTGTTGTGTTGAGGATTTTTTTTCCTCAGTTGCAAGTAGTATCGTAAAATTCAAAAATGTCTGAACAAACTATCTTAAGTGATTTCGATATTCTAGCAATATCTGACACTGACTCTGATGGAAAACAACCAGGAAAGTAATGAAGACGATCAAAATAATGATGCTCCTGATAATGTTGTAAACCTTTGGTTTAGTATTAGTTATTAGGGTTCCTGAACTGGATAAAGATGGCCCCTATGAATTTTCAGAAAATATTTGACCTAAAAATATGTCTCAGAGCAAAGACTCGCTCTGTAGCAGCCGAAAAATAGCAGGGGGCCGGAAAAGGAGTAGAACCACGTGCAAGAGGTGTCTGATGGGCCTCCATGGGCCTTGTTTCCCAAAACACAAGTGTTAGGACTTATTCATTAACCTCGTTCATCAAAAAATTCACACAAATGATACAAGTAAATCATGTTCATTCTAAGTGTAACAAAAAAAGTTGACATGCATAAATTATGTAAATCAGAATAGCTCATTTGCATAAATGTTGAGATCTCAATTTGATTCATAAAGATTGTATTAGTTCATTTAATTTCCTACAAGAATAATATATAGTTTTATCCATGTAAAGGAAATAGTTATTTTTTATCATTTTCTTTGCAATATGAGTACAGAGCTTGTAAAATGTGCTCTGTCTTCTTGGCACTGACACCCCGAAAGGTCTTGATAGAGGTAATGCAACCAATAGGATAGAAATATCCAACATTCAGCTTTAAAAACTAAATAATTCAAACATTTTAAATCACAGTTTTTAAAAAATAGTTATTTTGAAAAATATAAGATGAGCAAAATTATCAGCTAAAAAACTTCTTCCCAATTTGAAATTATTATTGTAAAGCAAAATAATTGTTATGGTAAGTAACTAGGGATTTCTGAGTTGTCAAACTATTACCATACACAAATAAAAATCTTTAAACACAAATGAAAATGTATAATTTTTCAATTTAGAAAAAAAATGGTAAAGTATGACATTTCTTTTTCAAAAATAATTATATTACAAAAGAATATAAGATAAACAAAATTATCACCTAAAAAAACTCCTTGCCATTTTTAAATTATTATTGTAAAGCAAATAATTGTTATAGTTAACAAGAGATTTCTGAGTTGTAAAATGATTACAAAAAAATTGTTTGTAACCACAAATGAAAATGTATAATTTTTCAATGTAGAAATAAAAGGTAAATTATGTCATAAAAAAAATCTTATCAAAAGGTCATCAAGGAAATATCAGGTTCTGGACTTTTTCTGTACTTAGAATCAAAATAATCATTGGTATAATTAAAATAAAATTTCTCAGATGTGTTGAAATCTGGGACAAAAACTCTCATAGCATTTTCAATAACTGCATTAGCTTCTTCAACACTGGAGTCATAATGATGGGAACTCTTTCTAGCTGGAAAAATAGAAAAATATTTCAGTCCTCTAATGCCACTTGGTTCAAATCAAATAACAATTTTGTTAAAATAATTAATTGAAACCAAATCTTAAACTTAAATAATTGCTTGAATTAAATACCGACCAAACATTTAAATTTGATTTCCTATTAGTGTTCCCTTAGTTTTAGATTAAGTTATTGCTGAAACTAATTAAACAAAGCCATCTGATGACAAGGATGGCTGGAGTGACTCAGTTTACATGCACTGCTCTTGTTTTTAAGTCACTGGTGAAGTTAGTTCTGGATCTTTACTGGAAAAATATCATGATTATGAATGAAAGATGAAAGTAAGAATGAATTACCTTCATTAACAAAGAAATTAGCAAAGTACTGGGTGACTCTGATTGCATCACAGCTATGGTCAATCGCCTGGTTCTCTCCCCAGATAAAAATATTTTTCTCTGGATGCCATTGAACACCATAAAATGGGTACTTGAATGCTGAAAGAGAAATTTGTTCATAGTATGAAAGAAAATATTTGAATGTGTCCAATAGCTCACCATAGATTACAATATAAAATTCTGAATGTAATTAAGTTAAAAATAGATTAATTAGTTAACTTTACCTTCAAAGGTTGAAACAAATTCATTGTTATCTTTGCCAACACTTGTTGTTAGTAAATTGTAGAAATTTCGTAGAACTGAAATCTTTTGGTAATCCTAGAGAGAAAATATATAATGATTAGAATAATGTACCGGTAACTTTTGTTACAGAGTAATTATAATATAGCAAGAATATTTTTTATATTTACACCTATACTGATAAATGTATAATAAAAAATAAATTTTAAAGAACATTTAAAATAAATTTGTTTGAAGTAGATCTTTTGAAACTTGTGCTAAAAACATCATGACAATAAAACTATTATTTCTAGACCATCAGATCCCATAAATAATTAGAATGGTAAAAAAATAATATTCCAGTTGTCCTGATTATTTGTAAAACAGCTATGTGAAACTCTAGCATCCTTTACAATTTGCATTTTACCAAAAAATAAACATTAACCCCAAAATGTCTGAGACTATTTCTATTTGACTCACTGCCAGCAGGAGACTCCACCTATGATTATTTTGAGCGATTGATTCTGTGGATAAGATTTTTACCAAATCTGAGGGTACATCTTTGAAAAGTCGACTGTTCTGAAAACCTAAAAAAAAAAATGATATTCAAATAAGTTAGCCCCCTTCCTATTTAAAAATAGAATTTCTCTCTGTACTTAGTCATTATATTTAATGGCTTAACTAACGTAAATCAAAAGTGAATCTTGCCATAATCTGATTTGATATTCTATTAGATTACCCGGTACTGCAACTAAATAATCTGACTACATCTCAAATGGTTCAATTTCCAATGTGATGAAAAATACCTATGAAACAATAATAAATAAAAATTGTCACTGTTTTAATTTTCATATTTTTAGGAAAAATATTCTCTTCATGCATGTGTTACTCTCAGTGTCTAATAAGTAATATTTGTCAATGATTTTTTGGTTAAATTCTCATATTACATTCGTATTATCAGAAAATAAAGAACATTTAATTATTTTTTTAAAGCCATGATAAATTTGCATAATTCTTGTTTCTGAGTTAAGAAATTATGTAAACATTTATTACCTTTTTGAAACTTTAATGGCAGCAAAACATTTTTTGTATCTGTTCTATGGAGGTAGTTCTTGTTTGCAGTCAGTGTGGTCATTAATTCAAAACCAAGGCAAGTGCTCCAAATAGGAAAATAATCTCCCTTATCATTAGCCTGTTGAAGAATATTGAACCATTTATAACAGGGAAAATTCTTGCAATTAGTGACATTTCAAATATTAGACTTTGGGAGGATTTATCATATTTCAATAACTTTTAAGCTCCAAGCATTCATGTTTATATATACTTTGCCAGGTGATTCAAAGCGCTCATTAACTTAAATCAGCATTTTATAATGCACTTGGTTTACCTCAACAGCCAAGTCATAAAGATATCGTCCAGATTGGTAATATGGGCCTGTATTTATATCAGCAGCACCACCAGGGAATAGGACTCTGGTCAGGAAGTTTTGTATGAATGATTTAAATAAAGTTTTACTTAATTTATTATTAATCAAAATAATAATAATAAATGGTATTTTAGCAATTAGTTGTTTTTGTTAAATTTACAGTGAAAATTCAGCCAATCCAGGCCAGATTGCCCATTAAAAATATCATGAAACAGAGCAATATCTGCAAAAATATAATTAAGGAAGATCCCCGGAATGATTTATACATTTGAGTGAAGTTAAGTAAAGTAACATGGGTTATAAAGAAAAATATATTTTATTATTTAGACTAACCCATTGATATTCTTGAATAATTGTTCATAATATTGCTTTGGCTGATTTCCTCTGTGAACAAAATTGTCCTTTTTTAAATGTTAATTAATATTTAAAAAAACAACAACAAACTATTAATATAATGAACTAGTTTTATATTCTAGTCAACAATGTCCAATTACTTTTTATTTCTTATTAGTCAAAGATATTTCTCTTGAACTAGTGTTTTATAGAAAAAAAATGAACAAGGTGTTAAATAAAAAATAAAAAGACAGGAGTTTTAACCACTAGCAAAGTAGAAAATAATTTAATATTTCTTAAAATGCATTACGCAAAGTATGACGGTAATTTGAGCGACAGTGTCAACCCACCTCCGTCAACCCAGTATTCTTTCCAGCCATTCACCAGGTGAATACTGCATGAGAAAGACTCCATCTTAAAACGTCATGTGTGTAAACAAAAAAGTTACGCTCCACAAGATGGAAATGTGAGTAGAAAGAAAGTCTTAAAAAAACAGAAAAATCTTCGGATCTAGAGTTACATAAACAAAATCTTGAATCTAACTAGAGTTATATTAACAAACAGTAGAACAGAATATAAAGTCTCAAAAATGAATTAACTAATATATTTATTTTAAAAATGAAAAATTTTGCATTTGTTAATGCAATTTAAAATAAATTATTATTTCATCCCCTTTAATTTCTTACTCAAATTGTTATTTTAAAAGTACCATCTGAGAATTGAAAGAATTGAAACTGATTAGTTCTAGAGGAGAAGATAATTATGTAAATTTACGTAGTTTAAATTCTTTAAAGTTTTTTTAGTCTCAATGGTGAGAATAGTGGAAAGGTTAATTAAAATTAAATCGTAAATGTTTTTGTTTAACTCTTGAGTTTGTTAACAGATAAGAATAAAAACCTCTGCAAAGTTTATAATTAACCAGCGTCTTAAGAAATGACATTAATAAAAGACATATTTACAGAACAATGTGATGTAAAAAGAATATGTGAAATTTATTTAAATCAAAATTTATTCAGATCTTACCTTATTGGCACCACTCGTGCACCAGCCATTTCCAAAAATGAAACATAAGATGTCTGAATGAATTCTTGTCCAAACTCAAATGTTTCTGTTGGTATGGTAAGTATACCTACAATAGAAATTTAAGATGCTAAAAAATGGGATAGATATCTTTAAAATGTTCATTATCTATATTCCATTTACCAGTATTGGGGCCATCCATTAATGATTAACAATTTTAGGGAGGGTGCGGCACATTTTTGGGATGATGTGTGTCGAGGGGGATGGGGGCCTTAAGCAATGTGACGTCACATGAAAAGCGGAATATTATAGTTAATAATTGCACTTAATAACCATAAATTACAGACATTTTAAACATTCTTTTATACAACAATTAGAATTATTTTATTTTACAACTATGATCACTGAGAAAATCAGTACAGGTATGGGCAGTCCCAAAAATTGCCTCTGACAAGTTACAGGCAGTCACTAAGGTGGAGAAAATGGGTGTAGTGACATTGAGAGTGGAGAGAATTCAATTCAAAATGTAGAGACGGGAGTCATAGAATTAGGACTACCACGTGAAATGGGATGGAAACAAAAAAAATGGTTAATCTTAGTAAATGCTCTAGAGCAGGGATTCTTAACCTTTTGGCAGCGCTTCAGGCCCACTTTGTTTTAAACATTCCCCACCGCCCAACCATATTAATTATATTGTACTCATATAAAAGTGAAATTTGTTTGTTTATGTGTTTGTTCCACAAAGGCTTTTACATGGATTGATAGATCTTGGCACATACATCCATCATTATCTGGAAGTAACTCTGGGGGGGGGGGGGGGTATGAACTTTTTATAACATTCCGTTTGGGGGCCGGGGGTCCCAAATTCGTTTTTTTCTGATATGAGCTATAGAAATAAAATTAACAACAAATACTCCTACATGAATAGATGGATCTTGACCAAACCTAGTACACATACACTTTATTATCCATATAAAATATCAAAGGTTACTGAACTCATAATATTCATTTTTCTTTATATAAGTTATATAACTATCAATAGGCTTAGACAACATTATAGGTTCTACTTGAATTGATATAGGCCTAGCTTGGTAGCAATACCCTTCATTGTCCGTATTGAAATATCAGTGGATTTAAATTGAATAATATCCAATCCTTTCTGGCTCTGTCCAGACCTTTCCAGAAAGTTCGATAATTTTAAAAAGGCTATATCCATGGCATTTTAAAACCGATTTTAATGGGACAACTTTCAAATTTTAACTTTATTATTTATCTGACTGATTTTTATAGGGCCCCTTATCTCAGGCATAGCTTAAATCTATTATAGTTATAGGAGCCAGAATGATCAATTAATTGATCGTGGGCCCTTAATATATAGAAGAACAATGAGTTTTGTAATTTTTCTTATTCCAAAAAGAATTATGTCAAAAAGTAATTTTGTACATGTTTTGAGGAGGATATTAAATTTATTATAGAATGTTCCAGAACGTTTTATTTTTGCTCTACTGCAATATATAATTGGATCTAAAAGCTTTTTGAATTGTTAGTTTAGTTCTATTAATTTCTATAATTTTATAGGGATTTTTGCCAATCATACCTTCCTGGAACCAAATCCAACTGGGAACATGATCCCACCAAGGAACAGGATCCTAAAAAAGGAACGAGATCCCATCATGAAATAGAAATACACAGAGATTGGGATCCAAACGGCAGAGGGATACCATGGGTAAACAGAAGAAGGCGGTAGAAGTAAAATATGAAAATAATTAAATAATTTAGTTATCGTAGTTTTATTTCTTTTAATTAACTTTTTATAAACGGGGAAAATTTCACCAATACAAATAATGTGCACAAAAATTCATCAGAAAAACATTGACTGCTGCTAATCAAAATGCATAAAAACTGATTTAAAAAAAAAAAGCAGCAAAAAATAGCAAAGGCAGCAAATACAATTTTCTGATCTTCCGCACCTTAGGGCGGGGGAGGTACTTTTACCCCTGGTTAAGAGCCACTGTTCTAGTGAAATATTTCTGACACAGGTGCAGTAATTTGATACACATGGGAGGAGGGTTTGTAAAGGGCAGTAATTGACACAGGGAATTTTTATAGGCGGTGGGGGGTGCAGAAATTTATATTTGGGGGGGGGGGCCTAACTTTTTGTGATGATTTGTGACAATAGGGAAGGGTGGGGATCAAAATCAGCACAATTTGCGTGACGTCATTTATGGATGGCCCCATATTAGATCACATTAGCGTATCTAGTTTTTGCCCCAGGTGACATGCAAAACAAAAATCAATGAAATTCCTAAGCTAGTTTTAAGAAAAGGGGAAACAAGGGTACATATAAATCAATGGTTATTTAAAATAAAAAATGTATAATTGTATAACAGAAATTTAAAGGCTTACACATTGTTCCTTGGAAAAAGAAATGGTAAATAGTTATAAATATGATCTTTTTTGACAGTTTATTTAGAGTACCGGGTAACCACTCTTTTTATTTTTTAACCATTAACTTAAGCGTTTATATTTTTTACCAATAATGGGTCTGTTGTTGAGAGCAGCAGAGGTATCTATAAAAGATAACAGTCCTAGGGTTTTTAGAATTCTGGAATACATGAGTTTTCTGGAATTAGTGCCACTACGCTTCATCTGTGAAAATAAAGACATTACTAATGACATGATCATAAATAAAATTTTTGATCTACTAAACTCAGTGCGGGTAACACAGCAACCCCCCCCCCCCCCCCCAATGTTAATTATGTAAATGTGTCCTTTATGTTCAAGTCAACCTTTTCTTAATTATCCAGACTGTTCAACAATTACTTGTTATATTATATTTTTTCTATTGAAATTTAAAGGAAAGCAGAAAACATTCTGAGGACATGTCAATGTCCCTACAAAAAAAAGCTCAACACTTTAATTATGGAACTTCCATCAATTATGTAATTATTGAGGTCCATTTGAATATTACATTTTATTCTTTTATTGTGTATTTTCTATATATTATCAAAGCTTCACCTTCTTCATCAATATTCTATAAATCTTGATTACCCTCTACTAGACTGAAGCGAATGCTGTCACATATCATCACTGTAACTCTCTAAAAGTGTACCTCCAGCAGTTTTCTAAATTTTACAGTAGACATTAATAACCTAACTAATTACTTTAAAAGGAGCTTTTAAAACATTTGTTTCGGTCAGTGGTGTCCAACCTCATGTACACAGGCTGCATGCAGACCAGGGCAATTATGAATGCGGCCAAACAAAATATCCTAGTCATAGAATTTTTATGAGATTGCGACTAGAGGTATTGAAGATGAATAAAGTTTAACACAAAAGAAATGCCTTCTTTAGTGTCATTTATTAAGAGACACAACTAAGTCAAGAGATTTATATAAATATTAGAAAGCATTGAAAATATGTGAGAGTGATTTCCTTTATCCATTAAAAGCATATTAGATATATCTGCGAATGGTGCCCAGTGATGATAGGTAAAAGAAATGGACTTGTAAAATTAATAGAGGACAATGCAATGCCTCCCAAAATTTATGTATGATGAAATATCACTACATAGTACACATCACACAAAGAAAATGAATGCTGAAGGCTGTTAATTTCATAAGAGCTAAGGGATTGACATTACCGATTCCAGGAATTCATTAAGGGTTGTCCAACCTTTTAGCCTTAGCTTACCTGAGCCATATTGGAAGAAGACGGGTTGTTTTGGGACACAAATAAAATACACTAACACTAATGATAGCGAGAAGCAACAAAAAAAGTAGAATATAAATTATTTTTAACCCTATAACTTTCACATGCATTTTTCTGTGTGGTGTCGAGCCATTTTTAGCACTTTCATATGCTTGTCAAAAATGACAAAATCCCATGCCCATACTAAATAAATTCAGAGACCCTTACAAGTATATATTTTCTGAAAGTACATTGTGGACAAGGCATCTTATGGTAAGAAAAGAATTTGTTTTATTTTATGCATGTTGATTTTGACCTTAACCTTAACAGAGTGAGTAAAATTTTACCACTCAGACCACTCAACTTCTGAATTTAACCCAGCCTAATACTAATAGTATTAATACTCCATAAATTGTTCAAAATCAAACTATCATAAAATGATGTTTTTGAGATACTAGAACCAGAAGCAATATTCTTTCAGAAAATTTCAAGTTATAGGTACTTATATTAAAAGATGTAATATTGGTGAAATTTTCCATTCACTACTGCCACTACCTTTAAATTTCTGGTCTGTTTTTGCATTTGAGTTAGTGGTAAGGCAAGTTCGGCAAAAATTCCTTTTGAAATGAAGTTATTAAATCCATTTTAAAAAAAATTAATTAACTGGTTAACTACCATGAGCCTGTGGCAGCGGCTGGGCGTTTATTTCATTATGGCCACGAGCCACTGGTAGCGCCAAAGTTTGTATCGTAGTAAACAGAGTCAAATATTTATATTATTCCGTTCCCGTTTTGCTTCGAGATTTTAATTTACCTACAGGATGTTTATATTCAAACAGCATGCTATCGGCATAATGCTTTTAAAAACGAGCTTTTCATTAATTTTTATTTAATTTCCAAGCTAGTTACAAAATTGTACTAAACCTACTTGTTTATCGCAGCAACAAGTGACAGGGTTACTAAGGGTTATAAGTGATTGGAAGTGGAAATGTAAATATTATGCAATTTCTGTGTTCTTTGGTGCATTTTTCTTATTATTGGATATACTATCTGGAAACCACCAAATAAAAGGCTTTAAAGCCTTTAAATGATTTGGAAATTTAAAATGAATACGTAAGTTGGCACATTTATATATTTTTGTTTGTTTTTCTGATGTAAATACTAATTTAACAATTAATAATTTCTCAACAAAACTTAACTTTACAAATGTTTTAAGTTTATCTTATACTTATAGACTACTATAGACAATTCAATTACCTACAAAATGGTTTATAATTCATTAGAATATGTTTACAATTAAGAAAACTGCAGCTGAATTTGTACAATTACATAAAATGAGAAAATGTGACCTAGATTTAATTCGGCCACAGCGTGTTTTTCAATCTGGTAGTTAATCAGTTAGTACTCCAGAACATACACAAACATAATGTCTTTGAATCTCTTTAGGGTAGGTCTTTGGGATCCAATATTTGTCTTTTCTGCTCCCAAACGAATTTGTATGTAGCAATACGACTAAGCTTAGGGCTAAAATTATCAATAGCTGACTCATCACTAGCATGTGGTATAGCTCTGACATCATTGCTTTCATTTTAATCCATTTGAAATAATTCAAAAAAATAAATTCTGTGTTGCTTTTGCAATCTAAGGGGGGACTCTCTCCAGAATCAGACATTATGGCGGTCAAAATTGTTAAGCAACTTTCACACCCGATTAATCACCGAAAAAGCCCTGATAAAAGCCATTAGTTTAAGACAAAGAGAAACGTAAATAGGAAGTAAACTCATTTATATAGAGTGATTTCCCCTTAACCAATAGGCCTATACGATAATATACATTCTACAGAGACATAATATATCTCTATTTCTATGTATACATTCACATTTTTAATGACGATTTGGATGGCGGCCGAATATATCCGGCTATGGCTATGGTCATGAAAATAGGGGTCGCAATCGGGATCCCGACTCTCGAAAGTATTGGGATATCGGACCATAGCGGACACTTGAAAATACCGGGATTGGACTTATGAAAAAAGGGACTTTCGAAATTTCCGATACCGGTGTTTCATTTTCAAAAAACAATACAATATATATCGCTTTTCTTAGTTTCAACGTCGTTATAGCAAGATATAATTATAATATCTTAATTTATGTGATGTGCGAATCCTTCACACCACAGGTCTCAGGCAGTGTTTCTTTCAGACATTTTCCTCCGGGGGACATTTTGGGATTTTCAGTTGGGGGGAGGGGGCGCAGTTCCAGTAGCCAGAGGTGTAGCTAGGGGATGCAGGGGGACATGTCCCCGAGCGCCAGACTAGCGGGGGGGGGGGGGGGGCATCAAAATGAGCTTTGAATTTGATATAATTTAGTCGATGAAGATCATGTTTTCAGAAATGAAGAGGGGGGGGGGGTGTAAAAAATTAATCTTTTCCCCTAGCTCCATACACTCCAGCTACGCCTCTGCCATTGGCGTAAAAGAGGTGCGGTCGGGGTTGTTATTTTTTTCATTATATGGAGTAAATTGGAGGAGTGTCATTCTAGGACAACTCCAGAGTTTTTAATGGTGAAAGACAAGGCGAAACAAATCTTGGCGGCATTGATACTAGAGACAGTGCATCTGTCAGCACCAAAATAGGCTATAATTTGTTCTGGTTCTGGTTCGGTACGTTGCTGCATCCATAAACTGGCATATGTGCAACGGTTGGGGAAGCGATGTTGCAAATCTAACGGCTCCTAGCAGATGCCAGGGCGGCCTTGAAGCTTTCGATCGTTGTCGAGTTCGCGGCGGTATTGTCCAGGTTGTTCCAAGCAATTATGGTGCGTGGAAAGAATGACTGCTTATGTTGCACTGTGTTACTCCGAGGCACAGTGAAGCATTTGTTATTGTTTCGGGTGTAATTTCTCATGGGGTTGTCAGATGTTAAGTCAGTGTTAAGTGACTGTTTGGCTCTTATTAATCGGCCTGGCTTCTGTGGGGTGAGATAATTGTTTGCTGGGATGGCTGGAATTAGCCCCATGACCACTTTATATAAGAAATCGGGAATCAGGGCAAAAATTGAAGGCGCCGATGGCTCTTTGAATGGAAGAGAAAAAGTGGCCCGGGGGGGGGGGGTCTGGGGGGGATCATTTCCCGAGAAAATGTGTGATTACCGGTATTTCAAAATCAAGAGTATACCTGAATACAGTGTTTCTATTCGACTGTTTGATGTGGCTCAATTGGCATAGATCATATTAGACTATTTGATGTGGCTCAATTGGCATAGATCATATTAGACTATTTGATGTGGCTCAATTGGCATAGATCAGTGATTCCTGAATTGCTCTATATCGACCCCAAGGGGTCAACGACAACTTGCAAAGGGTCCATGTCAGCGAGAAAAAAATTGTGGTTCCATGAAGTGAAAATGGGGGTCAACTATAGTGGATCTCATGTAAGCAAGTCGTGACTTCTATTTTGACATTCCATGAATGGAATAATGAATAATCCACATACTGTGACATACACAGATAGTACCTATTTACTTACATAATATTACCTTATAATATAAAGACATATATATTCCTACATAAATTATAAAAGTACACATGAAGTAAAAATCCCGTATTATGGAATATCGCGAGAAAGTTTTTAATTGCGTTTCCATTCTCATACCTAGCGGAAAGGGGTTTCAGCGCAGTTACTAATCCCCCCCCCCCTTCTTTAAAAAAAAAGGGAACAAACTGGACATCATTAACCGAGGAGATTTGAGATTAAACCTAACTAAATTGATGCCAAATGTTGAAAATATATTATTAAACCATAAGGTTCATCCCTCACACTAAGAGCATTTATTTTTTGCTTAGTTATTTTATGTTACAGAAAGTAAATTTTAATTTGGTTCGTTTTAATTTGAATTTGATTAATAAAAGTATGAAACTTAACATGTTTTTAAAAAAGTTTTTCACACTACACTTCACCACCGTTATAAATTTAAATCTTTCAAAGTGAGTAGTACTATACCGGCTGTCAAAAATACATTTGAAGTTAATGAATTTGCAAAAAATCAATATCTCCCCCCCCCCCCCCCCCAACAAGTTGAGTTGGGGGGAGATCGTGATGAACACCTGTGGTAGTGCGAGTTTATTTCATTCCTGTAATGAGGATTTGAGTAATGTGTATCAAAAGGATTAGTGACTCTTGCTAGTACTACATTTGATTGTGAGGAATAAAGGATTGAATTATGAAACTTCTAATATTCGTGGACATAATTGTGTGATTTGTGATCCATAGCTGTCAGCCCAGTAGAGCTGTAATCATAGATATAATAAATAAGTCAAATGTATCAAAGACCCTAGACAACGAAAGTAGGCCGTAACAAGGACGTGAAGCAGTCATTGAAAGATGAAATTGTCTGCGTAACTACTGACGGTGCCAATGTGATGACCGTACTAGGACGTGAATCAGCGTTTTACCATCAACAGTGTTTTGCTCACGGTGTAGCCTACAGCTGGCAATCTTAGAAGTCCTTGGGGTCTTCCATTAATTACGACAACAATTATGAATTATAATTGTGGCATTGTAGGCTACGCTATTATTACGAAACCATGTTTAGCGCCCAACGCGGGAATTTGACCTCGGGGTTAGGGTATCATAACATGCAGCATGAATGGGAAGAGGCCCATCGCGTAGAATACTTAAATATTGGAAACCACTTTGTGTGCTTTTGGTTCAAGTTCAATTATTTATTTCTCGGGAACCCCAGTGTATTGAGTTATAAATTATATCTAGTTGGAATGGGGACTTTATTCGCTATAACATAGTATATTTACAAGTAATGTGCCAGAAGGCAAGTAAGACATTGTCTCAGTTGTCGTGTGACGTAGATGCTCTCTGGTCTGTCCGCGCCGCCTCTATTTATTAAGGCGCGTTAATGAGTTATTTTTATTCTAAGTTTCAAACGCATCCATACAGTGCACCGATGTCAGTGTACAGTGCACCGGTGTCAGTGTACAGTGCACCGGTGTCAGTGTTCAGTGCACCGGTGTCAGTGTTCAATGCACCGGTGTCAGTGTTCAGTGCACCGGTGTCAGTGTTCAGTGCACCGGTGTCAGTGTTCAGTGCACCGGTTTCAGTGTTCAGTGCACCGGTGTCAGTGTACAGTGCACCGGTGTCAGTGTACAGTGCACCGATGTCAGTGTTCAGTGCACCGGTGTCAGTGTACAGTGCACCGGTGTCAGTGTTCAGTGCACCGGTGTCAGTGTTCAGTGCACCGGTGTCAGTGTTCAGTGCACCGGTGTCAGTGTTCAGTGCACCGGTGTCAGTGTTCAGTGCACCGGTGTCAGTGTTCAGTGCACCGGTGTCAGTGTTCAGTGCACCGGTGTCAGTGTTCAGTGCACCGGTGTCAGTGTACAGTGCACCGGTGTCAGTGTTCAGTGCACCGATGTCAGTGTACAGTGCACCGGTGTCAGTGTACAGTGCACCGGTGTCAGTGTTCAGTGCACCGGTGTCAGTGTACAGTGCAGCGGTGTCAGTGTTCAGTGCGTCCCATTTGGACGCTCTATAAGTATAAGCAATAAGTATATAGACTTATAATCATGATACTTTGAACTTTGAACCTACAGCCGTCCAATAGACTTATAACCATGATACTTTGAAGGTTGAACCTATAGCCGTCCAATAGACTTATAACCATGCTGTTTTAAAAAAAGGTTGAACATACAACCGTCTACTGAATTCTTAAATATAATAAATTAGCTACCAATGTGTTCGTGAGCATAACACCAATTATCGATCTGGTTACATATACTGCAATGTGCTTATAAGCTATTGATACAACAGTATAAAACCAGCTTCAAGATGATGGTATAATAACAAAAAGTAAAAAAAAGGAAGGAGTTCTTAATTTCAAAAGTTTGTATATAGGAGATCGTCATTTCTGAGGAAAATTTACTTAAGACTCTGGTCGGAATGTTTTGTTTCACTTACGTATTTTCCCTTTTTTACAGGGTTGTAGAGGCAGAGGTAGTACCAGTCAATGGGTTGTACATGCAGAGGTAGTACCAGTCAATGGGTTGTACAGGCAGAGGTAGTACCAGTCAATGGGTTGTACAGGCAGAGGTAGTACCAGTCAATGGGTTGTACATGCAGAGGTAGTACCAGTCAATGGGTTGTACAGGCAGAGGTAGTACCAGTCAATGGGTTGTACAGGCAGAGGTAGTACCAGTCAATGGGTTGTAAAGGCAGAGGTAGTACCAGTCAATGGGTTGTACAGGCAGAGTTAGTACCAGTCAATGGGTTGTACAGGCAGAGGTAGTACCCATCAATGGGTTGTACAGGCAGAGGTAGTACCCCTCAATGGGTTGTACAGGCAGAGGTAGTACCAGTCAATGGGTTGTACAGGCAGAGGTAGTACAAGTCAATGGGTTGTACAGGCAGAGGTAGTACCAGTCAATGGGTTGTACAGGCAGAGGTAGTACCCCTCAATGGGTTGTACATGCAGATGTAGTACCAGTCAATGGGTTGTACAGGCAGAGGTAGTACCAGTCAATGGGTTGTACATGCAGAGGTAGTACCCCTAAATGGGTTGTACATGCAGAGGTAGTACCCATCAATGGGTTGTACGTGCAGAGGTAGTAACAGTCAATGGGTTGTACATGCAGAGGTAGTACCAGTCAATGGGTTGTAAAGGCAGAGGTAGTACCCCTCAATGGGTTGTACAGGCAGAGGTAGTACCTGTCAATGGGTTGTACAGGCAGAAGTAGTACCAGTCAATGGGTTGTACAGGCAGAGGTAGTACCCCTCAATGGGTTGTACAGGCAGAGGTAGTACCAGTCAATGGGTTGTACAGGCAGAGGTAGTACCAGTCAATGGGTTGTACAGGCAGAGGTAGTACCAGTCAATGGGTTGTAAAGGCAGAGGTAGTACCAGTCAATGGGTTGTACAGGCAGAGTTAGTACCAGTCAATGGGTTGTACAGGCAGAGGTAGTACCCCTCAATGGGTTGTACAGGCAGAGGTAGTACCCCTCAATGGGTTGTACAGGCAGAGGTAGTACCCCTCAATGGGTTGTACAGGCAGAGGTAGTACCAGTCAATGGGTTGTACAGGCAGAGGTAGTACAAGTCAATGGGTTGTACAGGCAGAGGTAGTACCAGTCAATGGGTTGTACAGGCAGAGGTAGTACCCCTCAATGGGTTGTACATGCAGATGTAGTACCAGTCAATGGGTTGTACAGGCAGAGGTAGTACCAGTCAATGGGTTGTACATGCAGAGGTAGTACCCCTAAATGGGTTGTACATGCAGAGGTAGTACCCATCAATGGGTTGTACGTGCAGAGGTAGTAACAGTCAATGGGTTGTACATGCAGAGGTAGTACCAGTCAATGGGTTGTAAAGGCAGAGGTAGTACCCCTCAATGGGTTGTACAGGCAGAGGTAGTACCTGTCAATGGGTTGTACAGGCAGAAGTAGTACCAGTCAATGGGTTGTACAGGCAGAGGTAGTACCCCTCAATGGGTTGTACAGGCAGAGGTAGTACCCCTCAATGGGTTGTACAGGCAGAGGTAGTACCCCTCAATGGGTTGTACAGGCAGAGGTAGTACCAGTCAATGGGTTGTACATGCAGAGGTAGTACCAGTCAATGGGTTGTACAGGCAGAGGTAGTACCCGTCAATGGGTTGTACAGGCAGAGGTAGTTCCAGTCAATGGGTTGTACATGCAGAGGTAGTACCAGTCAATGGGTTGTACATGCAGAGGTAGTACCAGTCAATGGGTTGTACATGCAGAGGTAGTACCAGTCAATTGGTTGTACATGCAGAGGTAGTACCAGTCAATGGGTTGTACATGCAGAGGTAGTACCCGTCAATGGGTTGTACAGGCAGAGGTAGTTCCAGTCAATGGGTTGTACATGCAGAGGTAGTACCAGTCAATGGGTTGTACATGCAGAGGTAGTACCAGTCAATGGGTTGTACAGGCAGAAGTAGTACCAGTCAATGGGTTGTACAGGCAGAGGTAGTACCCCTCAATGGGTTGTACAGGCAGAGGTAGTACCCCTCAATGGGTTGTACAGGCAGAAGTAGTACCAGTCAATGTGTTGTACATGCAGAGGTAGTACCAGTCAATGGGTTGTACAGGCAGAGGTAGTACCCCTCAATGGGTTGTACAGGCAGAGGTAGTACCTGTCAATGGGTTGTACATGCAGAAGTAGTACCAGTCAATGGGTTGTACAGGCAGAGGTAGTACCCCTCAATGGGTTGTACAGGCAGAGGTAGTACCCCTGAATGGGTTGTGCAGGCAGAGGTAGTACCCCTCAATGGGTTGTACATGAAGAGGTAGTACCCCTCAATGGGTTGTACAGGCAGAGGTAGTACCCCTCAATGGGTTGTACATGCAGAGGTAGTACCCGTCAATGGGTTGTACAGGCAGAGGTAGTACCCGTCAATGGGTTGTACAGGCAGAGGTAGTTCCAGTCAATGGGTTGTACATGCAGAGGTAGTACCATTCAATGGGTTGTACATGCAGAGGTAGTACCAGTTAATGGGTTGTACATGCAGAGGTAGTACCAGTCAATGGGTTTTACAGGCAGAGGTAGTACCCCTCAATGGGTTGTACATGCAGAGGTAGTACCCCTCAATGGGTTGTACAGGCAGAAGTAGTACCAGTCAATGGGTTGTACAGGCAGGAGTAGTACCCCTCAATGGGTTGTACAGGCAGAGGTAGTACCCCACAATGGGTTGTACAGGCAGAGGTAGTACCAGTCAATGGGTTGTACATGCAGAGGTAGTACCAGTCAATGGGTTTTAGAGGTAGTACCAGTCAATGGGTTGTACAGGCAGAGGTAGTACCAGTCAATGGGTTGTACAGGCAGAGGTAGTACCAGTCTATGGGTTGTACAGGCAGAGGTAGTACCAGTCAATGGGTTGTACAGACAGAGGTAGTTACCCTCAATGGGTTGTACAGGCAGAGGTAGTACCCCTCAATGGGTTGTACAGGCAGAGGTAGTACCCCTCAATGGGTTGTACAGGCAGAGGTAGTACCAGTCAATGGGTTGTAAAGGCAGAGGTAGTACCCCTCAATGGGTTGTACAGGCAGAGGTAGTACCTGTCAATGGGTTGTACAGGCAGAAGTAGTACCAGTCAATGGGTTGTACAGGCAGAGGTAGTACCCCTCAATGGGTTGTACAGGCAGAGGTAGTACCCCTCAATGGGTTGTACAGGCAGAGGTAGTACCCCTCAATGGGTTGTACAGGCAGAGGTGGTACCAGTCAATGGGTTGTACATGCAGAGGTAGTACCAGTCAATGGGTTGTACAGGCAGAGGTAGTACCCGTCAATGGGTTGTACAGGCAGAGGTAGTTCCAGTCAATGGGTTGTACATGCAGAGGTAGTACCAGTCAATGGGTTGTACATGCAGAGGTAGTACCAGTCAATGGGTTGTACATGCAGAGGTAGTACCAGTCAATTGGTTGTACATGCAGAGGTAGTACCAGTCAATGGGTCGTACATGCAGAGGTAGTACCAGTCAATGGGTTGTACAGGCAGAGGTAGTACCTGTCAATGGGTTGTACAGGCAGAGGTAGTTCCAGTCAATGGGTTGTACATGCAGAGGTAGTACCAGTCAATGGGTTGTACATGCAGAGGTAGTACCAGTCAATGGGTTGTACAGGCAGAGGTAGTACCCCTCAATGGGTTGTACTGGCAGAGGTAGTACCAGTCAATGGGTTGTACATGCAGAGGTAGTACCAGTCAATGGGTTGTACAGGCAGAGGTAGTACCTGTCAATGGGTTGTACAGGCAGAGGTAGTACCAGTCAATGGGTTGTATAGGCAGAGGTAGTACCTGTCAATGGGTTGTACAGGCAGAGGTAGTACCAGTCAATGGGTTGTACAGGCAGAGGTAGTACCAGTCAATGGGTTGTACATGCAGAGGTAGTACCAGTCAATGGGTTGTACAGGCAGAGGTAGTACCAGTCAATGGGTTGTACAGGCAGAGGTAGTACCAGTCAATGGGTTGTACAGGCAGAGGTAGTACCAGTCAATGGGTTGTAAAGGCAGAGGTAGTACCAGTCAATGGGTTGTACAGGCAGAGTTAGTACCAGTCAATGGGTTGTACAGGCAGAGGTAGTACCCCTCAATGGGTTGTACAGGCAGAGGTAGTACCCCTCAATGGGTTGTACAGGCAGAGGTAGTACCAGTCAATGGGTTGTACAGGCAGAGGTAGTACAAGTCAATGGGTTATACAGGCAGAGGTAGTACCAGTCAATGGGTTGTACAGGCAGAGGTAGTACCCCTCAATGGGTTGTACATGCAGATTTAGTACCAGTCAATGGGTTGTACAGGCAGAGGCAGTACCAGTCAATGGGTTGTACATGCAGAGGTAGTACCCCTAAATGGGTTGTACATGCAGAGGTAGTACCCATCAATGGGTTGTACGTGCAGAGGTAGTAACAGTCAATGGGTTGTACATGCAGAGGTAGTACCAGTCAATGGGTTGTAAAGGCAGAGGTAGTACCCCTCAATGGGTTGTACAGGCAGAGGTAGTACCTGTCAATGGGTTGTACAGGCAGAAGTAGTACCAGTCAATGGGTTGTACAGGCAGAGGTAGTACCCCTCAATGGGTTGTACAGGCAGAGGTAGTACCCCTCAATGGGTTGTACAGGCAGAGGTAGTACCCCTCAATGGGTTGTACAGGCAGAGGTGGTACCAGTCAATGGGTTGTACATGCAGAGGTAGTACCAGTCAATGGGTTGTACAGGCAGAGGTAGTACCCGTCAATGGGTTGTACAGGCAGAGGTAGTTCCAGTCAATGGGTTGTACATGCAGAGGTAGTACCAGTCAATGGGTTGTACATGCAGAGGTAGTACCAGTCAATGGGTTGTACATGCAGAGGTAGTACCAGTCAATTGGTTGTACATGCAGAGGTAGTACCAGTCAATGGTTCGTACATGCAGAGGTAGTACCAGTCAATGGGTTGTACAGGCAGAGGTAGTACCCGTCAATGGGTTGTACAGGCAGAGGTAGTTCCAGTCAATGGGTTGTACATGCAGATGTAGTACCAGTCAATGGGTTGTACATGCAGAGGTAGTACCTGTCAATGGGTTGTACAGGCAGAGGTAGTTCCAGTCAATGGGTTGTACATGCAGAGGTAGTACCAGTCAATGGGTTGTACATGCAGAGGTAGTACCAGTCAATGGGTTGTACATGCAGAGGTAGTACCCCTCAATGGGTTTTACAGGCAGAGGTAGTACCAGTCAATGGGTTGTACAGGCAGAGGTAGTACCAGTCAATGGGTTGTACAGGCAGAGGTAGTACCAGTCAATGGGTTGTACAGGCAGAGGTAGTACCAGTCAATGGGTTGTACAGACAGAGGTAGTAACCCTCAATGGGTTGTACAGGCAGAGGTAGTACCCCTCAATGGGTTGTACAGGCAGAGGTAGTACCCCTCAATGGGTTGTACAGGCAGAGGTAGTACCCCTCAATGGGTTGTACAGGCAGAGGTAGTTCCAGTCAATGGGTTGTACATGAAGAGGTAGTACCAGTCAATGGGTTGTACAGGCAGAGGTAGTACCCGTCAATGGGTTGTACAGGCAGAGGTAGTTCCAGTCAATGGGTTGTACATGCAGAGGTAGTACCAGTCAATGGGTTGTACATGCAGAGGTAGTACCAGTCAATGGGTTGTACATGCAGAGGTAGCACCAGTCAATGGGTTGTACAGGCAGAGGTAGTACCAGTCAATGGGTTGTACAGGCAGAGGTAGTACCAGTCAATGGGTTGTACAGGCAGAGGTAGTACCAGTCAATGGGTTGTACAGGCAGAGGTAGTACCAGTCAATGGGTTGTACAGGCAGAGGTAGTAACCCTCAATGGGTTGTACAGGCAGAGGTAGTACCCCTCAATGGGTTGTACATGCAGAGGTAGTACCAGTCAATGGGTTGTACAGGCAGAGGTAGTACCTGTCAATGGGTTGTACATGCAGAGGTAGTACCAGTAAATGGGTTGTACAGGCAGAGGTAGTACCAGTCAATGGGTTGTACAGGCAGAGGTAGTACCCCTCAATGGGTTGTACAGGCAGATGTAGTACCCCTCAATGGGTTGTACAGGCAGAGGTAGTACCCCTCAATGGGTTTTACAGGCAGAGGTAGTACCCCTCAATGGGTTGTAAAGGCAGAGGTAGTACCACTCAATGGGTTGTACAGGCACAGGTAGTACCAGTCAATGGGCTGTACAGGCAGAGGTAGTACCTGTCAATGGGTTGTACATGCAGAGGTAGTACCAGTCAATGGGTTGTACATGCAGAGGTAGTACCAGTCAATGGGTTGTACATGCAGAGGTAGTACCAGTCAATGGGTTGTACAGGCAGAGGTAGTACCCGTCAATGGGTTGTACAGGCAGAGGTAGTTCCAGTCAATGGGTTGTACATGCAGAGGTAGTACCAGTCAATGGGTTGTACATGCAGAGGTAGTACCAGTCAATGGGTTGTACATGCAGAGGTAGTACCAGTCAATGGGTTGTACAGGCAGAGGTAGTACCAGTCAATGGGTTGTACAGGCAGAGGTAGTACCCCTCAATGGGTTGTACAGGCAGAAGTAGTACCAGTCAATGGGTTGTACAGGCAGAGGTAGTACCCCTCAATGGGTTGTACAGGCAGAGGTAGTACCAGTCAATGGGTTGTACAT
The DNA here is from genome assembly GCA_964017045.1 of Omphiscola glabra. Taxonomy (NCBI): domain Eukaryota; kingdom Metazoa; phylum Mollusca; class Gastropoda; family Lymnaeidae; genus Omphiscola; species Omphiscola glabra. Next base: position 6,893,313 of record OZ024795.1, on the reverse strand, counting down.
GCAGAGGTAGTACCAGTCAATGGGTTGTACATGCAGAGGTAGTACCAGTCAATGGGTTGTACATGCAGAGGTAGTACCAGTCAATGGGTTGTACAGGCAGAGGTAGTACCAGTCAATGGGTTGTACAGGCAGAGGTAGTACCAGTCAATGGGTTGTACAGGCAGAAGTAGTACCAGTCAATGGGTTGTACAGGCAGAGGTAGTACCCCTCAATGGGTTGTACAGGCAGAGGTAGTACCAGTCAATGGGTTGTACATGCAGAGGTAGTACCAGTCAATGGGTTGTACATGCAGAGGTAGTACCAGTCAATGGGTTGTACATGCAGAGGTAGTACCAGTCAATGGGTTGTACAGGCAGAGGTAGTACCAGTCAATGGGTTGTACAGGCAGAGGTAGTACCCCTCAATGGGTTGTACAGGCAGAAGTAGTACCAGTCAATGGGTTGTACAGGCAGAGGTAGTACCCCTCAATGGGTTGTACAGGCAGAGGTAGTACCAGTCAATGGGTTGTACATGCAGAGGTAGTACCAGTCAATGGGTTGTACATTGAGAGGTAGTACCAGTCAATGGGTTGTACAGGCAGAGGTAGTACCCGTCAATGGGTCGTACATGCAGAGGTAGTACCAGTCAATGGGTTGTACAGGCAGAGGTAGTACCTGTCAATGGGTTGTACAGGCAGAGGTAGTACCAGTCAATGGGTTGTATAGGCAGAGGTAGTACCTGTCAATGGGTTGTACATGCAGAGGTAGTACCAGTCAATGGGTTGTACAGGCAGAGGTAGTACCCCTCAATGGGTTGTACAGGCAGAGGTAGTACCCCTCAATGGGTTGTACATGCAGAGGTAGTACCAGTCAATGGGTTGTACAGGCAGAGGTAGTACAAGTCAATGGGTTGTACAGGCAGAGGTAGTACCAGTCAATGGGTTGTACAGGCAGAGGTAGTACCCCTCAATGGGTTGTACAGGCAGAGGTAGTACCAGTCAATGGGTCGTACATGCAGAGGTAGTACCAGTCAATGGGTTGTACAGGCAGAGGTAGTACCTGTCAATGGGTTGTACAGGCAGAGGTAGTACCAGTCAATGGGTTGTATAGGCAGAGGTAGTACCTGTCAATGGGTTGTACAGGCAGAGGTAGTACCAGTCAATGGGTTGTACAGGCAGAGGTAGTACCAGTCAATGGGTTGTACATGCAGAGGTAGTACCAGTCAATGGGTTGTACAGGCAGAGGTAGTACCAGTCAATGGGTTGTACAGGCAGAGGTAGTACCAGTCAATGGGTTGTACAGGCAGAGGTAGTACCAGTCAATGGGTTGTAAAGGCAGAGGTAGTACCAGTCAATGGGTTGTACAGGCAGAGTTAGTACCAGTCAATGGGTTGTACAGGCAGAGGTAGTACCCCTCAATGGGTTGTACAGGCAGAGGTAGTACCAGTCAATGGGTTGTACAGGCAGAGGTAGTACAAGTCAATGGGTTATACAGGCAGAGGTAGTACCAGTCAATGGGTTGTACAGGCAGAGGTAGTACCCCTCAATGGGTTGTACATGCAGATGTAGTACCAGTCAATGGGTTGTACAGGCAGAGGTAGTACCAGTCAATGGGTTTACATGCAGAGGTAGTACCCCTAAATGGGTTGTACATGCAGAGGTAGTACCCATCAATGGGTTGTACGTGCAGAGGTAGTAACAGTCAATGGGTTGTACATGCAGAGGTAGTACCAGTCAATGGGTTGTAAAGGCAGAGGTAGTACCCCTCAATGGGTTGTACAGGCAGAGGTAGTACCTGTCAATGGGTTGTACAGGCAGAAGTAGTACCAGTCAATGGGTTGTACAGGCAGAGGTAGTACCCCTCAATGGGTTGTACAGGCAGAGGTAGTACCCCTCAATGGGTTGTACAGGCAGAGGTAGTACCCCTCAATGGGTTGTACAGGCAGAGGTGGTACCAGTCAATGGGTTGTACATGCAGAGGTAGTACCAGTCAATGGGTTGTACAGGCAGAGGTAGTACCAGTCAATGGGTTGTACAGGCAGAGGTAGTTCCAGTCAATGGGTTGTACATGCAGAGGTAGTACCAGTCAATGGGTTGTACATGCAGAGGTAGTACCAGTCAATGGGTTGTACATGCAGAGGTAGTACCAGTCAATTGGTTGTACATGCAGAGGTAGTACCAGTCAATGGGTCGTACATGCAGAGGTAGTACCAGTCAATGGGTTGTACAGGCAGAGGTAGTACCTGTCAATGGGTTGTACAGGCAGAGGTAGTTCCAGTCAATGGGTTGTACATGCAGAGGTAGTACCAGTCAATGGGTTGTACATGCAGAGGTAGTACCAGTCAATGGGTTGTACAGGCAGAGGTAGTACCCCTCAATGGGTTGTACTGGCAGAGGTAGTACCAGTCAATGGGTCGTACATGCAGAGGTAGTACCAGTCAATGGGTTGTACAGGCAGAGGAAGTACCTGTCAATGGGTTGTACAGGCAGAGGTAGTACCAGTCAATGGGTTGTATAGGAAGAGGTAGTACCTGTCAATGGGTTGTACAGGCAGAGGTAGTACCAGTCAATGGGTTGTACAGGCAGAGGTAGTACCAGTCAATGGGTTGTACATGCAGAGGTAGTACCAGACAATGGGTTGTACAGGCAGAGGTAGTACCAGTCAATGGGTTGTACAGGCAGAGGTAGTACCAGTCAATGGGTTGTACAGGCAGAGGTAGTACCAGTCAATGGGTTGTAAAGGCAGAGGTAGTACCAGTCAATGGGTTGTACAGGCAGAGTTAGTACCAGTCAATGGGTTGTACAGGCAGAGGTAGTACCCCTCAATGGGTTGTACAGGCAGAGGTATTACCCCTCAATGGGTTGTACAGGCAGAGGTAGTACCAGTCAATGGGTTGTACAGGCAGAGGTAGTACAAGTCAATGGGTTATACAGGCAGAGGTAGTACCAGTCAATGGGTTGTACAGGCAGAGGTATGACCCCTCAATGGGTTGTACATGCAGATGTAGTACCAGTCAATGGGTTGTACAGGCAGAGGCAGTACCAGTCAATGGGTTGTACATGCAGAGGTAGTACCCCTAAATGGGTTGTACATGCAGAGGTAGTACCCATCAATGGGTTGTACGTGCAGAGGTAGTAACAGTCAATGGGTTGTACATGCAGAGGTAGTACCAGTCAATGGGTTGTACAGGCAGAGGTAGTACCCCTCAATGGGTTGTACAGGCAGAGGTAGTACCTGTCAATGGGTTGTACAGGCAGAAGTAGTACCAGTCAATGGGTTGTACAGGCAGAGGTAGTACCCCTCAATGGGTTGTACAGGCAGAGGTAGTACCCCTCAATGGGTTGTACAGGCAGAGGTAGTACCCCTCAATGGGTTGTACAGGCAGAGGTGGTACCAGTCAATGGGTTGTACATGCAGAGGTAGTACCAGTCAATGGGTTGTACAGGCAGAGGTAGTACCCGTAAATGGGTTTTACAGGCAGAGGTAGTTCCAGTCAATGGGTTGTACATGCAGAGGTAGTACCAGTCAATGGGTTGTACATGCAGAGGTAGTACCAGTCAATGGGTTGTACATGCAGAGGTAGTACCAGTCAATTGGTGGTACATGCAGAGGTAGTACCAGTCAATGGGTCGTACATGCAGAGGTAGTACCAGTCAATGGGTTGTACAGGCAGAGGTAGTACCTGTCAATGGGTTGTACAGGCAGAGGTAGTTCCAGTCAATGGGTTGTACATGCAGAGGTAGTACCAGTCAATGGGTTGTACATGCAGAGGTAGTACCAGTCAATGGGTTGTACATGCAGAGGTAGTACCCCTCAATGGGTTTTACAGGCAGAGGTAGTACCAGTCAATGGGTTGTACAGGCAGAGGTAGTACCAGTCAATGGGTTGTACAGGCAGAGGTAGTACCAGTCAATGGGTTGTACAGGCAGAGGTAGTACCAGTCAATGGGTTGTACAGACAGAGGTAGTAACCCTCAATGGGTTGTACAGGCAGAGGTAGTACCCCTCAATGGGTTGTACAGGCAGAGGTAGTACCCCTCAATGGGTTGTACAGGCAGAGGTAGTACCCCTCAATGGGTTGTACAGGCAGAGGTAGTTCCAGTCAATGGGTTGTACATGAAGAGGTAGTACCAGTCAATGGGTTGTACAGGCAGAGGTAGTACCCGTCAATGGGTTGTACAGGCAGAGGTAGTTCCAGTCAATGGGTTGTACATGCAGAGGTAGTACCAGTCAATGGGTTGTACATGCAGAGGTAGTACCATTCAATGGGTTGTACATGCAGAGGTAGTACCAGTCAATGGGTTGTACAGGCAGAGGTAGTACCAGTCAATGGGTTGTACAGGCAGAGGTAGTACCAGTCAATGGGTTGTACAGGCAGAGGTAGTACCAGTCAATGGGTTGTACAGGCAGAGGTAGTACCAGTCAATGGGTTGTACAGGCAGAGGTAGTAACCCTCAATGGGTTGTACAGGCAGAGGTAGTACCCCTCAATGGGTTATACAGGCAGAGGTAGTACCCCTCAATGGGTTGTACATGCAGAGGTAGTACCAGTCAATGGGTTGTACAGGCAGAGGTAGTACCTGTCAATGGGTTGTACATGCAGAGGTAGTACCAGTAAATGGGTTGTACAGGCAGAGGTAGTACCAGTCAATGGGTTGTACAGGCAGAGGTAGTACCCCTCAATGGGTTGTACAGGCAGATGTAGTACCCCTCAATGGGTTGTACAGGCAGAGGTAGTACCCCTCAATGGGTTTTACAGGCAGAGGTAGTACCCCTCAATGGGTTGTAAAGGCAGAGGTAGTACCACTCAATGGGTTGTACAGGCAGAGGTAGTACCAGTCAATGGGCTGTACAGGCAGAGGTAGTACCTGTCAATGGGTTGTACATGCAGAGGTAGTACCAGTCAATGGGTTGTACATGCAGAGGTAGTACCAGTCAATGGGTTGTACATGCAGAGGTAGTACCAGTCAATGGGTTGTACAGGCAGAGGTAGTACCCGTCAATGGGTTGTACAGGCAGAGGTAGTTCCAGTCAATGGGTTGTACATGCAGAGGTAGTACCAGTCAATGGGTTGTACATGCAGAGGTAGTACCAGTCAATGGGTTGTACATGCAGAGGTAGTACCAGTCAATGGGTTGTACAGGCAGAGGTAGTACCAGTCAATGGGTTGTACAGGCAGAGGTAGTACCCCTCGATGGGTTGTACAGGCAGAGGTAGTACCAGTCAATGGGTTGTACATGAAGAGGTAGTACCAGTCAATGGGTTGTACATGCAGAGGTAGTACCAGTCAATGGGTTGTACAGGCAGAGGTAGTACCCGTCAATGGGTTGTACATGCAGAGGTAGTACCAGTCAATGGGTTGTACATGCAGAGGTAGTACCAGTCAATGGGTTGTACATGTAGAGGTAGTACCAGTCAATGGGTTGTACATGCAGAGGTAGTACCAGTCAATGGGTTGTACAGACAGAGGTAGTACCAGTCAATGGGTTGTACAGGCAGAGGTAGTATCAGTCAATGGGTTGTATAGGCAGAGGTAGTACCAGTCAATGGGCTGTACAGGCAGAGGTAGTACCCCTCAATGGGTTGTACATGCAGAGGTAGTACCCATCAATTGGTTGTACATGCAGAGGTAGTACCAGTCAATGTGTTGTACATGCAGAGGTAGTACCAGTCAATGGGTTGTACAGGCAGAGGTAGTACCCCTCAATAAGTTGTACAGGCAGAGGTAGTACCTGTCAATGGGTTGTACATGCAGAAGTAATACCAGTCAATGGGTTGTACAGGCAGAGGTAGTACCCCTCAATGGGTTGTACAGGCAGAGGTAGTACCCCTGAATGGGTTGTGCAGGCAGAGGTAGTACCCCTCAATGGGTTGTACATGCAGAGGTAGTACCCGTCAATGGGTTGTACAGGCAGAGGTAGTACCCGTCAATGGGTTGTACAGGCAGAGGTAGTTCCAGTCAATGGGTTGTACATGCAGAGGTAGTACCAGTCAATGGGTTGTACATGCAGAGGTAGTACCAGTTAATGGGTTGTACATGCAGAGGTAGTACCAGTCAATGGGTTTTACAGGCAGAGGTAGTACCCCTCAATGGGTTGTACATGCAGAGGTAGTACCCCTCAATGGGTTGTACAGGCAGAAGTAGTACCAGTCAATGGGTTGTACAGGCAGGAGTAGTACCCCTCAATGGGTTGTACAGGCAGAGGTAGTACCCCACAATGGGTTGTACAGGCAGAGGTAGTACCAGTCAATGGGTTGTACATGCAGAGGTAGTACCAGTCAATGGGTTTTACAGGCAGAGGTAGTACCAGTCAATGGGTTGTACAGGCAGAGGTAGTACCAGTCAATGGGTTGTACAGGCAGATGTAGTACCAGTCTATGGGTTGTACAGGCAGAGGTAGTACCAGTCAATGGGTTGTACAGACAGAGGTAGTAACCCTCAATGGGTTGTACAGGCAGAGGTAGTACCCCTCAATGGGTTGTACAGGCAGAGGTAGTACCCCTCAATGGGTTGTACAGGCAGAGGTAGTACCACACAATGGGTTGTACAGGCAGAGGTAGTACCAGTCAATGGGTTGTACAGGCAGAGGTAGTACCAGTCAATGGGTTGTACAGGCAGAGGTAGTACCTGTCAATGGGTTGTACATGCAGAGGTAGTACCAGTCAATGGGTTGTACATGCAGAGGTAGTACCAGTCAATGGGTTGTACAGGCAGAGGTAGTACCCGTCAATGGGTTGTACAGGCAGAGGTAGTTCCAGTCAATGGGTTGTACATGCAGAGGTAGTAGCAGTCAATGGGTTGTACATGAAGAGGTAGTACCAGTCAATGGGTTGTACATGCAGAGGTAGTACCAGTCAATGGGTTGTACAGGCAGAAGTAGTACCAGTCAATGGGTTGTACTGGCAGAGGTAGTACCCCTCAATGGGTTGTACAGGCAGAGGTAGTACCAGTCAATGGGTTGTACATGCAGAGGTAGTACCAGTCAATGGGTTGTACATGCAGAGGTAGTACCAGTCAATGGGTTGTACAGGCAGAGGTAGTACCCGTCAATGGGTCGTACATGCAGAGGTAGTACCAGTCAATGGGTTGTACAGGCAGAGGTAGTACCTGTCAATGGGTTGTACAGGCAGAGGTAGTACCAGTCAATGGGTTGTATAGGCAGAGGTAGTACCTGTCAATGGGTTGTACATGCAGAGGTAGTACCAGTCAATGGGTTGTACAGGCAGAGGTAGTACCCCTCAAGGGAGAAAACGTTGTGCTCCTAGGCCTAGGAACAGTTCGTCCGCCTTGGTCCTCTCCTGCAACTGAACTGTCACCTGTGCAACCCAGCAGCTGTTAGCATGCAACAGCGTCCATACCCTGGGCAACGGCTTCCTCTAGCCGGCTAAACCAGGTGAGGGTAGCTGTTGGGCCTCAACCCTCGGTGATTTAGGACTGCCTACCTACTGCATGCAAAGCCTGGACGTCGTCCGATCCTGCGGAGTAGACCATTTGGGTTCAACGGAGGAATAGGCGATTACAGCAACGCACCATGGAGTGTGTAGAGCAAGATGAGGATCGTAGTACATCTTGGTCATCCACTGCATCCGTACCCATCTCCGGTCGTCTTGACTTAGTCTTGCCACTGGACACGGTGGGTCCGGACGAGAGAGTGAGGTTGACTTAGTCTTGCCACTTGACACCGTAGGTCCGGACGAGAGAGTGAGGTTGATATAGTCTTGCCACTGGACACGGTGGATCTGGACGAGAGAGTTAGGTTGACGCTGCGCAACTCTTCCTCAATTTAAACAAAGTCACCCGCGCAAGTCATCAGTCATCCATCACCCATCATCCCAAATCCTGTGGCGACGGGCACGCTCTCCTAGATGCATGAGGAAGGAGCTATAATAATAGCCCAAAACATTCCCTGCTCCTTCACACCCTGGCCGGCTAATCAGGGTCGACGGTGACCCAATTTTTGCGGTCGAAAATCAAAGATAAACTCTACTTCACTTAAAATTGCCACGTGGAACATCCCCACACTGCTTGACAGGGACTCTACAAACAGACCTCAACGACGCACGGCGCTCATTGCTCATGAACTTGCCAGATACAACATAGACTTTCTGGCAAAGGTGAACTCACGGAAAGGCTTGCTGGCTATTCTTTCTTCTGGAGCAGACGAGACCCTGACGCAAGGCGAGAAGCTGAAGTTGGCTTTGCTAATGACCGTCTCATGACGTTGAAACTTTCCCTCTGCCATTGAAAGAAGGATACCACTTTAGTCAGTGCTTATGCACCCACCATGACAAACACAGAAGAGTCCATAGATAAGTTTTATGAGGACCTGAACACTGTCATCTCCTCCACACCGTCTGCTGACAAACTAATAATTCTTGGAGATTTCAATGCACGTGTTGGCAGTGACTACACCTCCTGGGGAGGAGTGTTGGGGAAGCATGGTGTTGGAAAGGGCAACAGCTACTTCAGACCTGTGCTGAACACGGCCTTCTAATAACAAACACCACCTTTAACCTGCCTTCGCGCAATAGGACCTCCTGGATGCACCCCCGTTCTAAAAACTGGCACCTAATAGATTATGTCAACGTCAGAAATAGGGACCAGCAGGATGTGAGAGTGACTAGGGCCATGTGCGGCGCAGAATGCTGGACGGATCACCGCCTCATCGTCTCAAAGATGAAAATTCATATCCAACCTAAGATATGGCCTCAGGCCGCCAAAGCTCCGAAACGCCTCAACATCAGTAAGCTGAAGATCCCTGATGTGAGACAAACCTTTGTTAACACCCTGGATGAACGCCTTGATACCATAACACTGGACAACCAGGACGCGGAAGCAGCGTGGAGCACACTTCGTGAGATGGTGTATAACACAGCCGCTGAGCGCCTCGGACCCTCTATCAGAAAACACAGGGATTAGTTTGATGAAAACAACACACCAATCCAAAGGCTACTTGAGTAAAAACGTCGGGCGTACAAAGCCCTCCATGATGACCCAATGTCAACAGCAAAGAAAGCTGCACTGAGGAACATCCGCAGCAAGGTCCAATTGCACTGCTGATTGCGAAAGCTGATGAGATTCAGGGCTTTGCAGACAAAAAAGACATGAAAAACTTCTACAGTGGCCTGAGAGAAATCTATGGAGTTACCACCTCAGGCTCTTCCCCTCTCCTTAGTGCAGACGGTTCTACACTCATCACAGACAAGGAGAAAATCTTGGAAAGATGGGCGGAACACTTTGATAGTGTGCTGAATACGCCTTCCATCATTAATGATGAGGCCATTGAAAGACTGCCCCAGGTCCCAACAAGTCACTGGACGCTGTCCCAACTTTGGTCGATATACAGAAAGCAATCCGTCAAATGGCCAATGGTAAAGTGCCTGGCTCCAACATGTTTCCTTCCGAAATCTACAAAGAGGGTGGACCAGCGTTGACGGATAAGCTATTGCGTCTATTCCAGATCATCTGGCAGACGGAAACTGTACAACAGGACCTCAAAGATGCCTCAATTATCCACCTGTATAAACACAAAGGAAACCGCCAGGCCTGCGACAATCATCGCGGAATTTCACTGCTATCCATCGCGGGCAAGATCTTGGCCCGAGCCCTTCTGAACCGCCTGAATGCACATCTGGAGCTAGGTCTCCTCCCCGAAAGTCAATGTGGTTTCCGAAAAGAACAAGGAACTATCGATAAGGTATCGATATCCAAGAGAAATGTCAGGAGCAAAATATGGACCTATATTCCACATTTATCGACCGAATAAGGCATTTAACAGGGTCAAAAGAGGTGGCCTGTGGAAAATCATGAAGAAGTACGGATGCCCATAGAAATTCACCAACATCATCCGTTAGCTGCATGATGGCCAGGGTGCAGGACAACGGTCAGTCATCTCAAGCATTCCCTGTCACAAACGGTGTGAACCAGGGCTGTGTTCTGGCTCCCACGCTCTTCAGTATTATGTATTCTGCAATGCTGTCTGGTGCGTTCAGGGACTCCACCACGGGCTTGCTAATCCGTTTCCGCGCCAATGGATATGTCTTCTTAGGAGGCTTCAAGCTAAAACAAAGGTAAAAAATAACATCATCAACGAGCTTCTGTTTGCGGACGATTGTGCCCTCAATGCTGACTCTGAAGCCGCCATGCAGCAAAGCGTTGATATCTTCTCGGAGGCCTGCAACAACTTTGGCCTAACAATCAACGCAAAGAAGACTGAGGTGTTGTATCAGCCAGCTCCAAGTAGGCCCTACGCCGAACCCAACATCACCATCAGAGGTCAGTGTCTTAACGCGGTGAATAAATTTACTTACTTGGGCAGCACCCTCTACAGATCTGTCATCATGGATGATGAAATGAATGCCAGACTTGCAAAAGCTAGTGCAATATTTGGCAGGCTCCGCAGCACTGTTTGGGACAGGAAAGGTATCAGACGTGAAACGAAGATCAAGGGCTATAGCGCAGCAGTCCTCTCGACATTGATCTACGGATGTGAAACGTGGACAGTCTACCAGCGACACGCCAAAAAACTGAACCATTTTAACACAACCAGCCTCAGGAAACTCCTCGGCATCAGGTGGAAAGACAAAGTTCCTGACACAGAGGCTCTCGCTAGAGCGAACATTCTTAGTATCTTCACCACCCTGATGCAGTATCAACTCCATTGGATGGGAAACGTTGCCCGTATGGAAGACCACCGACTCCCTAAACAAATATTCTATGGTGAACTCACGACAAGCAAGCGCTCCCAAGGAGGTAAAAAAAAACGTTACAAAGACTCACTGAAAGTGGTACTAAAGACTAAAGGCCTTCAGCATCGACCGCACTAAATGGGAGCATACAGCTCAGGATAGAGTGAGGTGGTGATCAGCAGTCAAGATAGGGGCTGAATCTTATGAAGCCAGTAGGATGGTCACCATTGTGACACACAGGCAAGCCCGAAAGAACATTATTAAATCCACGACTGCAGCAACTATCCCCTGCCGCGGTGCCAGAGATTATTCCGTGCACGTATTATAGGATTGGCAAGCCATCTACGAACCGACCATAACCCACCCCCCTAACCGGATGACTGGATGGTCCTAGTCGATTTGACGGACGAACAACATAAAACCAGTGAATTTACGTCAAATATGTGTAATAGGCTAACTCCTGCCGTGTGCTAAATTGTCACATAGGAACTGGCGCATACTCTATACCATTGTATTAACTGTTCTGCTATGGGTGAATCTTACACAGACACCATACATGGATGGAATACCATAATAATTTCTAGACCGTTTTGTTAGCCCTCACATCTCACACCTGTGTGTTAACCCTCACATCTCACACCTGTATGTTAACCCTCACATCTCACACTGGTTCTGAATGTAAGACAGTGTACTAGGCCTTTATGTTAGCCCTCACATCTGACACCATTATGTTAGCCCTCACATCTGACACCATTATGTTAGCCCTCACATCTCACACCTGTGTGTTAGCCCTCACATCTCACACCTGTATGTTAGCCCTCACATCTGAATGTAAGTCGGTATACGTGATACAAATTAAACACTGCCACGTGATTTCTTTTAAAGTAATGGTATTTAACATTATTTAAACAGTATAATTTTCAAGGTCCATTTGTATAACATGTTAAGTATATTTTGTCGCCACTTATACTTACGGCGCTATTTACCATGTTTATTATTAGCTGTGTTCTTCAATGTTAGGTCCTTGTTAACCTGTACTATTTGTTTCTTTTCAGCTATTGTCCCTTTTCTTTTAATTTTCTCAAAATTTTCTTCAGCATTTGTCGTTAGTGTTCAAAATAAATCTATAGTCCTCAAGAGCTGAGTTTTTTAGTGTATATTAGTAAAACTGTCAGCTACGGCCTCATCATCATACCACCAACATCCCACTTTGTTACAGTTTTTGGCGCTGCGAGCAGGGTTTTAAAAGTGTGTCACACACACACACTCCACCCTCCGGTAGCCACAACCACCATTACCTCATCACACTACTACATAATATTAATACATTTATAAATACATTTTACTTTGTGCTGATCTATTTTAATGACACAAAATTCTGTAAAAAATATTGGTCGAATCCTTTTTTGTCTGAGCTGAGGAACATGCTTTTTCAACATGGCTTATGATGCAAAATCGATGTTACAGATTTTGGAAATCCGTTTAGTCGGCGATGTTATTATTGTTACTCTCTTTACTTTCCCCTAATTCTCAAAATATCGTATTCCTACAATATATCATTTATCTTGACTGCACATCACACTTAAACCTTGTCCTTGTTCCATACCTGCAACTGATCGCAAACATACCGCCCTAGTAATTTGCGACAAACAGAATCTACAGATGATGAGAGGCCAACTTTTGACTTCTCTTGCACTAACAAAGTGTGCTAAAAGCCTAAACAATTTATGACTACACTCAATTACACTTACATTTTTTTTAAAAAATGTAATAAAAAGTAATACTAAATAAACAGTCGATTTTTTAAATTAAAATTTTAATAGAGAAAAAGTGATTGTTGACGTCAACTAATCTAAATCCCCCCTCCACCTTGTCAACACCTGTTAAACATTTCCACCCACTTATTTTGTTGACATAATTAATGGACGCCCCCTTTATCAAAATAAAAATATCTTCAACTCCAACATCAACCTGATGAGGACAAAGATTCTGACTGTGAAAATGATAATGACAACTGTGGTTTTCATGTTATAGTTGAGATCAATCAAAATAATTAATTTGTTTTCAAAGATTTAATCGGGAAAGTGTAAAAAAATTGCAAAATTGTTCAGAAAGTCGCCAACCAAAATTAGGATTCTTCAGAAATATGTAAAAGAAGAAATAGGTCGTGAGGTTAATTTGATTTTAGATTGCAGCACAAGGTAGAATAGTTTAGCAGACATGATAGGAAGGATAGTAAGACTAAAAAATCCTGCTAAAAAGTAAAAGCGCTTTTTATTTACAAATCGATCTTGGCATATCTCAAGACGAATTTGAAAGACTGTTCAATCTCAGCAAAATATTTGAAATACTGAAAGCAGCAGTGGAAGAACTTGGCAAAAGGAACGCCAACTTACTGACATCGGATGCGGCTTTGATGTCTGTGTTTAAAAAATTAGATATCATCCATCATGAAATAGTTGCACTTGAACTTCATGCCTCTCTGAAGCGTCGGATTAAAAAGCGCAGATTGTTGGTTTCTTCAACACTGGAATACTTGCATAACCCTAAGATATACTTTCATTCGTCCCGTGACTAATTGGACGTATTTCGAAGGTCACATTGCGACCAGATGCGAAAACATATCGTGGAAATTCAAAAGCCTGGTTAAACAAACGGATTGCTCGTTGGAAATGTCTACGGCCAATGAGATTGAACATCTTGGATCTGAGCATGACGAAACTAAAGACACACTGCCGCTCAAGAGACAATTAGAAATTGAATTAAAAAATAAACTTCAGGTTCAGGATAATACTTCCAGACCAACTGTTGGAGACGTTGGTAAAAATAGAGATGGCTTTATTTGAGAATGGCGGTTCAATGAAAAGGAGGAAAATGTCTAGAAATTGCATATGATAGAGTAAGGTCTATTCCTCTGACCAGCGTTGAGGCTGAGCGGATGTTCTCGTCATCAGATTACTTTTGTAACTATTTGCGGTCAACATTATGCGATCAAACATTAGACACGATTTTTCAATCTCATTATTTTAATTTGACCAGCACAAATTATTTACAATTTGATTAATAAAACTTATTTAAATAAAAGCTTATTAAAAAGCAGTCGGTTGCGTATAATCATTCAGTAATCCGAAATCAAAATGTGATTTCATTCTGAATGTTGTCACTTCATTGATAATTTGCCACCTCTAATCTCGAAGAAAAATTCTCTAAATTTTGAAAATATCGGGATTCCGGTATTCGTAAAATTTCAATATTGAAAATACTGGTTTTGGTTAAAAAGGGACCAGTATTGCAACCCTACATGAAAGGGGTTTAACCCCCCCCCCCCCCACACCCCGATCACGGTACGACAATAACAGTTATAGTATAGGCATAGGCATATGGTTAAGTAATTTAACATCATCAATTTTTAAATTATAAAACTAAAATGTCCAGACGGCAAATTAAAATTAGTGAGATTTTTTACACATGTTTCTGAGACATAAATTTATTAATGACTAATGCTCCCATATTTGGTTAAATTTAAATGGAAGTACCAGTAGGCGGGGCCCGGGTAGCAGGTAGTAGCAAATCGTGGTGAATAAATTATCAAGGTGCTCATCAGATGTTTTTTGTTCAAGTTGAAGTTGTTTTGCTTGAAAATAGCATGTCACAAATGTTGATGCTTCCAAATAGTGATGACCTGAATAAACCTGAAAAATATATCTTATTCAAGTAGAAGTCAGTGAAGAGACATTATCAAATCTGCCTTTAATTTAATCAAGTTGAAAGTCAGAAGTAGTTCATATCATTTGACAATTGGCAGGTAATATGTTCATGTTGATAGAAAATGGAGTCGCAACTTTACCATTGAATAATGATTTTTAAGGAAATGTTTAAAACTGTTCTCAAATTCCTGTAGAAAATTGAAAAGCAAGACTGCACATTTTTCACTGTTCACAGAGCCGCGTAGCCAATGAGAAGAGGAGGGATTCTACAGTGGGTTTCCACCTCGCAACTAATTTGCAAAATAGCTGGGCTGAGTATCTAGAATCATCGGCCAGAGACTTCCATCTTCCTCTTGCCTCATATCCCTTAACGTCAACTCGCCTACTAATCAAACCAATTCATTACTTTTAGCACGGAACACCAGCAGATGTAGATCCGCCTCCGCATCTTTGAGGCTATAACATAAACAGAGGTATCATAAAATAAACAAATCAAACTGGCACCACGCCTTACTCCAGAATTAATCTGGAGATTTTTAAAATATTGTAAATATGAAATTTGAAACAAACATCTTACATCATAAAGAAATATAAAAGTAAAATCAGATTGGGTAGTATGGTAAAATGTATATTTAGGGCAAATCATAGGTTGACTTACATGAAAATTTATTTGAACTTCACTGAAAATTAACAACCTTTCAGAAAAATATAATTTATTACTAGTACCAAGATTAATTATGTCTAAACAATTTAAAGTTTAATTGTTGGTATTGGGATCTTCCATATAAACAAAATTAAGTTTAGGGTTGGCCAAAATCACTAAATTCAGCCCAGCTGACACTAGTCAAAACATATAGAAAAATACAAAACAAAAATTGCTTTTATTTGCTAGCCTAAGAAAAATATATGTATATTTTTGTTATCTAAAATGAAAGATTTGTATTCTCTCATTTCAGATACCGGTACTATTTCTATTATTGTGTTGATATTTTACGCTAAATGAGGGGAATAAAATGTCATATCAGTAAAAAGAATAAACTGCATTATCCAGATAAATACAACCAATAGGCTAGGAATGTTCAAAATTCAGCTTTAAAAATTAGATATTTCAAAAATTTTAAATCATACTGTTTTTCACAAAGAATTATTTTTAAAAAAGACTCCTTGCCATTTTGAAATTATTATTGTGAAGCAAAAATTTTTATAGCAACAAGTGATTTCTGAGTTGTAAAACTATTACAAAAACAATTTCTTAAGTCTCAAGCGATCTTGTATAAGTTTTCAATGAAGAGTAAAATGGTAAAGTATGTCATAAAATAAATCTTATCAAAAGGTTATCAAGCAAATATTAGGTTCTCAAGTTTATCTGTACTTGTAAACAAAATAATCATTTGTATAATTAAAATAAAATTTCTCAGATGTGTTGAAATCTGGGACAAACACTCTCATAGCATTTTCAATAACTGCATTAGCTTCTTCAACACTGGAGTCATAATGATGGGAACTCTTTCTGGCTGGAAATATAGAAAAATATTTCAGTCCTCTAATGCCACTTGGTTCATATCAAATAACAATTTTTAAAATATAATTAATTGAAACCAAATCTTAAACTTAAATAATTGCTTGAATTAAATACCGGCCAAACATTTACATTTGATTAACTACTAGTGTTCCCTTAGTTTTAGATGAAGTTATTGCTGAAACTAATTAAACAAAGCCATCTGATGACAAGGATGGCTGGAGTGACTCAGTTTACATTCACTGCTCTGTTTTTAAGTCATTGGTGAAGTTAGTTCTGGATCTTTATTGGAAAAATCATATTTTTGAATGAAAGATGAAAGTAAGAATGAATCACCTTCATTAACAAAGAAATTTGCAAAGTACTGGGTGACTCTGATGGCATCAAAGCTATGGTCAATCGCCTGATTATCTCCCCAGATAAAAATATTCTTCTCCGGGTGCCATTGAACACCATAAAATGGGTACTTGAATGCTGAAAGAGAAATTTGTTCAGAGTATGAATGAAAATATTTGTATGTGTCCAATAGCCCACCAAAAAATAAATTATAACATGAGTTTAATTCAATAACAAAATGAATGTAATTCAACATTAAGTTAAAAATAGATTAATTATTTAACATTACCTTCAAAGGTTGAAACAAATTCTTTGTTATCTTTGCCAACACTTGTTGTTAGTAAATGATAGAAATTTCCTAGAACTGAAATCTTTTGGTAATCCTAGAGAGAAAATATATGATGAGCAGAATAATGTAACAAAAGTTACAGTTATAATATACTGGTAGTAAGAATCATTTCTATAATTTTATCTGTTGGTATACAAGTTTAATGATAAATGTATACCTGTAATAAAAAATATATATAAAAAAAATTTGGTTGTAGTAGATATTTTGAGACTTGTACCAAGACAAAAAAACTAATCCTTTAGAGCTACCATCAGAATTCATAACTATTGGGAATGTTTTTAAAAACAAATTCTAGATGTCATGAATATTTGTAAAACAGCTATGTGAAAACTCTAGCATCCTTTACAATTTGTGTTTTCAACAAATAAAAATGAACCCTAAAATATCTGAGACATTTTCTATTTGACTCACCGCCAGCAGGAGACTCCAAATATGATTATTTTGAGTGACTGATTCTGTGGTTAAGATTTTTACCAAATCTGAGGGTACATCTTTGAAAAGTCGACTGTTCTGAAAACCTTTTAAAAAAGATGATACTCAATTTAAGTAAGCCCCCTTTTACTGCAACGCTATAAAATATTTAAAAATGTCATTTCTCTCTGTATTTAATCATTATTTTTAATGGCTTACGGCCTAACTAGCTTAAATCAGAAGTGAATCTTGCCATAATCTGATTTGATATTCTATTAGATTACTGCAACTTAATAATCTGACTAGATTCTCAAATGGTTCAATTTCTTGTGTGATGAAAAATACTTGTCTCCATGCACCACAAAAGTAGTCAATGTTTAAATTTTTGGAAAAAATAATTTTCATGCATGTGTAACTATCAGTGTCTAATAAGTAATTTTACAATTGTTTTTTGGGTTACATTCTCATACTACATACAACATTATCAGAAAAATAAAGAACAATTTAATTATTGTTTGCATGTTTTGGATTCGGATTTAAGAAATTACGTAGACATTTATTACCTTTTTGAAACTTTAATGGCAGTGTAACATTTTCTGTATCTGTTCTCTGGAGGTAGTTCTTGTTCGCAGTCAGTGTGGTCATTAATTCAAGACCAAGGCAAGTCCCCCAAATAGGAAAATAATCTCCCTTATCATTAGCCTGTTGTAGAAAAATGAATTATTTATAACTGAAAATTCTTGAATTCTTGCAAACAATTAGTGCAATTTCAAATGTTGTTTGACTCTGGGAGGATTTAGCACATTTCAATAACTTTTAAGCTCCAACCATTCATGTTTATATAGACTATGCCAGGTGATTCAAAGCACTCATTAACTTAAATCAGCATTTTATAATGCACATGGTTTACCTCGACAGCCAAGTCATAAAGATATCGTCCAGATTGATAATATGGGCCTGTATTTATATCAGCAGCACCACCAGGGAATAGGACTCTGGTCAGGAAGTTTTGTGTTTATAATTTAAATAATGTTTTATTAAATTTTACTTTAATTTTACTTTAAATTAAAAATATAATAAATGGTCTTTTAGTTGTTTTGGTTAATTATACAGCAAAAATTCTGCCATATAAGGCCAAATTACCCATTAAAAATATCATGAAACAGAGCAATATTTGCACAAATATAAATAATGAAATCCTTAGAATGATTTATACATTTGAGTGAAGTTCAGTAAAGCGACATGGGATACAAAGAAAACTATATTGTATTATTTAGACTAACCCATTGATATTCTTGAATAATTGTTCATAATATTGCTTTGGCTGCTTTCCTCTGTGAACAAAATTGACATTTTTTTATGTTAATTAATATTTTAAAATGAAATAAAACTATTAACATAATGAACTAGTTTTATATTCTTGTCAACATTGCCCAGTTATTTTTTATTTACCTTTCATCTAGTTTTTGATATAAATAATGAACAAGGATTTAAATAAAAAATATTTTTTAAAACTTAAAAAAAAAAGACTTTCTATCAAATACGAGTTTAAACCACTAACAAGTAGAAAATAATTTTTTTAAATTCTAAAAATGCATAATGCAAGATAAGACGGTAATTTGAGTTACAGTGCCAACTGTCCTCTATTGACCCAGTATTCTTTCCAGCCTCACCTGGTGAATACTGCACGAGAAAGACTCCATCTTAAAATGTCATGTGTGTGCACAAAGCAATTAAGTTCCACAAGATGGAAATACGAGTAGAAAGAAAGTCTTTAAGAAATAGAAGAATCTTTGTATCTAACTTCTTCTTCTTCTTCTATATTTTGAGGGCCCAGTATCAATGCATTGATCATTCTGGCTCCTATGTTTGTAGAGGGCGTTCATGTTTCTATGCATGGTTTTGAAGAGGATACTTCACTGGTTGCAAGGGCTATTCAGCTATGGTATTAGGAACTGGGGGTTGGAAGGCAGGGAGCTATAGACGCAAATGTGTCAAGTGTTGTCGCCTCAACTGTTCCTTTTGGAAGCTTGTTCCAGTCCCTGATTGTCTTTGGCAGGAATGGGGAGTTTCTGTATTGTGTTCTTTCTGTTGCAGAACTGCCTGTCATGGCCTCATCGCTGCCTAGGGGGGAGAGGGATGAGTTTCTAGGGGCTTGTTTGCCTGGTTGCACACATTGTTAATGCACTCGTCACATCGGAACTCTCTTTGAATGGTAACACTGCGGTACCTTACTGAGGAAACTGGCTCAACCATATGACCATGCAGTTCGTAAGGGTGGTGTGGAGGGATTCTTAATTCTACTTCTTAAGACTGCCTGGGTCTGGCACTTGACAGGATGAAATTCCATGTCCCAGCTCTAACTTAACATATATTATTAACAAACAGTAGAACAGACAACAAAGTCTTGAAAATGAATAAACTATTATATTCATTACTGTATGAAAAATGAATAATTTTGTATTTGTCAATGCAATTTAAAATAAATTATTATTTCACCCATCCTAAATTTCTTAGTTAAATTATTTTTAAACTACCAGCTCAGAATTGAAATTAAAAGAATTGAAACTGAAGAGTTCTAGAAGAGCAGACAATTGTGTAATTTTACTGTAGTTTAAACTATTTAAAGTTAAAGTTCTATTAGACCCATTGATGAGAATACTGGACAGGTTAATTAAATACCCAGTAGTAAATTTAAAAACAACAACTGTTGAGTCTGTTAACAGATGGGAATACAAGACAAAGTGATGTACCGGTAAAAAGAAAATGTGAAATTTATTTAAATCAAAATTAATTCAGATCTTACCTTACTGGCACCACTCGTGCACCAGCCATTTCCAAAAATGAAACATAAGATGTCTGAATGAATTCTTGTCCAAACTGGAATGTTGTTGTTGGTTCAGTAAGAATACCTACAATTGAAATTTAAGATGTTAAAAATTGGGTTGGCTAACTTCAACATTTACAATATCTATATTCCATTTATCAGTATATTACTAAAATATTAGATCACATTTTGAGTGTATTTAGTTTTTGCACACAGGTAACATTCAAAAAGAAAATCAATAACATTCCTAAGATAGTTTTATGAAAAGGGTAAAAAAGGGTTCACATGAAGCAATGTTAAAGGATTTAGAACAAAAGTTTATAGTTGTATACCAAGTACCGGTATCAGAAATTTAAATGCTTACACATTATTTCTGGGAAAAAAATTGGTTACCGGTATAAATATTCTTTTGGTCTACAGTTTTTTTTAGAGTAATCACTTTTTGTTTAAACTTTAACTACTGGTACTAATTTCAGTGTTTTTATTTTTTACCAATAATGGGTCTGTTGTTGAGAGCAGCAGAGGTATCTATAAAAGATAACAGTCCTAGGGTTGTTAGAATTCTGGAAAACATGACTTTTCTGGAAGTAGTGCCACTACGCTTCATCTGCGAAAAATAAAAATGTTAGTAATGATATACTGGTAGTAAGTAATTCAAATGTTTCATCTACTGAACTCAGTGTGAGTTAAGACCTTTAGAGGCCCAATTGGCAGATGAAATTTTGTCCCTTACGTTGAAGTCAACCTTTTTGTTAAATATGACGACCATTCAACTTGTACTTGTTATATTATATTTTTTCTAGTGAAATGTAAAAGAATGCAGAAAATTTCTGTGAGAAGAACATATGCTTCTACAAAAAAAAGCTTAACATTTAATTTTGGAACTTCTATCAATTATCTAATTATTGGGATCCATTTGTAGATTACATTTTACTCTTTTAAATTTTAAGTGTTTTTGTTTATACTTCTTTGTAACAAGTCTCTAAATCTTGACGAGCCTCTACCAGACTGAAGTGAATGCTGTCGCTATCATCATCTGAAGTTCTCTAAAAGTGTGCGTCCGGTTTTACAAATTTTACACTGATAACCTAACTAATAACTTTAAAAAGGAGCTTTTAAACATTTGGTTAGATCAGTGGTGTCCAACCAACCGCTCACTGACCTCTTGCAGACCAAGGGAGTTATGAATGCGGCCCATCAAAATATCCTAAACTTAAAATTTTATGAGATTGCAAAATTATAGAGATGTTTGACATTATTATAGAGACATTAATGTTCCTATATTGAGTTAAATTGAAGTAGTTGCAATTCTGAGTGAGTTCTCAAGGTGATCATCAGATGTTTTTGGTTCAGATTGTAGCTTTAAGCGTTCTATTTGAAAATTGACATGTAATATGTTCATGTTGACAGAAAATGGAGTCGCAAATTTACCAAAAGATTTATGTTTTATAAGGAAATGTTGAAACCTTTTCTCAAATTCCTGTATCAAATTGAAAAGCAAGACTGTATATTTTCATTGTTCATAGAACCCAGTTTAGCCAATGTGTGGAGTTACAAAAATATTTTGTCTTTGAGATTAAAATATTTCCTGTTTCCTTTTGAAAGATTATAGTTTAAAACATTGTATTTGATCAGTTGATTTGGAAATTTGTAGACTGTGTTAAGTCATTTAACTGATCGGTCAAGTCTACTAAATATAACAAAGAGAGCGTTTTCATCGTGTGGCAGAAAATTTTTTGATTCCTTAAAGTCATTAATGACTTTATTTCATTTTGAAAGTCATAAAATCTTTTCAATAGTTTACCTGGACTTAACCATCTTACTCCTGAAAAGTAAATGATGTCACCATAGTCAGCATCAATAAAGTAAATGAATTATTAATGAATGCCTGGAATTTAAATCAGTTTTTAGTATTATTAATCCCTTAGCCTTAGTGATATTTCATCATTTGTAAATTTTGAGAGGCAATGCATTGTCACTCAATCATTGTCCTCGATTGATTTTACCTATCATCACTGGGGCACGATTCTATGACTTATACTTTATATTAATATTTAATATTATACCAAATAAGCTCACAATGGACAAAGACAAAAGGAAATCACTTTACTTTTTTTAAAGTCTTTAACATTGAATAACATATGATGATATACCGGGTATTCACTGCTTCCTATAAAAATTAATTAATCTCTTGATTTAGTTGTGTCTTTTAATCAATGTAATGACAGTATTTCTTCAGTGATATTTTATTTGTCACCAATGCCACTACCTACTTTTATTTGTCACCCATACCTCTTTCTGCCTCTACTAAGTCTACTAGTTTGCAATCGCATTAAAAATCAAGGATATTTTGCTGGGCCGCATTCACAACCGTCCTTCGCTGCGGGTTGAACACGTCTGGTCTACATACTACATATTATAAATTCTAAGTTGCAAATAAACAATAATATCATTCTGGTACAACACAGTCTGCTGAGCACAGCTGCCAGACCTTCGGAAGTTTAGAAGATTAGAAGGTTTCTTCAAAATTCGTGCCTTCGAATTTGTTATTCTTTTTTATCTGAAATTCCAGACTGAAAATGCCCGAGTGAAATACACTATCGAGCGTTATCCAACCAGCTAGAGATGCTAGATGACACTGCTGATAATATGTAAACACTAGCATAAATATAGGTCTACATATTGACAATTGTTGCTGTCGTTTAGTTACTATTACTAGACTTAGTTACTAGAATATTATTATTATATTGCTTATCATCTAAATGTATTCGTGTGTGATCGTGAAATAGTTTTGAGCAGTTTAAAATGTCTGATAAAAGTGGTTCTAAAACTTCTTACTCATAAATATGTTTATATTTAAAGCTTAACATTTTATTAAGAAAAGTGATTAATTACAAAAGTTCAAAAGCCAATTTACCGGGATTGTACGGGTTATTGTTTTTTTTTTCCACTCCAAACTCAGCTGTTTAGTTTTTAAACCATACGAGTTTCTTTAGTCCAGCACATTTTAAATTTGAGAAATGTTTAAAATTCCAATCTCCCCCCCCCCCCCCTTTATCAACTGTGCGCATCCTTGGAGAATCCCCATTTATTCACCAGTCTTTGAGTTTTCCAGACGAAAAACACAAAACATGACATATCAGACTTAAACCACTGACGAATTAAGCACTTATTTATGTGACATGTTGTTAGTTTGTTTTTAAAACATTACATTAAATGCAGCTCATTGAAAAAATTTGAACAAATTACTAATCCAGATTATTAACCATAATTTCTCTTACTTAATCAGATCTAGTTCAAAATTCATCAGACAGTCCTCACATAAGAAATTTGTGAACAATGCATAACAAAATCGATTTATATATTAGGTAGGTAACAGTCTGACACCCTTACTCTTACCGCCTTGTATGAGCAGGAGGTCAAGAATTAAAAAAATATTTATTTTAACCGTATAATGGCATGGTAGCGATCCAACAAAAAAACTCCAGTGATATTTGAGAACCACTGAGTGAATGTTTTCAAACTTTTAAAACAATTGTATAAAGAAAAAAACAGAATTGTTTTACAAATACTTATTTTTTTAACTGACTTAAAAACGTTCTCAAACAACAGGTGATAAGAATTTTTATCAGGTGAGTAGACAACTGATAACAATTTAAAATGTTTTTTATACCCCGTACCCAATTAAGGAAAAAAAACATGATTTGTTTACTGTATAAGTTTATAACAACTTAAAAGTGCATTTTGACTGTCAAAGGAGTAAGACAAACACTACATTTTATACTGCAGTAGGCAGTAGGATAAAAATATCGTTAAATAATAGTCAAATTTTATTGCTAGGTTTTCTTTATAAATTATAAATAGTAAAAATTGTTAGCACACCATATTACTTTTATTATTAGTGCATTGTAAATTTATCCATTGACAATGTTTCCTGCTTTAATTTTAAAATTCTCATTTGAGCTCATTTGTGGCTTGTGTAATGATACAATATAGCTCAATGGCAATGAGATACATTAATGAATTATGAACATGTTCAAGAAGGATTATACATTATTCTAGTTTCTTAATTAATTGGTATTAAAAATGTATATGTTTTTAGGCTGCACCAGCACATTCTGCCAATTAGAGCTGAAACGTTACAGAGCATAGCTCTTGAATAGCAACTCACGAAGAATCGCACCCCACCTTTGTTACCGTTAACGTGGGACCCGGCCTGGAGGCTAACCAATAAATTAGTTCTGCTGACGTAGGACAACCTGACTCAGAGCGCCCCACACATAAAAAAACTCACCACATGGGGCATGTGTCGCACATCCTATGAAAAAGTTCCAATTGCAACAGCCAGCCCAAACAGATTCTATCTTGGCTTACGCAGCCAAAGACCCATTTGTCTCCAAACAGGGGTTTTCCACTCTTACTAAATCCAGGCGTGTTATTACACAGCCTTACCTTTATGTGCTTTTGCTTGCTCTCAGAGCTCCACTTATCTACTTTGTCCTAGCGCTTGTTGTCTAAACAATGGTGCACTTCTTAGTGGAAGGGACTCCCTCTCCACTCCATTAGTTCTCAGCCTGGGGTGCAATAACCTCCATGTCCAATTGTGGGCAGCCTTGGCCATCTTGGTTTGGTTCTAGTTCCTTCACCCTATTTACTCTACATCCTTACGAATGTACTTTTCTTTTTTGAAAAGGACAATATTCTGCCATTATGAAAACTTATCATCTTCCATTTGCTGGATAATGGCTACCTTTGAGTTGCATCGTCGTGCCACCGTAATTATCACCTTGCGTGCAAATCAGACCAATCCATAACTTTTAGCATGTAACACCAGCAGATGTCGATTTGTCTCCGCATTTTTGAAGCAATAACATAAACAATGGTAGCATAATATAAACAAATCAAGCTGCCATCACGCCAGTATTAATCTGGAGTTTTTAAGAATAAGCATCTATCTGAAATATGAAACAAACACCTTACATCATACAAAAATAAAAAGTAAAACCAAATTGGGTAGTATGATAAAATGTATTTATTAGGGCAAATCATTGAAATGTTTTGATAAAAAAAATTGAAGAAAAACCCCACATCACATGATTATTTAAATCTTAAGTGTGACCAACATGGGGCACCATGATATCATTAAAAAAAATACTTTAAAATTCCAGGACGGAATGTTTTGAAAGGTAAATTGAGAAAATAATTATTTAAATAGACAATTCAAATAATCCTAATTAGCAAGAGTGAAATGTTTATAACAGATACCAGCAGTATAACAAAGATTTAGTGAGAAACCTTAAATATTAATAATAATGGAATTGCAATGCTATCATTTAAGATAACATGTTACTTGTTAAGTTACTTGGATATAAGATGATAAAATTCTGTTCATGTAAAACTTCCTTAAACTTTCCAATAATTACAATATACCACCAGACAATAACATGCACCCACAACTTTAAAAAATCAACTAACAAGATACGCTCATCAGACCAGGGGAAATTATATTTACAGATATATCCAACGAATATATAAAATCTAATTTTTGAGCTTACCTGGATCATGAGGAAATAAAATTGTCATTTTTAAATTTCAAAATCGCATTAAAAATAACATAGTACCGGCATAAGATATTTTTCTTTAACTGGCTCAGTTTTATTTTCTATTTTAAGACATGGCTGTTTCCTCTCAACATAAAAATAGTGGCATGAAATAGATAAAAACACAGACATTAATTTAGGGTAGAAAAAAAATTTGGGAATCAAGAACATTTCCAAAGTATGATTGCCATGTTGCCACCAAAAAACATGTACAGGAGATTTTTCACTTCATGTGTGATTTCAAAACCATAGCCTTCCCCAACAACTGCATGCCAAGATGCTCCAAATTTCTTATCCATTGTGTCTTTAATCATTTTGGCAGCATTCTGTTGGTGAATAACAAGATTCAAATACCACATATTAGCATTGTCATACAAAGGTGTATGAACTCTACTTTCCCTGCAGATTTATAAAAAAAATGCACTACCAAAAAAAAAAATGAAAACAGTTCAAAATAAAGCAATCATAAGAATTTAAAACATTTAAGACATTAAATTTATAATGTGCGTCTGAATCCTTTTAGATTTAATTAATACCTTCCAGTTTGGATCCACATATTATGTTAAGTGTTAAATAAAGGTATTTTTTTAAATGCTGAGCACAAAGAACATTAATTGAGACTAAACATGAATGGTGAAATGTTGCTATCCACAGTAAAAATATATTTTTTTATTAACATCCTAAACATTCCTTTTAAGATCTATGAAATTCTATAGAAAATGAAATATTTTAATTAAATGACTATTAAATATAAAATATTTTACCTCATTATTAGAAGCAAACTTCTCACAAGCTGTAACACACAACTCCATGGCCTCTGTTTTCATTTCATCATTCATGTCTGAGTGCTATGGTAAAATAAATGTTAACAGTTAAAAAAGATGCATATACAGAAAAGTTGTGACATTTTCAAAAAAAAAAAAAGAAAAAAAAAAAAAGATCCTTCTTAAAGAATACTTCTTTTACATGCAACAGTAAAAAAAAAATGGTATATTCCTGCAGGTTATTGCTTAAAATTTTCATCATAAATAAATTAAAAAAAACATTACTGATATTATCTGGCAAGCGAATCAACATTGAACATTTCAATAAAAAATATTTTCTTATTTTTATTTTCAACAAATTGTGCTTGGCTTTTTTTCAATGTTTAATGTTAGTTGTCCAATCCTGTATCACAAGGCCTCATAATTTTATGGCAGCAAGATCTTTTGCATCCAGCCTCAAGTGAGTGGCATGGATTCAGACTGAAAGCAAGTCTACTAAGAAACTAAGGGAGGAGTAAAAATCTTAGTGGATTAAGAAAAGCTCAACAAGTTAAGCCAGCAACCAACTACAGCTACTGCTCCACTTACGACCTATGCAACTTATGACCATTCAACTTTACGACCACAATCACTAGCCATACTGTATTAGATTTCAGATTTATTTCTGCCTCAATTATCATTTGAATGGCGTTGTCTGCAATCATCGGTGGTTGTGAACATCAAAAATTATGATTTATAACAATAATAAAAGAAATTTATGATATAATTTAACTTAAATATTTTTATAACATCACTTCACATTACTGTACACATAGCGTACTCAGCTTACGACCAAATTGTGTTACGACTGGTCTGTCGGAACTGACTGTGGTCATAAGTTGAGCACTACCTGTAGGTGTGGAATTTTCAGAATTTTACCAAATGCTGCCTGGGATCAAAACCCGAAAATGCACCCCTTGTTATGATTTGTTTTGGAAATGTTTTTATGATTCATTTTTTGAGAATGTTTTGGTTTGTGTTTGAAATATTTGTTTGGAAATCAATTGGGTGTGAGTAGTATTTCCAGGGCTAGAAGTGGTTGTCTGAAGTGTGAATGTCAATAAACAAGTGAGAATTTTATATGTTGTGAGCACATGGATATTTGGTATTGAGCGATTGATTTCATTGAGTGATAGTGTTGTAAATAATCATAGAGTTTCTAAAAAGGTAGAGCTGAGAGTTATTTTGTTAGGATTTTTAGTTGTCATAGTATAGAGAATTGGGCTATGTCTCAGAGTTCTTGTATGATTAAACAAAGTGTTACTTGCGAGCAAGGAGAAAAATTTACCCTAGACTAAACTGCGAAAGAGTCTCCGAAATGCCAGACAGTAGTTGCATTTGCTACATATTGTGACATAAAAGTTTGGGCGTTCATATAACGCCCCTCTAACAATGACAATAACACACATTTTACATGTTATATTTGAACAACAAAGTCGCCAATGTGCCCCCCCCCCCAATGGTGGCCATCCCACTTGCTCCAACCTAGTTACGCCACTGCCTGTGGGAGACTATACTATGACCAATTATTAATTATTTCTAGGACAATGGAATGGCATTTTGTGCATACAAAGCCTGATACTGATACTGTAGCAGCCTTTCTTTTTTTTTTTTTTGACTGGGCAGAGTCACAAATCGTATAATGTTTGAAAGTAACTTTCAAAGATTGACTATTTAATTATGATTTGGGGTAATTAGATTTATGTCACCATGGGGCTTACTTAATATTGCCGCAGTATTAAATTATGCATTTAAAAAAAAAAAATTAGAGGTCTCACTCAACTACAATTTTTTTTTTATAAATTCGCTCAAATAACTCACAACTTATAAATATTCAGGCGCTAAAATACAAATACTTACTCTAATCAAAGGATAGGTATGAACTCTCTTCGAATCTGCATCGGCCTTCTTTTCTTCGGTGACTTCAGCCATTTTTGTTGAAACAATTTGATAAAATTATTAAAATTAAGTTTTTGTTTACAAAGGAGGCAAAATGCGAGTTCCTCAGTTTGGTAACCAAGTTATCGCGCATGCGTATTTCACTGTTACGTTTTAGGATTATATTTCCGGTGAAACATATAAATTATAAATCTTTCAGTATTTTTTTTTATTAGTATTACGTACTTGAAATAATTTTATTTGATACTTGCTTATTTGTAACATCAATTTATTTTTTATTCAATTTTGTATTTCAGTATTTGCATTAATTAAACTTTTATTAGTACTAATTCATATAATTTCAGCATTAAAAACCATAACTTTAATATTATAACTTATAACTAAACTATACTATATAAGTATAAGTAAATTCTGTACCCGACCCAGCATCGGTGATACCGTGTATAGTGTACAAATGTATAGTTTAAGAAAAAAATACGCTTTTGAAGACCTTTCAGCAAAGTTCATTGCTGTCAATACTTACATCTTTTCTCGTGGTCCACTTCAACTTTTTTCTTATTATTAAAAAAAACAAAAAAACTTCATGGCCACATTCTCTGTAATAATCATTTCAAGAACTGCTCTAAAAATATATTGGGATCCTCCGAACGCAGACGCAGGTCCAAAATTCATAATATTAGTAAATCGAATGAGCAGTTACTTTGTCAGTTTAATAATGTTTCACCATGAGTAAATGGTCAAATGTGATAATAGTCACTTAACAACAGATGGAAACGTGTTTTTAAGTTGTGTGTGTCTCTCTCCTTTTCTCTCTTTGTGTGTGTGTGTGGGTTTGTTTGTTTGTGTATATGTGTGTGATTTTTGTGTGTTTGTTTGGGTTTGTAAGTGAAAGCGCCACTGGAAAGCACACAATGAAGTAGTTTGGAAACAGTCCAATTTACGCTTGGCCTGCACACAAAGTCCATCGGTAGTATTTGTGTGGATTCCTGGGTGAAAGGGTGTGCGAAATCTTGGCCATCTTTTAACATATAGCATGAAAACTTACAAACATTGATATTTTTTAAAGAAAAATTAAGCATTTAACGGATGCATACAAATAGGGCACTTTTCATCGATTATTATTGTGTTTATTTGTGTTTTCTTCAAATATACTACTTTTGTAACACAGTTTCCTGAATAACAATCTTAGCCTATAGTTATTAAACTGCCGACTGTTATTTTATCTTTTTATTTTCAGAATAATAAACAAGGCTGCACATGTAGGCACACGGGTACCAGAATTGAGAGGTTGGGATTAAAAAAAACGATTAAAAATATTATTATTATTGTTGGGTTTGTAAGACCAAATGAGGTATCAAATGAAAGATAATTGAATGTACTATACGTTTGTAAACTTAGTTCTTCCTTTTAACTAAAATAAACTACTATAAATGACATCAGTAGTATATAGTGTAGAAAATAGGTCGTTTTTAAGGCTATTTCTAAGGCTATTTTCTAAGGCTACTTCTAAGGCTTTTATGAAGGGGTGATAATCGATTAATTAGTTTGTTAATAATTTCCATTGTTTTAATCGTGTTGTTGCATGGTGTGTATTTTATTTATTATTGTGTTGTACAGTCGTGTTGTTGGATGGTGTGTATTTTATTGATTATTGCTTTGAATTTTAATAAATAAATGATTAAAATTAATTCTATTTATTTTTAATAATTAAATATATTTTTATGTTGTGATAATTAAATATATTTTAATAATTAAATATATTTTTATGTTGTAATAATTAAATATATCTTACTAATTAAAATAGACAATAAGTGACACTAATTGTACAGACAATAATTGACAACAAAGATGTATTTTTTATATATATTTTATTCCGTTCGCAAACAAGCCATAGTCAAAGGGAACTAAGTCGTTAATTACTTTTGCCAAACAGCGTTTATGCCACTTTCCTGAAATCACGTGACCGGCGCTGGCCAACCAGTGCTTTGCGCGCCAACGCTGGACGCCATCTTGGTTTGGCTTCAATTCGTTCTTTATACTGTGGTGTTTGTCCAGTTCGGACGTATGGAAGCTGACCGGAGCAAAGCGAAGGACATAGAATTTTATTTATTTCTGTGCTTTACAAGTATGGAATTTAGATGATATCGTGATTAATTTAAAAAACATTACATTGACAACTACAATGATATATTTTTTAGACCTGAGTTAGGCTTAAATTGTAACAGATTATAAGAATCTGAGTTTGTTAGAATTCAAAATGGTGATGGAGGCAGCTGACAGAAAGAGGTAAGTCAATTTTTTTATTTATTAAGTCTATCAAGCAAACCTACTATCAAACAGAGCCGTCTTTCATAGCCCCATATTTTTCTACATTTGTTATTTCAGGAGATTTTTTAATGGAGCAGTTCTAAAATTATTCATAGATCACAAACCACGTGGTCTATCATTTTATTAAGACCCAAACCCACTACCCTACTTTCAAAGAGACCCCCTATACACATATACACCCCTCCCTTCTCTTTCTACTTGTGTTATTTCAGGAAATTTTAAATATTTTTAATGGGTTGATTCTCAAAAATTATACATAGACCCCAAACCACGTGGTCTATCATTTTATTAAAGATATAACTAGCACCCCTGCTTTTTATTTCAAACAGATCCGTCTTCATAGTCCCACACCTTTCTTGTGTTATTTTTCAGGAGATTTTTTAAATTTTTTAATGGAGTGATTCTAAAATTATACATAGACCCCAAACCACACGTGGGTCTATCATTTTATTAAAGATAGCACCCAAACCTACTATCACCCATCTCTTTCTACATATGTTTTTTCTGTCTGTGTTATTTCAGGAGCTTTTTTATTTTAAATATTTTTATTTCAGGAGATTTTAAATATTTTTAATGGAGTGTTTCTAAAATTATACATAGACAACCAAACACGTGTAGTTTTATATATATTTATATATATAATATTTTATTCCAGACAAGGGTAGTAATCATTAAATAGATGTTGACTTAGTAGGAAGGTATTTTATAATATTGATCTGGTTTTCTCCCTAGCAATGTCAAGAGACAACATAATACATCAATTATGGAGCGGTATAACTGAGAGGAGGAATTTTTGCTCGGGGTGCCTGGAGGACCATGCTAATCAAATGGGTCACTCGTGCCTGATAGCGGTCACGTTTGAGGAGTTGGTGGGGGATCAGTTGCGCAACGCAATGCGCCGTTTAAACCGAAGCCACCTAATCTCCTTGGCTTACAGGAAAACAAAGCGGCGGGTTCTCTCATATGAAAGGCGGAGAGCCCGTCATACTTCACCTGTGGCCGACCCTCCGAGTCCCACACCAACTCCTCAGGCTCCCCAGGCGGGCCCCAGCCGTGCAGATAGCACAACACCTCCTCCGCCTCCACAGGCACCTACACCACAGGCGGGCCCCAGCCATGGTGTGACACCTCATCAACGCCTCCTCCACCTCCACAACAGAGGGTGCCACCACTGACCCTGAGAAGAAACCCGCCTACTATATCAAGTGTCGGAGGGATTCGGGCCGGCCCCTGGGAGGTAGCACCCCTGGAAGAACCACCTTCCCGGGGTAAACATGATTTGTATTGTCTTAGGGACGATTAAAATATATATATATAAAAACGACATCTTTGTTGTCAATTATTGTCTGTCATGTCTGTACAATTAGTAAGATATATTTAATTATTACAATTAGTAAAATATATTTAATTATTACAACATAAAAATGTATTTAATTATTAAAATATATTTAATTATCACAACATAAAAATATATTTAATTATTAAAATTTAATTATTAAAAATAAATAGAATTTATAAAAAAAGACATCTTTGTTGTCAATTATTGTCTGTACAATTAGTGTCACTTATTGTCTATTTTAATTAGTAAGATATATTTAATTATTACAACATAAAAATATATTTAATTATTAAAATATATTTAATTATCACAACATAAAAATATATTTAATTATTAAAAATAAATAGAATTAATTTTAATCATTTATTTATTAAAATTCAAAGCAATAATCAATAAAATACACACCATCCAACAACACGACTGTACAACACAATAATAAATAAAATACACACCATGCAACAACACGATTAAAACAATGGAAATTATTAACAAACTAATTAATCGATTATCACCCCTTCATAAAAGCCTTAGAAGTAGCCTTAGAAAATAGCCTTAGAAATAGCCTTAAAAACGACCTATTTTCTACACTATATACTACTGACATCCGAACAGCATTATTAGTCAAAATGGACCCAGACATGCAGCGCCGCCATTCGCACCCGGGTACCATTAGGCTATTGGAATGTCATTTGTGGTAGTTTATTTTAGTAAAACTGAAGAATTAAGATTTTAAAAATCCATACAAATTTTTTTTAATGTAGACTGTAGACCTTTCTACAAATAAAGTTTTTAAAAAAAAATTGGCTGATAAAATTTGGAAATATTTAGAAAAGGTAATTATTTTATGTTAGTTATTATTTTCTTTTCATTTGCGTTTAACAGTAGGCCAAACATGTACAGTCAGCGGTGGTTTGGAGCCGGTTCGGTCAGGTTCGTGCGAACCGTTAGTTCAAAATAATAAATATGCCTAAAATCAAGTACTAATTTCAAAAAAATCAAAATTGACCGATATGGCATAAGGGGACATACTAACTGCGAACCCTTTGTTACGAATTCGGTACAATGACAATGAAGTTAACAGTAGGCCTAACATGTACAATGATGTTAACAGTAGGCCTAACATGTACAATGATGTTAACAGTGGGCCTAACATGTACAACGATGTTAACAGTGGGCCTAACATGTACAATGATGTTAACAGTAGGCCTAACATGTACAATGATGTTAACAGTAGGCCTAACATGTACAACGATGTTAACAGTAGGCCTAACATGTACAACGATGTTAACAGTAGGCCTAACATGTACAACGATGTTAACAGTAGGACTAACATGTACAACGATGTTAACAGTAGGCCTAACATGTACAACGATGTTAACAGTAGGCCTAACATGTACAACGATGTTAACAGTAGGCCTAACATGTACAACGATGTTAACAGTGGGCCTAACATGTACAACGATGTTAACAGTAGGCCTAACATGTACAACGATGTTAACAGTAGGCCTAACATGTACAACGATGTTAACAGTGGGCCTAACATGTACAACGATGTTAACAGTGCCTTTTGGGATATAAGTATTTTTGGGAATATTTTTTAATTCCTTTTTTAATTAAGTAGGTTACCCTATAATATTATACAAATTAAAAAACACAAAGCTATTTAGTAATATACAAGAAATATTTGTTTAAGTTTTAACACAACCAGATCAAGCAAAACTTTATAAGGAATCCTGGATTTTTTTTCCAAACCTCAATGAACATCAGTTAAAGAGGGATATTGTCCCTGAAACTCTCGAACCACTGAGTGGCCTACAGTTACAGTTCGCACTTCAAAGCTTTTCCCCACCACTTGACATTGGCGAATATGGATGCGTGATCAATCCGTTTGGAATCAACGAATTGGCGAATGTTACAAAATAGGATGAAGAACGTTACAAAATAGGATGAAGAACACGTACATGA
Source organism: Omphiscola glabra (assembly GCA_964017045.1). NCBI lineage: Eukaryota > Metazoa > Mollusca > Gastropoda > Lymnaeidae > Omphiscola > Omphiscola glabra. The sequence continues at coordinate 6,859,565 of OZ024795.1, read as the reverse complement.
TTTAAGAAACGATACATTTTATCTGTCAAAATCTTCTGAGCGGAGTTGGGAAGATTTACGTCATGAAATGATATCCCGCAATCCCTCCAAAAGCAATCTAAATTATTATGCCCTTTGCAACTTCATGGCTTTTTGCATTCGGTTTCCTGGCATTGTCTGAAATCAAATTCAAAATGCGAGAGAGACTTCTTGGGATTGATGTTGAATGCGAGCTTGTTTGCCGAAATTGGAGCCTCGTTTCTATTTGAAATACTCTATAAACCAGACTAAACATTCTTGTTAAATAAATATGATAAAATAAATAACTTTTACCCCACAAAAACAACAACCTTTTTTTCAGGTGTGCTGCGAAAATTTTCAGAATAATTTAGTGTGCCTTAATAATTTTTTAAAAAAAGGTTGAGAAATCATTGGTCTTACAGAAAAAATGAATTCGGGTATGCTCCAAATATGCCTCTTGATTTTGAAATAATCCAAAACTTTCTCAAGATCCATTGGCGCCCTCAATTTTAGCCATATTTACCGATAGAAATGACATTACAGCTGGCCCTGGTGGTCAAATTTGGTGCCGATAGATACTGTCTAGTGGCGTAGCTAGTGTTAGGGTTGCCCTGGGCAGGCCAAGATTTTTTGCCCCGATCCCTTTTACGATACAAACTCTGCAGTTATCCGAAAAAGTCGCCCCTCTATATAATAATAAAGTTCATTTGAAAAATCACGCTTCATCCCCAAAGGCTCGAAGCGCGTTACAAAAACAAAGCTGGGAGATAATAACTAGCTGGAAAAGATGGTAGACAAGGTGACACCTGGACGGCCCATCCAACCTCCCCCCTTTCTGAGAGAGGCGTAGCTAGAGAGTTTGGCGCCAAGGGACAAGATTCAGTTTTACACCCCGTTCCCTCATCTATGAACCCATTAATTTAATCTATTAAATACACCAAAGCCCATTTTCGTGCCCCCGTTAGTCTGGCGCCTGGGGAAATATGTCCCCATATTCTTCCCATCTAGCTACGCCACTGGTATGGCCCACTGAAAAATCTGTAATGCCTCCCCACATTAAAAAAAATGTCTGAAAGAAACACCTCACCTTTCCCACGCCGGTGTTGCCAATCCATTTAATCGAACTGGGCTCATTGAAGATCTCAATGAAATTTTTATCAAGTCTAATCCCGCACTTGCTGTAGTTACCAGCACTGTAAACATTAGTTTATAGACGAGTCTGCCAGCGGCACAAGCAATTTAAGCAATTATTTGTACTTCAGGAATATGTTCTCTCTGGACCTTCAATACTTCTAGTAAGTCTGAACCATCTACATCATATGAATGACCATTATAACAGCCATGTCCAAATCAGCACAGTGTTTGATGATGGCGATGATTGATTATTTATATATATAGCGCTTGTCTCCATGCTATTCTCTATGCTATTCTAGCATGCTCACAGCGCTCTGATGTCATAGAGTCTTTTTAAAAGAATTTTTTTTTTTATCTCTTAAATAATTTTTTATAATTTTTAATTTTCCTCAAACTCAAAGATTGAGGCAAACTGTTCCATAATTTTGGCGCTATTGCTTCAAAAGAGCGCACCTCGTATGACTTCTTTCTATATCCATTCACTCTGTGAGGATTCAGTTGAAGAGCGCAGGTTCTGTAAGGATACATGTTTAGAAATCAGTTTTTGAAGATATTCACGTGCAGAGCCTTCTATACAGCTGTAGGCCAGAATCTTGTGGTCAATGCGTTCACTAACAGGAAGCCAGTGGAGATCTTTAAGAACTTGGGTGATGTGGTCAGATTTCTTTATCCGCGATACAATTCGGGATGCAGTATTTTATATTTTGCGCTAATCACGCAGAGTCGTGGTACGGAGTTGCTGAATATCACAAAAAAAAAATAAAATAAAAAATAAATAAAATCTCAACGTTCAGTTTCTTCAATCACTGGTTCGAAACACTTCTCGTCTCTTATAGATTGATATTCAAACTGTCACTTTGTTTCCTTTTCAGTCGTCATTGCTGATGTAAATCCTTCACGTGAGGATTGACCTTTTGAGGGTTAGTAGTATTACCGGACACTTGATCCGTTTGATTATCTTGGGATAGTAGTTTGTCACGGGCCACTTGGTCACTCCAGTCCACCACCGTGTACCGGGCCATTTGGTCACTTCAGTCCACCACTGTGTACCGGGTCACTTGGTCACTCGAGTTCACCACTGTGTACCGGGTCACTGGTTCACTTCAGTCCACCACTTTGTACCGGGTCACTGGGTCACTCCAGTCCATCACTGTGTACCGGGTCACTGGGTTACTCCAGTTCACCATTGGTATGCAACTAAGAATGGAAATGATTTAAAAGTAAATCTTATTTATAACTAATTATATTCCATAAAGATTTCATGAAATTAGTATTTTAAGATCCAGCAGAAACAACTATGAAGTCCAGGAAACGATGGGAAATAACAACACTAAAAATAGATATTTTATAAAAAAAAAAAAAAGACAGATTTATTGATAGAACTTAGTCACTTTAACTATGGGCTGTGTATACAGGTGGGTGGTGTATAGACATGAGTGGTGTATAATGATAAGTGGTGTATAGGGATGAGTGGTGTATAGAGGTGAATGGTGAATAAAGGTGAATGGTGTAAAGAGATGAGTGGTGAATAGAGATGAATGGTTAATAGAGACGAGTGGTGTATAGAGCTGTGTGGTGAATAGAGGTGAGTGTTGTATAGAGTTGAGTGGTGAAAAGAGGTGAGTGGTGTATAGAAGTGAGTGGTGAAAAGAGGTGAGTGGCGTATAGAGTTGAGTGGTGTATATAGGTGAGTAATGAATAGAGGTGAGTGGTGTATAGAGATGAGTGGTGTATAGAGGTTAGTGATGTATAGAGATGAGTGATGTATAGAGATGAGTGGTGTATAGAGGTTAGTGATGTATAGAGATGAGTGGTGTATAGAGATGAGTGATGTATAGAGATGAGTGGTGTATAGAGGTGAGTGGTGTATAGAGATGAGTGATGTATAGAGATGAGTGATGTATAGAGATGAGTGGTGTATAGAGGTTAGTGATGTATAGAGATGAGTGATGTATAGAGATGAGTGGTGTATAGAGATGAGTGGTGTATAGAGATGAGTGGTGTATAGAGATGAGTGGTGTATAGAGATGAGTGGTGTATAGAGATGAGTGATGTATAGAGATGAGTGGTGTATAGAGATGAGTGGTGTATAGAGGTTAGTGATGTATAGAGATGAGTGGTGTATAAGTATAAGGACAAGCAAAGTCATAATCTGCTTAAGTCCCAAATAGTCTTCGACTCAGTTGCGTTAATGACTTTGCTACGGAGTTTTTCTATGACACTTTGGGTTAATAGTTGAACGACAGGACGTTGAGATGATTGAGAAGACATTGGTGGTGAAATGTACAGGTATATCTGTATATATGAACGTCTAGATTGTGCTCATGTCTAGATTTTGTACATGTATAATTGTATATATGAATGTCTAGCATGTGTACATGTATATGAATGTCTAGATTGTGTACATGTATATGAACGTCTAGATTGTGTATATGTACATGAAAATCTTGTGTCACAGAATCGCGTTGGGTTATAGTTTTTATAGTAAAACGTTACTTGACAGATTGTTGATAGATCGTAATAAATAATGGGATTGTCATGTTTTGTGGTTGTTTTTTCATCAGACACATTCTATCGTAGTGACTTTATGGGTATCTTTATCTCCTCCACTTTTAGCATGAACTCCTTTGCAACTTTTCAGTACGACTACTTGCTGTCTTCCAATATAACATCCAACAGGATGGGTTATTGTCCAAGGTGACTAATTGTTGTCCTCCCTCAAGGTAACATCCAGCATGATGGGTTTTGCTGGGAACGGGAAGTCGTACGCCACCAGTGCCACCGTGAAGACATCTGATCCAAGTTTGGGTTCTGTCTGCTCTGTCAAGACAAACTTGACCGACGACAGAAGTTGGCAAAGCGCAACCTGGAGGAAAAAAAAGTGAAATAAACTTTTTTGAAACGGAAGAAACTTTTGGCGACATGGCATGCCTTGCTTGGGATTATCAAGGAAATATCAAGCACACACATTGGGATAACTTGATAAAACAAAAAAAAAAAAAAAAACGAACTCATAATGAGGTGAAAGAATTCTGCGGTAAACAGATTAATGGCGACCTTTCCAATATCAGCCAATGATAAGAAGCCAAAAGACGCACTGTTTGAGATACGTGATAAACACGCCATTCACTGTTATTATATGGTAGTTAGGGCGGGAGACTGCAATCAGGTTAGCAAAAAAGGGAAAGATTGAAACAAAGTATAGGGAAACCTGAAAAAATAAACGCAACAAAACAACTAACGGGTCGGCAAGAAGCCTTCATCAGCGAACAAACAACAATAAAAACAGGATAAAATAAAAATAACACTTAGCTTGTAGAATCCGAGAGGACAGCAAGAGAATTGTATTCATATTTTTTTGATATGTTAAACAGTATATTTTTCAAAAAAACTTACTTGTGCTAAACCAGATTGAGTTTTTAGAAAAAGAGACGGATATATGCAAGGTATTCTATAAATATCCCGTATTATACCCTACAAGTTTCCCACCCAGAACACTTTGAAAATTTAGTTTGGGATTCGTTCACAATTTCATATTTAAATAGACAAAATCTTAAGGGTATTTACTTTTAGCTCCATCAAGGCAAGTCGCTTTCCAATGCAATGTCGTGGACCAAATCCAAACGGCATGAATTTCAAAGTGTCCAGTTCACTGCTTTTCTCAGGAGAAAAGCGTTCAGGGTCAAACTGGTCAGGATTGGGCCAGTATTCTGGGTCACTCATCATTGACAGGAGAGGGATGTAGACATTTGTTCCTTTGGGGATGGTCACACCGTTATAAGTTTTTGTCTTCCTTGGAACTCTTTTAAGATTGGTTACTGGAGGGAACATTCTCATTGATTCATTGATCACCTGACAAAGAAAACAAACATTCTCAGTGATTCATTGATCACCTGACAAACAAAACAAACGTTCTTACTGATTCATTGATCACCTGACAAAGAAAACAAACATTCTCAATGTCTAAAATTTTCTGTTCCAACAACTGGATCATCTGAAACTCTTAGCTGCATTAAAAAAAATAATGTTGCTGTAATTTGCCCCCTCCCCTTTTTTTCTTTTGAAAAAGTCCGCTCTAGGCAGCCGCCTATGTCGCATATACATAAAGCCGCCTATACATAAAGCCAACACTTCATAAAGTGGACCGAAAATGCATTGCTACAGAAAGTGCCGCCCCTTGTAGAACGACCCCCCCCCCCTCATCGTACACGCCATTGCAAGCATCAATGTGCAATGAACCCGACCCCCACAAATCTGTCTGTAAATTTTTTAAAACCCATAAAGTTCCTCTTACCTGTTCCATGTATTTCATTTCGATCAGATCATCATATTCTGGCTGTCGTCTGTCTTGCAGAACTCCGTCTACCTCCGCAATAAGCTTCTCCTGAACATCCGGGTACTTGGCCAGACAATACATCGTGCTCATCAGACAAGATGACGCTGTCTCGTAGGCCGCAAATATCAGGAGAGTTGAGTTACCTGATCATTGGAATAGGCCGTATATCTCAATCAAAGACAGATCGTTCCCATAATGATAACACAGATAGCTGACGACGACACGCCATGGGGTTCTCAGTTTAAAAAAATAATTGTTTATCTTCTATTTAAAGATTGGAGACTTGAATACTATAGAATTAAACAAAGCTTTTCGCCAATTTTTGGGCTGATATGGAAAGATAATTGCAATTCCCAGATACAAAATGTTGCGGAACAGTCGATCTTATTTCAGTATTGATTTTAATTACTTCAACTTTTAATGTATCTAATCGTCTTGTCGTACAACATTTCTCAACAAGTCATGCTACAACATTTCTCAACAAGTCATCCTACAACATTTCTCAACAAGTCATCCTACAACATTTCTCAACAAGTCATCCTGATTTAATGATACTTTAACTTTAACGCGTTCTTTACAATTTTACAAGAAGATATCATTTTGAGAAAGATTTACCAATAATTTCATTCCGTGTCATAGCTCTATCGCCTTCCTTTAAAACAGCACCGTTCTCTACTTCAAAATCAACCAGATGGTCCAGCATGTCCTTGACCTTCCCTTGCTCCCGACCACTTTCATTGTCCCGCTTTTTCCTATTTAGCGCCGCTTCAGCCAGATCGATAAAATAATGATCAGCTTCTCGTGGAATCACGTCCATGGATGGGAAAATGGTGAGAAGTGGATCCGCCAGTGCCGGGAAATAGAATGTCAGGAAATTAAATATTTTTTGGGGAAGCGTGCCAATGACCAGGTAGCGGTTGATGTTAAAGAAGAATTCGTTGTCCTCTTTGGTGACGGCTTGGCCGTCTAAACCGAAGCCTGATTTGGCAATGACGTCACTTGCAAATTTAGCGGCCAATTTTTTGGCGGGAATCAACTCCCCGTCGTTTTTGTATTCCTTAACCAAACTGACCAGACTTTGTGCACTCGAGTTGGCGTGGCCGAGCATTGTTTTTAACTTCACTGGTGTAAACAAGGGCGACATGACGTGGCGGTTGCGTCTCCACTGACTCCCCGACAAGAAGAACAGACCATCCGTCAGGGAGCTGTGGGAGAGTTTCAAGAAATAGCGATCACTGAAATTATTGAAGTCTTTCACCATGATGTGGTTCAACAGCTCCAGGTCCGTCGTCACCAAAGTTGGGCTATTCGGTTGTAAGCCATACACACCGTACGTCCTACCATACTTTTCCCGCCACTGCGCGAGCACCTGGGGGAAGTTGGTCCTAAGTTCAACCCGGGGGTCAGAGACCGAGTCTCGCTTTGGTCCTGGTATTCCAAGTTGTTCCCAGATGTTCCGTGAGGTCGATTTGTAGTAGAAATATAAAATAGCAAGCAGTGGGGTGATCGGCAGAAGGATGTAATACACGTTTGAAGACATGGTCCCGGGGATTCTGTGGACAGGAGCGTGTCATTTGATTACACAGGTCAAGATGAGGAACAAATAATTATTATAAACTACACCACTCCTATCATATTACTACACATAAATGCTTACCTTATCACAACTGTATACTTAAGTATAATTCAACAAGTCTAGATGTCATTTACTGTCTAACCTTACATAAAGAACTACGACCTACATGTTCCCACAGCTAAAGGCAACCTACTTTGTTTGGACTACATAGTTCAGTCGACTGCTGCTTCACGCCTGATAAAAATCAATGAGTGTGGCGCAGCCACTTAATATCCACTGGTGCTATACACGAGCTCTACTACTGAAGAGAAAACCATTTATGTCAAAGATTTTGTAAAGAACGAGTTGCGTTTAAATATTTGACTACAGAACATTGGGATAGCCTAATATTTTATATTTCTTTTTGCCTTAAGGAGTAAGTTAAAAACATACTTCACCGTAGACCACGCAGTGCAGTCAATGCCCTCTTAAGGAATGGGTCCAATGGGCACTGGCCCAGGGCCCCGCGCTTGTAGGGGACCCCACGTTTCTAGGAGACTCACTCTTATAGAGGCATCATGCTTAACATATTTTTAATGAATATTGAACGATTTTAACAATTAAATTGGATTTAAAATTCCCCATTTTACAAAACATTATTTGATCCCCTTTTTGTAATGTAAAACTTATAAATATTTTAAATAGATTATGCAAAAAGGTAGCTATAGTTTAGTTTCATTCCCGTTCAACATATAGGTTGATGTTAGCTGTTTTTTTTGTTGTTGTTGTTTTTTGTGAAGAACAACGTTTTGAAAGGAAATGTATTTTAAAATTTGCTTCTTCAAGAATTTTAAACACATGATTAGGTTGAATAAAAATTATAAAATACAACATTTCAATTTAGAAGTAGCTAATTATTAAGCAGCAGAAACATGGCGAACAACAGCAGCTGGTTCAAAAAAGTTACAGACATTTATCAACTCATGTCTCCGAATGATTCTAAGAATCCGCTGGCCCACCATCATCACCAATGAGGATCTCTGGCGGCGCACACAACAAGAACCAGTTGAAGAGTTAGTCTGCCAGCGCAGATGGAGATGGATTAGTCACACCCTCAGAAAGTCCACATCAAGTATATATCACGAGACAAGCCCTCACTTGGAACCACCAGGGAAAGAGAAAAAGAGGTCGACCCAAAATGACTTGGAGAAGAGAGCTGGAGGCAGACACCAAAAAGAGTGGGCACAACTGGGGACAGCTGGAGAGACTTGCCTAAGACCGGGATGCCTGGAGAGCCTTTGTTTGTGGCCTATGCCCCAGACCGGGATGCCTGGAGAGCCTTTGTTTGTGGCCTATGCCCAGACCTTGATGCCTGGAGAGCCTTTGTTTGTGGCCTATGCCCAAGACCGGGATGCCTGGAGAGCCTTTGTTTGTGGCCTATGCCCAGACCTTGATGCCTGGAGAGCCTTTGTTTGTGGCCTATGCCCAGACCTTGATGCCTGGAGAGTCTTTATTTGTGGCCTATGCCCAGACCTTGATGCCTGGAGAGTCTTTGTTTGTGGCCTATGCCTAGACCTTGATACCTGGAGAGTCTTTGTTTGTGGCCTATGCCCCAAACGGGACGACAGGCGATGTTGATGAATGATGAATTATTAAGCATTTTTATAAACGCAAACAGGTCAAAGGAACTTAAATCTTAACAAGCATGTCTTCTGTTGCTTGCCGATTAAGTGTAAAATGATGCAAATCAAATTTAAGGTAATAACTTGTCATCCAGACTCAACACATTCCCTGTAATTTTCTTTTGATACCATCATAGGTCATGTCATCCAGACTCAACAAATTCACTGTAATTTTCTTTTGATACCATCATAAGTCATGTCATCCAGACTCAACACATTCCCTGTAATTTTGTTTTCATGCCATCATAGGTCATTTAATAGTCCACGTATGTGATGTATATACTGGGATTATATCAGTAACATGTCTCTAAAAGGCATCTGATGGTGACACTCTGATCATTTGTTGATCTTAGTCTAAATCCACATTGGTAGTGACATAGTATTTGTTCACATTGGTAGTCATCTAATATTTGTTCACATTGGTATAGTCACCTAGTATTTGTTCACATTGGTAGTCACCTAGTATTTGTTCACATTGGTAATCACCTAGTATTTGTTCACATTGGTAGTCACCTAGTATTTGTTCACATTGGTAGTCACCTAGTATTTGTTCACATTGGTAGTCACCTAGTATTTGTTCACATTGGTAGTCACCTAGTATTTGTTCACATTGGTAGTCCCCCAGTATATGTTCAGCGTACGGTTGTAGTCTTTTCACAATTTGTTTTGTCAGTATTTTATATGAAACTTTTAATAGGGAAATTCTTCTGAAGTTTATGCATTGAAGTTTGGAACCTTTCGCGTGTATTGGGGTATAGTGCTGTTCCCCATTCTGTTGGAATTTTCTCTTCATGCCGAATTTTGGATAGAAGTTTATGTCTCTGAGCGTCTAGTTCTCGTCCTCCATATTTAATCATTTCTGCTGTGATGATGTCTTCTCCAGAGGCTTTGTGGTTTTTCAGAGAATTGTTTACTTGTTTAGTTTCTTCCAAATTTGGGAAGTTTATTAAAAGGTCTGGTCCTCCATGTGGGGGTTGATAATCTTCATCTTGTCTATTGTCTGCATTTATTATCCAACCAGCGTACTCTAAGGTTCGTTTGCTGAAATCCTAATACTTTTTCTGTTGATCTTTTCATAGCATTTTTTATCCTATTCCACAGTTCATTTATGCTGTTTTCCTAAAATTGTTTACTTCCTCCTGTGATGCTTCTACTTCAATTTGGTAAGCTTTTGTGATTGGTGGGTACTTGGTAAGTTTTTCTCTTTAATTACGGTCACTGTGTATTATGCTTATTCTATACTTATATTTAACCCTAACAAGTAGATGGTCAGAGTCTGCATCTGCTAATCTCTGTATATTCCTACGTCTAGTATGTCTGATCTATGCCTCCGATCGATTAGAACAATTGTAAATTTGGTTGTGAGTGATTCCATCTAATAGTTCCAAATAACTTTTTGTATATTTTTGTGTGGAAACTTGGTGCTGCTAACTGACATCCCTTTTCCTATATACAGTAAAGTCTTTGAGTCGGATCCCGCTGTAATTGGATTCTTCATGTAGACTCTCCTTGCCAATAGTCGGCATAAACACTTTTTCTTTCCCTGTTTTTGGTACTAAAGTCACCATAGATCTTTTCCAGCGTCTCATAAATGGATTCTTTTACCTGAACTTCTGTAACTTCTGTGGGAGCATAAATATTTATTAATGTTATAGTAAACATTATTCCTCGCACACGTAAAGAGCACAATCTTTCATTCTCTGGTTTAAAACCTATGACTGCATCGATAGCTTCTTTCTTCACAGCAAATACAAGAGTGTTATTCTTCATCTTCTATATTTTGAGGGCCCACGATCAATGAATTGATCATTCTGGCTCCTATGTTTCAGAGATGTTACTGTGCATGGCTTTGAAGGGGATACTTCACTTGTAGCAAGGGCTGCTCAGCAATGGTATTATGAACTGGGGGTGTCAAGTGTAGTCGCCTCAACTGTTGCTTTTGGAAGCGTGTTCCAGTCCCTTATTGTCTTTGGCAGGAATGAGGAGCTCCTGTACTGTGTTCTTGTTTTTATTAGCCGGAACTGCCTGTCGTGGCCTCTTCGCTGTCTATGGGGGAAAAGGACGAGTTTCTGTTTAATACTGTAGCAGTGGACCAGCCCATTTTTGATCTTGTACATCATGGAGAGCCTGGATAGTCTTCCAGCGGTGGCCAGCCCAGTGTTTCCAGCACGCTGTCAACACTTGAGGTGTTTCTGTAGCGGTTCAGGACAAAGCGTGCTGCCCGTCGCGGACCGCCTCCAACCTGTCGATGCTCTTCTGGGTAAAAGGGTTGTTGTTACCACTATAAAATATGGTGAAGTCTGCTGGCTTGATGATGTCTGTTTTTTTAATCGAGTTTCTTGCAATGCAACAATAGAGATTTTATATTTAATTTTTTGATCTATTAGGTTGGCGTACGCTCCTGTTCTAAACAAGCTTAGTACGTTCCCAATCACAATCCAAAAATCATGTCCATATTCAGACAAAGGTCGATTTCCATTAGAATCATTCCTGCACACAACTGTCTGGGGGGGCTGCCCCTTACAGCTCTCTAGGTAGCTGTCTTAATTTTTGGGTAAGGTTCCCTATCCTTTGTGGATCCTTCCACTTCCTACAAGGCAGTATGTTCTGATTTGGGTCCGCCCTGGATATTTTATTTACCCATGATTTTCCCTATCCGTCACCTCGGCAGATGCTCGATGGAATATCTGTATCTACGCAGGAGGTCCCTAAGGGTAGTTTTCAGAAAAGGGACAGTTTCCTTGGTAATAGCCGCAATGTTGTCTGCGCCATTGTTTGTATCCGCTATCAGTTTTCAGATCTAGGTGAGACTGGAATTCGCCTCTTTGACATATGTACTTGAACACCCTAGTAAAATATTGCGCAAGATAAGCAATGTCCTATCTCAAAACATTTCAACAGAAGCGACCATTTGGGCTCAATATATTTTTTCTATCTCCGCCACTGTGTCCTGTACAAACACGCAAAACCGGGTGAACTGGGAAAACAAACTGATGCAGAAATAATGAAACCTTGACACCCCATGACATGAATGTCATGGTCTTATTCCCGTGTTACATTTTCTACGCTCCCTCTTGTTACAACCAATCACAATTGACTTACTTTGCCTCCCTTTCCTCTCACCTACTTATGTTCTATCACATTCCCCTTGCTATCCTTTCGGATACTACATTGAATCTAATTGTTTATTTTTAAATTGTTTAAATTGTTTTAACTGTTGTTTGTGAGCTGAAGAACTTTTGGACACGTTCTTTCTGTTGTTGCATCTTTTTTTTTAGGTTTTCTCATACTTTTCTCCGTTAATTTCAATCAATTCATGTGTGCACCAAAAATGTATGGGGAATGGCTCAGTCGGCCCCCTCCCCAACCACCATCTCGCGTTTCGTTTGGGAGCCTTCGGCGCTCTCGATTTCTTCTCCCTCCCCCAACAAAGTGACAGTACTAGCATATATGCTTTATTTAGCCAAACAACTGGAATTTCTTGAACATACAAATATACAATTTCCTATAGTTTGTCACAAATATTGACTGTGTAGATTCCATGGGCAAACCTTAGTTGGGGACAATGACATGCCCTCAGTGGGCGCTACAACCGGAATCAAATAATTTGTATTTATGGGCGACATTATGCATAAATTTGGTACTGATAGATGCCACGCCTCCCTTTCCGGAATCACTGAAAAGTGCCCCTTCCCTTTCCTAAATTCTTTTCCTAACGTAACTTGAATGGGTTAGAGAGGAATAATGGATCTCAGTACATAATAATTGTGCCCAGGGCACCCGATGCTGTTAAGTCGGCCCTGAAACCACGAACATAAGGACTGCTGTCTATGATACTGAACAACTTAAAGAACATTATAGTTGCCCAAATAATGCACTATCGGTAGGCACTAATTGACATATTATAGTTGCCCAAATAATGCACTATCGGTAGGCACTAATTGACAAAAGGGTGAACATATTTTGTTTCAATTTGTTGGTTTCTCCTAACTTACAAAAGCATTTTCTATGTTAAAGAACTCTTTCACATTCATTCTCCACATTCCCCCTCACATTCACATTCTTCCTTCATATTCTTTCTTTACACTCCCCATTCACATACTTCCTTCACATTCTTTCTTTACACTCCCCATTCACATACTTCCTTCACATTCTTTCTTTACACTCCCCATTCACATACTTCATTCACATTCTTTCTTTACAGTCCCCATTCACATACTTCCTTCAAATTCTTCTTTCACACTCCCCTTTAAATTCTACGTTCACATTTTCCGGTCACAATCTTCATTCCCATACTTCCTTTACAATCTTCATTTACACTTCCAATTCACATTCTTCCATCACACTCTTCATTCACATACGGGGTTTTTCCATTTACATTCTTAATTCACATAGTTCATTTACATTCTTAATTCACATAGTTCATTTACATTCTTAATTCACATAATTCATTTACATTCTTAATTCACATACTTTATTTACATTCTTAATTCACAAGTTTCTTTACATTCTTAATTCACATACTTCATCTACATTCTTAATTCACATAGTTTATTTACATTCTGAATTCACATACTTCATTTACATTCCGATTCTTAATTCACATTGCCAAAAAAATTAAAAAAAAAAATACAAAAGTGTTCTCATTTACATTTTTAATTCACACTCCCTATTCAAATACCTCCTTCATATTCTTACTTCACAATTCAAATTCACATTCTTCCTGTCAATTAGAGTTTTTAGAAATTGACAAACTAAAAAAACCCAACATATTTCCTAGCTGAGAAAAATAATTTTCAGGTTCGAAGTTGGGGGTGCCAGGGCAGGAGTGCAGGGCCACCGCAAAGAAATGTATGGGGCCAGTAAAACTAGGCAAAAATTCATTACGTTTCTAATTTGTGTTTTCAGTATTAGTCTGAAAATGAATTTAACGGAAAGCAATTGATGACGCTGCATAGAACATAGCCGCGACGAGGGCATTGCAATCCCTGCGGCATTTCGTAATATTTAGGGCCCAAAGTTGGGAAGTGGAAACAAATTTCACCTATCGACTTTGAATGAATTGGCGATGGGGGGCACAAACAGGAAACGTGAGTGTGTGTGTGTGTATATATATAATATATATATAGGCATATATAATATATATTATAAATGTGTGTGAGGGTGGGCAAAAGAATTCACGGGACGGCTCTAACATAGGGACATTCATAGAGGTAAGGGATGGTCTGGATTGCTTGATCATCACAATGATGAATGAGAGAGAAAAAATAGGCCTAAAAATGGAGGGTGGGTGAGGGAATGTGTATTTGTTGAGTTTTAACATTTGTCCATTGATGATTGCCTCTATGATAAATTTCCTTAACTCCAGAGTCCGTTCCATTTTTTTTTTTGGGTTCCAGTCTTCTTGTGGTTTTAAACTGCTGGCAACTAAAGCGTAACGGATATTTTTTATTTGGAATTAGCCATCCGGAAAATATTAACCGGAACTGTAGTAAACTTTCAGTCAGTAAAAAGTTGGTTAACAGTAAATTAACAGCAGAGTGAGAGGACTGGACCAAATAATCTAATCATTTATAATTCTTTGCAGTATACGCATTGTACGTATAGTGTGCATTCCCTGTCCCTGGCATATTCTAAACAACCCAAGTCTTACACATGTTGATAATAAAAAAATACTTTAATTTGAAGACTAGTTTAAACGCACAAAAAATTTAAATATGATGAAATAATAAATAAATAAAAATGAAGAAAGGGGTCGGGTAATGCACACAAAAAAAAAAATATGCAAAATTGCATTCATTTTTAATAAATTTTTAAATCAGACACAGAAATCTATCATTTTGACGAATTATGAAGCCAAATTAAATGATTCCAATTAAATGTTGAAGAAACTTAATTATTATTATTTAAGTTTTTTTGAAAATATAAATAATGGCAATAAATAAAAAATATGTTAATAATTCATTAATTGTGTTCTGCTGCACAGAGTGTTTTTTTTTTTTTGCAGTTGCCTATTACTATTGAGAGTAGAGTAACCTATTGACAATTGAAGTTTCAGAAAATTTCGATTGATAAGAATGAATGTCTTTTACTTTAAATTTTTTATTTTACATTTTCGACTTTTAAGTATGAAAATTTTAATCTGTAAATTATTGACAAAAGAAGAATTAAAAAAAACTAAAACAATTGCTTACAAAATCAATGGTATAAGTTTAAGTATAGTCATAGTTACTTAGCTCTTTACTCTTTTTACCCAGGGAAAAACTGAACTGTTTAACTCTAATCCAGCCCCACTTTCCCTCAACTCAGCATACTGTAGCTGCAACTCTGTGTCAACAACTCAGATACAGCCTTAGAAGTCAGCATTGGGCACATTGGATCAACCAAACGAGAGTGTCACGTGTGACAACAAAAATTATGCTACAAAGCTACAAACTTACAAACCCATGAATTTGCGAGCAGAAAGTCTTTAAATTAAAAAAATTCCCCCACATTTTCATATTTATGAAGCAATATATCAGGTCTAGTCAGTATCTATTACTGAAAAATTGTGT
This sequence comes from Omphiscola glabra, assembly GCA_964017045.1. Classification (NCBI taxonomy): domain Eukaryota; kingdom Metazoa; phylum Mollusca; class Gastropoda; family Lymnaeidae; genus Omphiscola; species Omphiscola glabra. Next base: position 6,844,304 of record OZ024795.1, on the reverse strand, counting down.
TGCTACTTATTTTAGGTAGGCGCTTCTCAAATAATTAAAATTTTTGATAGGTCATAAATCATTATTATTATTATCATCTATATTTTATTTGATCAATTATATATGTATGGAATGCGGCTAATCCTCATGGCCATTGGATATGTCAATCTATTAAATTAATATAAATTAGTGTTACTTAGGCTCTACTAGTATCTATAAGTTAAAATGTATTAATAGCAAATTTATTGGTCATACTATATTTTGCTTAAACTTTGAAAACTGACAACTCACAATGGCAATGCCATGATGCATAGATGCTAGATTGATAATAATAGGTCTACTCAGAGCCGTCTTGTGACTTTTGTGTGACCCTGTTACTTTTTGGTTTTGTGTCCCCTGTATTCAGAGTTAATAGATTTTTTTTCCACATCCCAACTTTGGGCCCCTAAAATATTTGAGGCAGAGCTTGCAGGGCCCATGTGACGGCTCTGGGTCGACATGCTACTACTTGTTAAATGAGTAAATGATTACCTAGCATTATAAATTAGCTACTACTGACCTGTCCTTCAAAATATTTATAAACAATGCTCATGTCTGCAAATAAAATGAAATACTCTTTAAAAAAATGGGACTTGCTACTTTGATAATGTTGATGTTTGCTGTTTAGCACTGGCATGTGAAGAAAACAACAACTTGAAAGAAATAATGATAAGGAGAAAAAAAAGCACTAATGAACCATTCCACGATAGCACTTATCATGGTAGAAGTTGCACATTTCATACTAAGGCCTCATTTTTAGTACACCACTGACTAAACATACTTTTAGAATAGGTTAAATAATATAACAAAATAATGATGATAGTTAATTGTGCTCTTGGACTGTACCCCTTTGACTTTGATACCTCAGGGTCAGAAGAAAGAAAAGAAACTATTTTTCAAGGATTGTATTAAGTAGTCTAAAGTTCTGTCCCTAATAAATAGCTAACTAAATATGTTAGTACCGGTACCGGTATTGAATAAAGATCATGTACATGAATCTCTTAGCATTGTTATAAAATATTCCATTTGTTTAATAATGATAGTTAGGGTTAGTGCTGCCCGGGAAGGCACAGATACCCCCCAACCCCAATCCAAAAAAAAAAAAAAAAAAACCAAACAAAATTGTACATCTTTATATTTTCAGCAAATGGATAATCATTCTGAAATTAAGTCAAAAATTGTTTAACTAAGATAATTTAAGTGTAATACATCGAACTATGTTTTAAGTGCAAAGGCCTTTCTACCATAGTCATGTAGCCTCATCCACCCAGATGTCTTCTTAACCATTGACATCCGTAATATTCATAAATTCATATTGTACACTGCTGATATTGTGCATGTTAGCTGCTCAAGTTCTTTCACTGAAATAATTGTGTGTAGTTATATGAAAGAAAATATTTATTAAAATTATTTTCGGTTTTTGCTATGTTCTTTTATTTTAATTAATTTTTTTTGTTTTACATTCCAAGTTTTACAGGCAGTATTTCTATACCCAGTGAAAAAATGTTGAATTCAAGTGCAGCTGAACGTAACAAACAATCTATTTTAGGTATTCTTGTAATGTATTATATATATAGAGATAGTATATATATAGAGTTAGAGAGATAACACTAAACCATGTAATTGTAAATGACACAACCTTTGTCAATACAAAGAAAGAAAACCAAAAATTTACAAATGATTGCCGGTATTACAGAATTACATTTCATGAAACACTCGTAATATACATGAATGAGCAACCTTATTAAAATTATTTAATTATTTTCCCAGATGTCTTAAAAAACTCCCTTGACCCTTATGAATTGGGAAAAGTACTAGAAATAGCTTCTGGAACTGGGCAACATGTTGCCCATTTTGCTATCCATCTTCCACACATCACTTGGCAGCCAAGTGATATTGATCAAAGTCATCTTAAAAGGTAAACAAGGCTTTCCATTCCAATAAGTAAATGCAAGTGGTTGATGCTATTTACAGGTGCCATGTTGTAACAGCTCATACTATAGTAATTTACTTTAATCAATGCTATTTGTTGGATGCTCCTAAAAAAACACTTTTCTTTTTTCTTATTAAAATTTAAGTTTCCCGTACTTTACGTTACAATATTCTTTACCTATTTTTATTCTATTAATTTAATACCATTACTATTGTTACTGTTTGATTATTTTAAAATTGTTTGAGGAAAACTTTGGTGTTCAGTTGGTTTTATTAATATTTTTACTCTGTATTATGCAGGTTGCTCTAAAATAAAATGATTACGACTAAAATGTATAAAATCAAATGCGACTAAAATAAAATCATGCGGTTCCATAAGAAAATTATTTCAGTGATTGGACCAGGATAGGAAGTTGGTGATCTAGATAAAAATCATCCAGCTACCGGATACATTACTAATTTTTAACACTACTCCTGGCTAAATAATCCCCATACTTCATCAACTCTTTTCTCTTATAATGCCACACAATTTTATTTTCAGTCGTGATGAAAAGAATGTTTTGATAACAAAAAAATATTATTTTAAAACTTTTTTTTTTGTGTGAAAACTTTACACCCATGTACTGGGTAAATTAAAAAGAAAATATTTTAATGTTAAAATCAGGTTTAAAAAAAGTAAACCAATAATGAATTTAGTTTTAGTGTTTCAATAATCAATAATGTAGCTAAATTGCTTGCCTTCCACTAAATGATCTTAATGTCATTACAGTATATCTGCATACACCGCTTTCAAGAAGTTAGCCAATGTGTTACCTCCAATGCTCATTGATATCTCAAAACCACTTGACAAATGTAGTGGAGGGACTCTCAAAAAGGGGACATTGGATCTCATCTTAAACAGCAACATGGTCCACATATCAGCATTTGACACCTCTGTGGTAACAACATATATTAATACTCAATGGGCATTGTATTGTATGGGAAAATTTGGAAGTTCTTATGGTCTTACTTTTTATTTCTAAAATTACTTCAGCATTTTTTCACAAATATCTGTTCATGCCTAATTTTCAGGGTCTTTTCAAAGCTGCTGGTATTTTACTGAAAAGTCAAGGTGTTTTATTCATGTATGGGGTAAGTCAGAGAAAAAAAGAAAACCATTTCTCTTTAGGTGTAATTTTTAAATAGATTTTCATTAATGAATTTCTTCATACGATCTAACTATTCTAACTGGTGTTTATACATTTGAGTGCGTAAATAATACTATTTCTGGGAATAGCATAAATGTTTTTTTAGAAAAATTTTTGTTATTCTAATCTCTTACATATATTTTGCTTCTGCTGTGTCCTGTTTCCCAGTCAACATGTTTTATATTAATAGTGAAAAAAAAAAGCTGTTACATTGCGAGCGTCATGCATGGCGGTTGAACTTAGTTTAAAAGTTTGAATTTTTTTCTTTAGGGGGAGGCGACTATTATATTACTCAATAAAGAGTCACAGCTATGGTGTAGGTCTGTTTGTAGGTCTATTGTTTAAAGGCCTGCAGGCAGGGTGTAGGACTGTCTGCGCGCCTATTGTTTAAAGGCCGACAGGTATACTGTAGGAGCATCTATAGGACTATTGTTTAAAGGTCCACAGGTATACTGTAGGACAATTGTTTAACGGCTGGCAGGTAGAGTGAAGGATTGTCTGTAGGCCTATTGTTTATACAAAATGAGAAGTTAACTATTTTTTTTTTATCCACCAGGTATTTTCTCAAAATACCCTGACCCGGTGTAAAAAAACTGTACTCGGTTAATCCCTGGTATGATATAATTCAGTCATCTACCATTTGAATTTCAAGATTAACAACAAAGGAAATATCACGTTTTTCATTAATGCCGACATACAATTAAAAAATTACTTGGTTAATAGATAGTTAATCCCTAGTATATAAAGACACTCTAATCGTCTGTTATTTTTGTTTTCATTTTTAAGATGAGTCAAACTATTTTATTTTGACCTTATTTCACTTTCAGCCATTTAAGATGTATGGGAAGTTGGTACCAGAGAGCAATGTTCATTTTGATGCTTGCTTGCGAGCTCAGTGAGTTGATTAACAGTAATATCAGTACAATACAATTTTGCAAATAAATATGAATAATTTAGAGAAAGCTTAGATGAATGTTGTTTAACAGTAGATGGATAAATATGAGTTAAATTTCATTCTTATGATTCTGGCAGAGATCCTTCTTGGGGTGTAAGAGATGTCGCAGATCTTGAGAAGTTGGCTAAAGACAATGGCCTAAAGCTTGAAAATATGGTATTATTAATTAAATCATTGAAATCTTGTAATGTTCTTTTTGTCTCTTCTTTTTCAACTACCTTAATAGATTGGAATACAATTACAAAAATACAATGTATCTGATGATCAAAATTGCTGACTTTCCCCCAACAGGTTGATATGCCAGCAAACAATAAGTGTCTGATCTTTAGAAAACTTGGCGGAAATTAAGCATTTCTTAGATGGGAGCACTAATGAAAGCACTCTGCACAGGATGCCAAGAAGCCCAATCTGTCTACTGATCAGTCACAGCCAAGAAGCCCAATCTGTCTACTGATCAGTCACAGCCAAGAAGCCCAATCTGTCTACTGACCAGTCACAGCCAAGAAGCCCAATCTGTCTACTGATCAGTCACAGACATGTCTTAAGAGCTTTTGTTATTCTTCATTGTCAGTCTGTGGTATTCAGCCATGGTTATGTTTTAACAAGGTTTTAGGTCTAATTGTCCATGAATGCCGGATCACCGGTCATAATTCATTTATCTGCCATTATAAAATAAAAAAGACATGATGTTTTAAGGTGCTAGCAAAAATTGTACTTCATTTATATCAGTGTCAAGCTTAACGCCAGATGACTTTATGTTATATTTAAATATGTACAAGAACCTGGACAGTTCTCACTGTAATTGACAACAAAACTGGCACTAGTGGGAAAAAATGGTCCATTTAATAGATACTCAGTAAATAAATACAAGTACATTGCACAGTAAGTCTAACAAGAAGCATAGATTAGTGGGAGTATCTGGACTATGAGCAAATATTGGAGACATAGTTAATGCACTTATAACACAATATTTCACTTCAAGTGTTATGAAGAGATATATATGCTTTAACTTTCTTGATCTTTGTGTCCGACAATTTAGAATAAATCAAGTGGAAGTGTTCATTCCACAAAGTATATATGTATAAAGCATTTTAAATGTCAAAAATAAATTTGAAATCATGATTGCCTTTATTATTTCAATTTATGCAAGTGAAATGTTAGTTTGTATGTCTTGACTTTACTTATTATACTTACATCTTTTAAGGACTTTTTTCCATTCATACGCTTAAAATTACCCCCAATGAACATAATATGTTAAACATGTAAGAATAAAATAATAGTAACTCATCAAACATAAATCACCGTGTTACTATTACGGTTCTCATTTTAAGAATCTGAAATGTTACCTCTTTTATTAACGAAGGTAAAAAATTCACAAACCTTTTCCCTATAATTATTTGACTAAAGATGAGTAATTTAATTAGTAGGCTAGGATTTCCATCTTCACCAGTAATTATCCAAAACACTTTCTTTTATAAATTCTTTATATTACTTTCGCATTTTTTTGTGGCTGGCTGGCAGGCAAAATCTTCAGACGGCTAATTGACTCACTACCCATCAAGCTAGAACTCAGCACATAGACTAGTTGCCAATGACAACACATTCTATCAAATGTTCAGCCCCACCCCAACCACCAAAAATTAGTTTTTCCTGTTTTTCAAGGGAAACATAAAGGAAAATTCCAGATAACTACGCTCAATGAGATTCTAAAAAAAAAATGGCAAGTGCGTAAGGTGTGTAATATTTTTATTTGCTTTGTAAAATTGTTTATGAAATAAATCTGCGGTGTAAAAGCGGGTGGGTCATTAGAATATACATATAGTTCAGGGGCATATAAAAAATGTGCTGTTGCGAGCTGTGGGGGGTGGGTGAGCACTAATTGGGACTCTTATAAAGTGCGTTACTTGAAAGCATGCTCTGTCAAATTTTTCAGCCCTCCTCCCCCAGCTCGATGTTACATTTTATAAATTTTTAGGGGTTGTTTAATTAGTCATTATTTAAGCTACCTGACTCAAATCGATAAAGTAAATTTTTTTAATTTGCTCAGAAATGACATAAGCCTAGGCTTTGACTAAATTGAATGCCAGCCAACATCACGCTTATAAATTATGGAACTAGTTGTGCTTATAAAAAGAAACATTTAAAATGAAGATTTAAAAATATATCCTCAAGAAAATATTTTCAAAAACAAAGAGTTTCAAATAGCCCTCAAGCTTTAAACAGAAGTTCACTTAAATTTAAGCAACAATTAGAGACTAATGGATGGTCAAAAACATGCTTGGGTCACAGAGGTACATCTACAAAATTTATGGTACAATTATTTATGGTACATGATCACACTTCAGTTTAGTTCACAAGCGATAGCTGATTAGACACAGTGTGGCAGAGCTGCTTCCACATTGTGGCGAACATAAGAGTATGGAATGATTGATAAAAGTTTCATACTGCCATATCCATGTCAGATTCCAAACTGGTTGATCTAGTCAGTATGCATTCGTTTATAGTTTATCTTTTTCAGAGAAAAAAATGATTGCATAATAAATTTTATATGCTGAAATTATTGGGTTCTTTATCTTTGTATTCCCTTCATAATATAAAGCAAATCATATTTCATTATTCTTATATATTTTTTTAATGTAACAAAATATGAAAAAACACCGTAATTCTTAAATTTTCACATGTAATAAAATGGTATGTTAATTTTTATGAAATCGTTAATATGAAAACTATACACCATATCTGGAATAAGACATGTTTTGGGACAGCTGAGAAAGCTAGAAATGCCACTGTATCACTTTGTCCCAATAGTAACAACTAATCATCGAAAGATATCAGCTGTAATTCCTTTTGACCTGACGATAGCTGCCCCCCTTGTTGATAAGGGACTGCAAATTGTTGTTGTTGAGGTTGTTGGTACTGCTGTTGTTGCAGGGGTGGTGCAAATTGCTGTTGGGGCTGTGCTGTGTTATTGTAAGTGGGTGCATTCTGGTGAGATGGCAGAGCTCCTGCTAAACCTGAAACACCAGAGTAAGATATTAATTTAGTAGTTGAATTAACAAATATAAGACAAGACTAAAGATTGGAGATAATCCTAAAAGAAAACTTTGGCAAATGATGATATTAGGTAGTCCAAACTAAAATGTTCTATCCATAGCAGACATATGTGGTGAGTTTCACCTGATAGAACTTTTTATTCTAAGATACAGGCCACTTATTTCATTTAGATATCCCAATAAACAAAAAAGTTATGCAATTTTCATATTTGCTGAAAATCGGCCAAAAACTAATTTTTTTCCCCTATTGAAAAAGTGTAATGTTTAAGGACCTATATTTTCTAAACTAATCAAGAGAGAAGTCAAAGGATTAGAGCACGTGCTACAAAGTTTACAATATCTAAGCCCAATTTTTTTCAAGCGGCCAGATCGATTAATTCAAAAGTTATTAAAAAAAAAAAAATAACAAGATTGCTTTTTAGTCGTTTTTATTATGATACTGAAAAAGTATAAAAATACACAATTTCAAAAATTCATTAAATTTTTTTTTATTGACTTACATAAATATGTCATACATCAAATTAAAGATAATTTTAAACAGAACAACATGCAGTATGCCTTAATAGCATCAAGAAAAAATTAAAGGCACTAAAATAAGTTTAAAAGTACCCACTTAACGTTTTTAAAAAAAAAAATTAAGGTTAAAAAAATTTGATTAGAAAATACATGTTATCACATAATTGTGATAAAATCAAAGGAATATGATGTCAGATGTGTTTACTTTCATTTAAAAGACTAATAAATAAATTATTAATGCAGAGTATCGTGAAAAATAGATAGCCCTTTAGCATAAATTTAAATTAAATTGTCAGGGAAATGCGCAGTCTATCTACTGGGGAGTGACTGTCTGGGTAAGCTTCTGTAACCAGTTTTTAATATCCTTGTTGGTATTATTCCCCTGTAGCTTGATATGTGCATTGTCAATAGTAATCGTCAACTCTAGCCACAATGTAGCACCCAGGGTCATCTTAGGTTCCTTCACTGTGGAATAAACAATTAAACTTAGAGAGCGTATAAAATTGTTTTAAGCACATCATTAATTATTACTCACTGGGACTTGGATTCCAATTCCATAATTCTTTTTTTTTTTAAACAAAAGAAGTGTGTTTCAATTGTTTAAATAGTGTTAGAAATATTTACTTACCAGGAGTCAAATCCAAGTCTCAGGATAGTTCTCTCTGTAGAATCATTGCCTTTGCTTTCTGTAATGTAAGGGATAGCTTCCCTCTCCTCCATTGTTGATAGTTACTAGATTTAATAATCACAGTAGAACAATGTCATAATTAAACTAGTCACTATTGTGTGGCATCAATATTGCAAAAAAAATTTGTTAAAGTTAATTAGGACAGCATTAAAAAAACGAAGTGAATTTGTGATTCATAGGTGGTCATATTATTATAAAGACTCAATAATAATGAGAGAACTGGGCGAGTCCATGTCACGAGGCCTTATAAATAAATTTAAGGTAGTACCGGTAGTACTAGTGAATCTAAGATGAAATAATATTGAAACAATTCTGACTCAGAAATAAGTTTGATTGAATTTTAATAAATTATTCACCACCTCATTGTCGAGGTAAGCTTACAAATTTGTTTTCAATTATCTTTTGTTGTAAATGTTTCATTCACTTGAGGCCTCCTACCCCAGATAAAAATTTTCATCGTTCCACCATGATGTAAGCTTGCCGGCATCCATTTTTATTTTCTCGATTGGACAGAAACCCTCTTTAAAATCAACAATACGACCTTTTTTTAAAATATTATATTTATAAAATACAAGTCAGATCAAACATTATAATGTCTACAACATGTCCTTCAATTTTTTTTATCGCTAGACTGTCCTCAAATAAATACATTTTGTCCGATCGACAACATGTCACCCAGCCAAGTTCACAATAGCTCAAATTCTTTAAAATATATCTTATATCTGACACAAATTAAGTTTAACTCATTTCTAAATAACAATTTCTGTTACTAATACATTATATGAAACTTTAATTATCCTACTTACTTGTTGATTAAAGGCTCCAAAATGGCTAAAAAGTTCCCGCCGTGACGCTGGTACTAGTCAACAAATGCGCTTCAGGCGTCTAGTGCCAGCGGTGTGGAACTGGAAATGGGGGTGTTTTTGTAAACATCGCGGCTTTGCGCCTATCATGC